>CM028383.1:46302993-46396662 GCA_013146195.2 Codonopsis lanceolata | reverse complement strand
TTAGACTTTTAGGGCTTTGAGGAAGAAGAGAGGATTTTAGAGAGAGAGAGAGAGAAAATGAAGACTTTTTTAGAGAGAGAGAGTAATAGAAAAGTGAAGAGGCGGTGAGTGGGTTTTAAAGGGTATAAGATAAATGCGGATGCTTATAGTGGGTTTTAAGCGAAGATATGTAGTGTAGTGATAAAGTACACGAAATTTTGGTTTTTGTGATAAAAAATGGAAATTTATGACGAGATAGTCATTATCACAATGATGAGCGTTTTTGTGAAACCACGTCATTTCAACCGCGAGTTGGTGGGTTAGTGGAAAGGTCATTTGGCTTTTCAAGAAAGCTTTGCGAGTTCAAAGGAAAATAAATGGCGGGAAATAAATAAGGCATTTTAAATACTTTTGAGATTAAGTCTTAGGCGAGATACGATCGGCTTTGACTTAGGGTTTAGAGCTACGAGCACGGTTAATCACTACATTATATGTCGGCTATGTGAGTGTTTGTCGACTTAAGGTGACAAATTTAATCAAGGAATGAAGATAAGTTTTGTCGGTAACGGGTGTCGGTGAGAGGCTTTGTTGTGCCAGTAAGCTTCATGTGTCGACTCTTGGTGACAACTATTTCCTTGAACTCTTGGTGACCATTTGCTTCTTGATATAAGTTGTCGGCTTGACAACAAAACTGAAGTATAGTACCTGCATCGTTAGTCAAGCCAAATGTATTGATCTATGACATTACAAGCATTCTAATTCTCCTCTTAAGAACTCAAATGCATCGACTTTCAGGGCTTTTGTAAAAATGTCAGCTAATTGGAATTCAGTAGGGACATATTCTAACTGAACATTTCCTTTCTCCACATGATCTTTCAAAAAATGATATCTGATGTCTATGTGCTTGGTTTTAGAATGCATGACGATTTTAGAGGCGAAATAGCGAGTATTATCACAATAAATAGGACAAGTTCCCATGGGCATTTCATAGTCCGATGCTTCTTTGTTTCATCGAAAGAATACGAAGAACAACGACTTCGGCGGCAATATATTCGACTTCGGTTGTTGAAGTGGAAGCGAAGCTTGCTTCTTACATGCCCATGAAACTGAGTACGTTTCAAGGCCGACATGTTCATTTGGTGCTCTTTCTATTTACTCTGCGGTGCAGGTCGACATCGAATATCTGTTAAATTAAATGAAGAGTCTACGGGATACCAAATACCAAACTTTTCGATATCAATCAAATATCTAATAATTCTTTTGGCTGCAATCATATGAGATTCTTTAGGATTAGCTTGAAACGAGCACATATACATACGACAAACATGATATCGAGTCTACTAGGCATTAAATAAAGAAGAGATCAACTATACCTCGTACTCGGTTGTGATTAAGCGACTTACCCTTTTCATCGGTGACTAAATGACATTGACTCCCATTGGAGTGTTTCTTTGAATTGCTTCTTGAAGATTGTATTTCTTGATCGACTCTCTAGTGTATTTAGATTGATGAATGAAAATTCCTTCCTCAGTTTGCTTGATTTGCAAGCCTAAGAAGTATGTTAGTTCTCCCATCATACTCATCTCAAATTTTCCTTTCATGAGATGCTCAAATCTTTTGCACAAAATTTCATTAGTAGATCCAAAAATAATATCATCAACATAAATTTGGACTAGTAAAATATTACCTTTGTGCTTCAAAGAGAAAAGAGTAGTGTCAATTTTACCTCTTTGAAAACCTTTCTTCCATAAGGAATTTGGATAGAGTTTCATACCATGCTCTTGGTGCTTGCTTAAGACCATAAAGGGCTTTTCTTAATTTGTAGACATGGTCCTTCTTTTTGAGGTCAATGAATCCAGGAGGTTGTTCAACAAATACTTGTTCTTGAAGGTCTCCATTTAAGAATGCACTTTTCACGTCCATTTGATATACCTTGAAGTCTTTGAAGGTTGCATAGGCAAGAAATAATCTGATGGCTTCAAGTCTAGCTACGAGGAGCAAAAGTTTGGTCATAGTCAATGCCACTCCTCACATCATAACCTTGGGCTACCAACCTTGCTTTATTCCTAGTAACATTTCCTTCTTCATCCAATTTGTTTCTAAACACCCATTTTGTTCCAATGACTTGTTGATCGTAGGTCTAGGCACAAGTTCCCAAACCTTACATCTTTCAAGCGATTCAGCTCTTCTTGCATGGCCTCGATCAGGGGATCTTCCAAGGCTTCATCAATCTTTTTGGGTTCAATGGAAGAGACAAAAGCATGAGAATCAAGAGTTTCATTTCGGACGGAGCTACTTACGGTTCTTAGACCGGACAAAGGGTCTCGAATGATATTTGAAGCTGGATGGTGTCTAGCTTCCCTAATTTCCCTTGGAAGATCGAGAGGCTCGGTTGCAAAGGTAAAGAGGGTGTATGTCGGTTAATTTGAATGACTTGAGGACTAAGTGTGTCGGTGGATCTATTGTAATAGGATGAGATTGTCGGTGGTGAAGGGTGTCTGTCTGTTTAGATTCATTTTGAAGGTTTAGAGTTTACGTAGTAGGAGTTGAAGATGGAGGATTATTTTGAATTGAACACATGTAATGTTTCTGTCTCAAATATTTCAAAATTGTTAGTAACATCGGGAGTTTCATAATGCTCAATTAAACTTGATTCATCAAAATTAACATGCATAGATTCAACAATTACTTGAGTTTTCTATTATAAACTCTATATGCTTTACTATGCTTGGCATAACCAACAAAAATACCTTCATCGACTTTTTCATCAAATTTACCTCTGTAGTCTCCACCATTGTAATGAATGAAGCATTTACACCCAAAGATTTTAAAAGAAAGCAATATTTGGTGTTCTACCTCTCCATATTTCATAAGGAGTCTTACCATGAAATTTGTTTATAAAGAGATCTATTTTGAGTAAAACAAAATTTGTGTTGGCGACTTACGCCCAAAAATATTTTGGCAATTTTGCTTGACTAACATTGTTTTACTGCTTCGATCAAAGTCTGTTCTTCCTTTCGGCTATACCATTTTCTTTGCGGAGTTCTTCTGGCTGAAAAGTTATGATCAATTCCATGATCATCACGGTATGTGTCCATCCCAAGATTTTTGAACTACGTTCCATTGTCGGATCTAACACTTATAATCTCACATTCTTTTTGAGTTTGAAGGATTACGAATAGGGAAGTGAGAATCTTTGTAAGTCTCATCTTTGGATTGCATCATCTCAACCCAAGTATATCTAGAATAGTCATCCTGACAACTAATGTATACTTGCTTCCTCCTAAGCTTGCGGTAGTTCTGGGGACCAAATAAATCCATGTGTAGAAGCTCAAGAGTTCTTTTGGTAGAAAGATATGGTTTTGGTTTAAAAGGGACTTTTGTTATTTTCCCAAAATACAGGCATCACATTTTTTTGTCGGAGGGACAATTTATGGAAGGCAATCCTTTTACCAAATCTCCTTTTGAAAGTTTTGAAAGATACTTAAAGTTTAAATGTGAAAGCCTTTTGTGCCAAAGCCATGAATTTTTGGAAATGTTATTTGCTACAAGACAAATTTGAGTCTTGTATTTAAGGAAAAGTAAATCTATAGCAAAAACATTTCTTTTTCTAGTACCCGATAAGCAAAATTTCATTGGTGAGGCTATTTTTGATGAAACAATGTGTGGAGGAGAATGAGCGGCTCATACCTTTATCACGAATTGTGAGATACTTAGAAGATTGTGTTTGGACCTTGTACCGGAGAGACATTTTCAATTATTATAGATCCTCGATAATGGATCCATAGCCAATAGTTTTCCTTTTGAATTGTCCCAAAGATTCAGAAGGTCCTTTTCTTTGCAATAATGTTAGTAAGAAGTTGGTGATCGGTCATGTGTGCGGAGCATCCAGCATCTAATATCCATCGTCGGTTGAATGTTCATCGACCATTAAGCATACGAAATATGAATATTTAAATCATGGTACCCATTTATACTTTTGGGTCCAAAGGGTTAGTTTTCTTCGGTATCGGACTTGCTATAATTAGGCTTTTTGATTCGTCAATAGGTTTAAATCTATATAAGCATTCATGTGTCGATGACCAAGCATAGAACAAATATTACACTTGTGGTAACGAGGTTTATCGGTCATTTGAGGTGAATTCTTTGATTCTTTTTGATTGACTTTGAGGTCTTAGCGACAACAAAATTTATTGGCTTGAACTTGTCGGTTGCCGCTTCTTACGAATCCTCCTCTTTTGTCGGCTAGGCGACACTTGTCGGATATTGACATTTGTCGATTTTGAGTTAGGCGACTTTTTTGAGGTTTGTGACGGAAGGCGACAACTTTCATTGTTCACCCTATCCTTTTTGTTGATGTTCCTCTTGTCTTTGATTCTTGTTTACGGGATAAGTGAAATGAGTACGACATTATAGACTAATCCACTTGTCCTTTTCAGAATCTTAGGTTCACCTTTTTGGTATGCGATCTCACAACCTTCATCATTTTTTGAGTATCCAAGACCATCTTTGGTCTTCATGATCTTTACGTTGTCGATGATAGTTTCTCTGACAATGACTTTTGACTTTGAATAAGTATCAACAACATTGGTCGATCGAAGATTTCTTTCTGGTCGACAATTTGGGCATCGAGATTTTTGCTTGAGTCTTCATATTTTTCATTGAGACTTTTAAGTTCGGCAACTCTTTCTTTGAACTTTGTAAAGCTTCATTGATCTTTTAAGCTCACAGTTTCTTGAAAATTCTTTCAAAGTCACTAGATAAAGAAAAATGGATTCTTTTAAGTGTTTCAAACTTGGAATACATTTCTTGCATTTGTTCAACAAATCATCAACACTTGAGTCGATAATCTTCTCCTCACCTTTTTGAATCATGAGTTATTTTAGCGGTCCTTGGAGAAGCGACTTGACTTTCTTTTCTGGTGACTTATTATTCCTTGTCCATAAAATCCATTTCCTATTTTCTTAACCACTGGCGATCGAGGTTTGATGACCTTTGTCGGTTTGGGGTTTGTAATAGGTGAGCTTGACAACTCATTATCGGGCATCTTTGAGTATTTAGGACTTGGAAGCTCATTTTACGAATCATATATAGGCGATTACGCTACAAGACACAAATTTGCTTCTTGCTCAAAATCGCGATTCATCTTGAGTGTTTCAATCCAAGTTGCAAGATTTTGATCTTACGCAACCAAACCTTTTTGTTTTCAAAATTTCAGGGAGCTCTTTTATAATACTCATTTCTTGTAAAAGGGCAGTTTGAAGCAAAGTGACCGGGCTTTCTGATTAAAGCACAACGGTTTTCTTTCTCAACCTTGTCTTCATTTGATTTGAAGTAAGGTTTTGAAAGTTGGAGTAGATGGTTTTGGAAGCTTGGAGAAGGTTTTGATAATTTGAAGAGGACTTTTGAAAATTTCTTTGAAGGTTTTTAAAATTCTTTTTTGAAAGATTTGTATTTTCTAAATTGTCTAGCAAAGGAAATTCATCTTCATCAAAGTCATCATCGGCGAAGATGTAGAAGTTTTAATGTTTCTTCTTCTTCACTTGAAGGGATATTCCTTAAAATTTTTCTCAATTTCTTGAGTTTTGAGAACTTCTTTTTCATAAATTTTTAGACTTGCAACAAGACTACGTATATGAGTTTTGTTCAAGTCTCTAGCTTCCTTTATGGCAGTCACTTTTACATGCCATCTACTTCCTAAACTGCTAAGAAAACGCATATTTAAATCTTTCATACTATAAACTTTACCAAGAGAAGAACATCATTACTTACCTCGAGAAATCGTAGGCATTTTTAAAGATTCTTTTGGGTCCTTCTTGAATGCATCAAATTCTTGTATGCGATCGTATAGTTTGTTGTCCTTGGTGTTACGATCTCCTTCTACATATTCTACAAGAGCATCCCAAATTTCCTTGGCGATCCACAGTCATATATCCGCTTGTAGTTTTCATCAGTACCGCACTTGGCAGATATGTCGGCCCGGCATCCATCCATCGGTAATCTTGTCTTCCTCGATCCATTCTCGCTTGAGGTTTGAGAACATATTCTTCTTCACAGAGCAAAGAGGATTCCGGTATCATCATCTGCAGCAGAAGATTTTCCAACTTTAGTATTTATTTTCATTGGTTGCATAGGACCACCTCTTACACATTCCATCAACCGTTTGTCTATATTGTTCATGTATCTTGTAATTCTTTCCTTCCAGATATCAAAGTGATCTTCATCAAAAATGGGAACTTGAGTGACATTGTTTGATTGAAAAGCTTTTAGAGTTGCCATGATCGAGCTTTCAAGCTGTTAGGCTTGGAAAATAATTTTTCAAAAAGCTCAGCTCTGATACCAATTGTAAGTCCAGATGGCAACAGTTAAGGCTAGAGGGGGAGGTGAATAGTCTTTAAAAGTTTTTGGGGGTTGATTTGAAAATCATAAAATATTGGCAGCGGAAAATTTGATCTTGTCAGTCAACTGAAGAGTTGGTCAGTTGGCTGACACTTTTGAATTTCCTTAAGCTGAAGAAAGTTGGTCAGCTGGCTGACACAACAGTTTTCAAAAGAAATTTGTGTTAATGTTTTGATCACTGAATATAGAGAAGAAATTCGAACACAAGTTAACTAAACAAGTAAGCAAACAATTGTTATTAACTAGCTGACACTTAATCAGTTTAACAACTTCTTAAGTGTTAAGTCAGTTAGCAGAAATATAAGAAATGGCTGACAATTCAGTTGAAGTGGTTCACAGATAAACTGCTACGTCCACTACCAAGTTGGTCAGACTTGGATTTTTGAAGTGCACTAATTTTATTAAAAATCTAATTGATCTCTAATGGATCAGTGTACAACAAAAGACCGGTGTTTGGGAGAATGATTGAGAAACAATCAAACTCGTGAGACAAATTTACTGAGTTCGAATTTATTTGAATTGAAGTACTCAGTGTTTTGCCTAAACAATAACTAGAAAGAAATTTTCAATGGCAAGTATCTAGCTAAAGTTTTAATGAAGACGAAGACTGAGAGTTTGTGAGTGAAAAGTTTCTTGACTTCGAAAATCTTCAGATTCGTTGTCTTCACCAGTGCTTCCAATGGGTATATATATAGATAATCTTTGCGAGCAACCCGTTAGGAACACATTTGAATTTTGAAAATGTGTTAAGACAGATGCAAGATCACAAAGGATCTTGTGAGATAATATTTGGCAGGACATCTATCACAAACACAAAGTGGGAAAGAGTTAGTACTAGAGTATGTTTAAACAAATAAGGAAAGATAAACTCATTCAATAGCAGCGTATAGATCAGCTGAGAAAGTTGGCTGACAAAATAATATTCAGCTGACCAATTATAAGCTACTTGTCCTGGCTGTCAATCAAGTGAAATGTTTTTAAGCAAATCTCTTAAATTTTAAGATTCAACAGCTCTCCTAGCATAATCTATTTCATTAAAGGGTCTAAACAGGACATTTTGTGTCAGTTTCATTTCCTTCATCATCTCCTTGGCTTGTTCTAGTAGGGCTCTGTTCCCATTCACTAGCAACTAATTATCATTCCTTAGCAACTGATTTTCATGCACCAATACCTGGTTAATCCCCTCGAGCTCGACTATTTTAGTGTCGATCGTACTCAACCTCGTTCTAGCAGCTATCATGGGTGGAGCGACCCTTGTCCTACATGTATTGTTACACAACATTTCCTACAAATTCAATGAAAGTATATCAATTCTTTTGACAACACTATTATCTTTCTAAGTCAGTCATATGACCAATTAATGATATTGGATAACCTCAAGTGTAATAATGTCCAAATCTTACCATACGATTAAATCCTATGAATTTTACTTTCTAACCCATCTGGATCTGAAATCTAAGCTCTGATACCATTCTGTAACGCCCCAAATTCAGTACCGACACTGCGGTCCTACAATTTGATCACATCACTTACAATTACATCTTAAAATCATATATGTTCTCAACTCAAAATAGATAAACTTTAAACCATCTTTAACTCAAGCCATCTAACCCAATATAATTTATTACAAGCTCGATACTAAATAAACATCAATCATTCTTAAATTAAATATCCTTTATTAAATAAAAGTCTAGATCCAAAAATCTCTCGGAACCGTTATCTTGGTTTATCCAAGTCAAGCCTTCTAATAACTCCTACTCATTACCTGAAGAAAAGAGAATTTTGAAAGAAAATGGTGAGTGAACAATGCTCAGTAAGATCATATATAACCCCTCCGGTTACTAAGGAGAAGTTTATCAAAATAAAACATAAAGGAATTTTTCAATATTCCAAGTTCACAATTCAAGTATCGATAAGCAGAAGTAATTAAGTTATCAAAATTTTAATTCTAAGTAAAAGGAAACCAAATAATGATTTAACAACAAAAACAATTCGAGTGATCAACCGTCACCAACCGTCCCATACCGATTGGAGACGAGAAATTACTCATAGAATCTCATGATCATAAAACCATTTTTAAATATTTACTCCAAAGAGTATCGATAAGCAATTCAAATAATTACTCCGAAAAGTATCGATGAATTCGATCATGTTTGGTATATCCGGATAACCATATACCACTAGCTAGGTGGTATTCGATAAGTTCGATCATTCAATAATTATGCTAACAATTTAAGTGGTATTCGATAATCATAAAAATCAGTTTAATGATCATGGTAGAATTTCAAGAAAACAATAATCAAATTTCACCATAAGGGTCATGCATCGCAAAAAAAATTATGCATCGCAACAATCATATATTTCATGTAGGAAGAATAACTAACATGAAATTCAATAATTAAGTGAGAATAAACGTGAATCAAATTCATAAGTTTTGAAGAGGTAAAATCGACGAAATTCAAATCAACTACCGACCCAAGTCGGTGTACGTTTCAAAGGAATATCGATGTCAATAAACATAATTGGAAATCTAACGGATGATATTTTAAAATAAAGACTTTAGGAGGTATAATCCCTTACCTTAGCGTTGCTTGTGAAAATTAGCTTGGTCACAACGAACCGTTACCCGCATTTATCCGAATCTAAATTAGCAAAGTACAAAACACAATTTTGACTTTAGGGACTTCCAAGTGACATTTAGAGTTTAATATAATTTTAATAATTCTTAAAATATATAGTCGATATAATTATATAACGTCTATTTGCAATTTCTGTAACTTGAGGATAATTTCAGAAAATATATCAAATAAAAGAAGGTTATTGTTACAACCAAAAGTACAGGGGACACCCACCGAAATTCAATCTCAAATCTCCAGCTTCAAATCTTTTGAGTTTACTTTGAACATCTTTGACTTTTCATTTTTAACATGAAATAATATTCTTATTATAATATACATATATAATGGTTTCCCCTCTTTCTTTCCATTTCTATTATCTTTCTAAAATCTCACTCTTTTTTTTTTTTTTTTGTAACCCACTGTCTTCTCCATCAAGAGTCGATACCAATGCTCACAATTTCATACCCACCAGCGCACATAGCCATTCACAATTTAGCAGAAGAATCATACTACTTGCAATTTAGAAACGGAAGGAGCAATACATCTAATTACGATTCACGATTTCGTCCGACGATGTTTCGGTGCGCCACCTATCCTCCTCCTTCCTTCAATTCGGAGACCCCAACAATGGCTTCCTCCGTGCTCTCTCTCTCTCTCTCTCTCTCTCTATCTCTAAATGCTTTGCTTGTAACAAAAAAATTTCTTTTGATTTTAGAGGAAGAGGTTGTCGATTGATGGCCTTAACGCAAAGATGACTCTCTGTTTCTTCTTCTAGTGTCTGCCTCCGTCTGTCCTCTTCCTTTCCTTTTTCTTTATTTTTTTATATTTTTTTAAACAATATTTAACTTAACTAATATTGCTAATGGGTCATGCTCTAATTGAAAGAGTCCACTTGATCAAGCCCAAACAAAATAAAATAGATCCAACTTAGAATCGATTGTACAACCAAAAAATAGGCCCAATTTACAATACTAATTTATATAATTATTATCTATTTATTATTATTATTAAGTTATAATAATAATTATTATAAATTAAAGAGACTTAAATTTGATGGGCCAAGCCCAACCTCAAAATATTCTAAGTAATGTACACCAAGCCTACTAAAATTTAATAAAATCATTTTATTTTAATATAGAAAATTTTGGGGTATTACAATATGAATATGATTTGCAGGTTTGTTGTAAGTCTATGGGAATCTTTACTTTGTCTCATATTTTTAGGGAACAAAATCAGGCTGCAGATAGGCATTTGCTCATTCACTCCGTAGTTATCAGGTTTACAGTTGTGCGGATCTCCTCCCCAGTTCAGTTAAGCATGCTATTAATTTAGATAAGCTCATCAGATTGTATACATTTAGAAAGTAATGGTGTTTTTTCTTGTTTGTCGTTCGCTTGGTTGTAAGCCTTGATTTTCTTTTCAGAAGTTAGGCTCCTTTGTTCCCTTAAATCGGATAAGACTGATTGTCTCTATTAAGTTCGTATTTCATTTTATTTAATAAATGTTGCAGGGTAACGTCCATATTTTCTTAAAAAAATATTTCAACCTTTGAAATCATAATAGGATAATTATCTCTTATTTCGTCTGTTCAATTTATTAATAAAAATGACTCTTATATTATAGTTTTATGTAGCTATTTAAGAATTATTTGTCATTTATGTATCTCTATATACATACACACGAATATGTAGAAAGTAGTTTACCAAAAACAAGAACTAAATTTGCACAATTTGTTTTGGATGTATTTGAACCAAAAAAAATGAACTTTGATGAACAAATATGATTAATTAATATTACCACCATAAAATATTTTTTATTTTTATTTTATCAAAACAGTTCTAAATTTTGCACCATTTGTGTTTTAAGTACTTCAACCAAAAACTGGAAATTGATAAACAAATATGGTAAATTAATTTTACCACCATAAAATATTTGTAAATTTGTTTTGAGGAAGTTTTTTTTCACCAATTGAGATCACATCAATTGTAGACATAAATTGTAATTTGTAGTTGCTTGTCGTTATATATGTATATGTCATGACTATCAAACAAACATTTGATATGTAGTATAAACAAATAATTTGTCTATTTATCACTTTGCAAATACAACAATATAAGTTATATTTCTAGATTAGATCATTAATAAAAAAGAAAATAATAATATATTGGAGTATACGTTTTACACTTACCTTGATATCAATAATGATTAACGCCATAGCATTTTTGGTAAAAAGTAATGTGAAAATATTCAAATGATAAATTAGATTTATCTTTCAAAATTTTAGAGATTAGTTTTGAAGGTTCACTAATAAGTAATAAATTGAGTATATATATATATGGGGTGGAAATCTGAAAGGACATAATGCAAAAAGTGTTGAAAATTTGGATAGAAAGCAAAAAAGTATTGAGAATCTGGAAAGAATGCAAAAAGTGTTGAGAATCTGAAAAGAATGCAAAGAGCTTTCAGGAGATGTATTTTTTATATATATATAAGACATTTATTGTTATTAAATATTCCCGATTATAATAACTTCATAAAGATCCATTTTTTAGAAAGTTAGTTTAGGCGAAAAACTACCATAAATATGAGGGCTATACGCTTCTGACATTATATATATATATATATATATATATATATATATATATATATATATATATATATATATATATATATATATATATGCGAGTCTAGTGAGTCAAGTCCAACTCAATTTAATTGGTTACTAAATAGATTCAAAACAACTAAATTAACTCATAACAATTTTAGTATTAATTAAGTAGGCTCAAAACAATTTTAATACTAATAATATAAATTAATATTTTTAACTAAATTATCAAGGTATTACACTTTCACCCCTCAAAAAAAATTAGTCCTCTAAAATTAAGGCTTAAATAGCAATTTGATCACCCTACTTTCCAGCTTTTTTCATTTAGATCACTCTACTTTTTTTTTTCTTAATTTGGTTAATGTACTTGGCATTTTAAGTCAATAAGGTCATTGGGGGTAATTTTCGCTAGTTAGATAGGCAGAAAAGTTCAAAAAGACAAAAATACCCCTAACCTTTGGACCCAGGCAATGCACATGCACAATCCAAGTCCAACAAGAAGAAGTTATTTCCAAATATCCTCAAGATCCTGTTCATGTTGTATTCACCAAGTATATTAAGTCAATTCCAACAACACTAAGCTATTACATCTATTCATATCCAGTATAGTAAGAAACGAAACAAACGAAACATAAAGAAAATATGATAACATTAAGCAATACCCGTCTGGCAGAATTGCCATTGGTAAGGCCAGTGTTAGTGTGGACTTCAAAATTGTTAGGCGTATAACCAAAAGGTCCAGCAGGTGGTAACAAATGCCTATGGTTAACTATCGATGGCGGCACAAATTATTCGGCCATAGGATTCAACTTTGACAACATTTCCTCCAAATCCCTCGTCTCTTGCTTAAACCCCTCCCCTTTGTCATCATCACTTCCATTCACCATCTGATGATGATGTTGCTTATTATGATATTTCGACACACCATTGCCATTTCTATTAATGCTGTGCCGCTGAACTAGAGCCACCTGAGCCGTCGCCGTCGGAGTGGTCTTGGGGTTGCCGTTGTCAGCAGACGGTGGAGCCTGCGCCGCTAGTGCCGGTGGAGGAGTAATCTTGTGTTGTTGTTGTTGTTGATTAACCATCATGAGAATATAAGTTATTAATCTTAAACACTAGATCTTGAACTTCATGATAATCACAATAACATGCAAAACACTCTTAATTAAAATACCTGATGAAGACATGTTGCTTTTAGTAATTTGCTCTTGATCCGAAATCTGCAGCATAATAGAGAAGAAGAGGCAGAATATGGTTTCTCCCTTTTGGCCTAAAAAACCCTAATTAGTTGATTTAACGTGATAGATTAATATCATTGGTATTACATTTCTTTTATAGGTAAAAGGAGGACCAAATTTCTATTAGGGTTTTAATCTCAATCGTCCATCAATGTAGAGTTTATTTAGGAAACTTACTCCTTTTACAAATCAATGTAGAGTTTATTTAGGAAACTTACTCCTTTTACAAATCAAATATATTGTAATTTAGTAATTCCAAATCAATAGTGATCATCACTTATTGACCATATAAAGAATTTCTTAACCGGCAAGAAATATATCTTACAGAGAAAACTGTGATCATTTGATTGGGCAATCGGAATTCCGTTACAATTGGTCAACAGCAGCCATGATCGACAATCCCCAAGGTTTTAACTTTCTTCCAAGCCAAATTTCAGTTTTGTAAACAAGACATTTTTCTACACCGATCAATCTTAATTTTGACTTTAAAATTCACTTTAAAAAATCTCATTTTCAAACCAAAAAAAAAAAAAATTCAAAAGACATACATGATTAAGTTCAAGCATTGTCCATTGATCGAACACACGAAACTCTCACTCAGCTTTAAGATCAAGAATTGTGAGATTAAAACAAAATCGGAAAAAAAATAGCAAAAAGGACTGAGCTTTTGTTTCATTTACGTATAAATTTGGGGACTTTTATAGAGAGAGAAAGAGTATAGTGAGAGAAAGAGGGGTTTTAGAAAGAGAGAAAAGAGGTGTGTTCTTCGAATCGTCCATTTTGGCCACTCCACCTTTTTGAACCTTCTTCCACTTCGGCCAATTTTATGAACAATGATGCTAGTTTTCTTCAATCAATAAGGGTAATTTTGGGTTTTTTTATAATTTGTTAAGCATTTCATAAAAAAAATCGAATGGAATGATGAACGTGAAATATAATGCCAAGTACTGTAATGAAATTAAGAAGAAAAAAAAGTACAATGATCTAAATACAAAATAAAACTGAAAAATAAGATAACCAAATTACTATTTAATCATAAAATTAAAGCACCAAGTCATAAGAGCTCAAGATGCTCTTCTGAAAACTTTGAATAAACTTAGTTTACTTCCAATATATAGACAGAGTGACATGATGAAGAAACTTTTTATAGATCTTGTTCATTCAATCATTAAATGTATTTCTTTCTCGCATCCAAACAAATATTATTGGATTTATTAGTTTTAATAATACAATTATAATAAATCAAAAGTTATCAGGTATTACGAAAGTTACGGCGGCAATTGCTCGAAAAGAGAAGGGAGAAGAAAACGGAGAGAAGTCGACGAGGGCTGGAAAAAAGAGAGGAGTGAATCGATTGGAAGATTTCTTAATGGTGGAAGGAGTTAGAGAAAGAATAGGAAGTGGGGAGGGGTTGGTTGAGAAATTAACTTTAACCTTTTACCAACTCCGAGTGTGGGACAATGAGCAGAATAAGCAGATACCCTTGAAAATTAAAAAGTAATTTGGGGGTAGTCTGCGGCGAATGCGATGGAGGAGAGTTGGTGGGAAGAAGAGTGGGTGAAATATTGGGAAGGTTGTTGTGAAGGGTTTGAAACACACGTCTCACAATTGCAAGTAGACGCGTCGGAGCTATGGGCGGCGTGGGTAAACTGGGTGGGGTGGGGGAGAGAAGATGTTGTTACGTTTCGGCATGACCGCCACATCGAATCTATGATTTTCAACTTCTTAGTGGAAATGTTTATCCAGGCCTTGATTTCAATCTTGTTTTCTGCTTAGCAAATTGCAATTCCCAATCCATCCATTAGTATTAGATTTTTTGTTTGCAGTAAACCCTATTTTATTTTTGGTCTCTCAAAAATCAGCATCAGCAAGGGGGATGAATCTTCTATGATCAAGATTGGGTGAGTATTTCGATTTTCTTAATTGAGGAAATTCTTCTCCTTTGGCAGTTGTTCAAGCCCTACTATCCCTCTTTCTCAAATCAAGCATCTCCAGTCCGTCCAAGCCTTTATCAAAGCTTCCGAAGTCGGACCCCTGTTTCTCCTCTCCTTCGCATTCCAAGCTCCGGCACGGCAGTTCACTAGTGTAACTGAGTTCGGTCTTCTTGATGCGAGCCTAGGGCTTGCATTCGATAGGTCGTTCCGGCGTAAGCAGAGTGGTAAGAGGGACATAAGATCTTTGGAGGCGTGCGGCGTGAGTTCGATCTTGGTGGAAGATTTTCTTTTGGGCGCTTGTATGTGTTATCAGTTGCACTGTTCTCAAACTCTGTATCATTTCGGGCACATCTCGCGATTTTCTTAGTAGTAGCAATGAGGGACCGGAACTACTACCCCAGGATTCAACCTGGTTAAAAAAAATAAAATCCCAGTCACTTTTCTTCTCCCTACCATTTTGGGATTTTGAATGAAAAATAAAGAAGGACCAAAGTAAAGTTTGAATCTTGAAAGTAAATTTTTATTATCATGTATCCATTATTTCATTGTGTTTCCCAATATTTTACTTAGTAATATGATTTTCAGAGTGTGCCTTCCCCACCACTCTCTTCCCATTATTTACAGCTTAGTTCGCATCAATTCCACTTAGTGATATGAGAGCTTCTCCTGCCCTTTCTGCCGAAGGTGGGTATGCATTCTCCGTTATTCTCTTGTTATCCAAAGGTGGGTATGCATTTTTCATTATTTCATTCTTTCAAATTTTTTCTATCTTTTTGTTTCTTTCAATTTCATTTTACGTTTCTAAACTATTCATTGTTGTGAAGTAAACGCCTCCGGAAGAAGACTAAATTTTCGTTATTAAGAAAATAATAAAATATTGTTTTTACATGTTAATTTTATTTTTAATTACTATTTGATTATTGGTTTTCGTATGAAATAAATGAAGCTTACTAAGTTTTTTGGTTTCCAAAGTAAAGTTTGTTGGTAGACAAATCACATTGTCAATAAACTCCATAAGGTGTAGGTATTACAAAATCATAAATTTGATTTTGATGATGTTCCAAAAAGGGAAACTCTTCCCCCGAGAGCCCCCACACCCTAGCTCCATAAGAATGTGAGAGAGAATATCACGGTGACTCAGCGATTAAGTAGCTAGAGAACCGTGTCTAACTAAGAGCCACCCCACAAGAAGGATAAAACCCCCACACTATTCTAGATTCGATCCTTTCTGCTTCCAAATCTACTAGCTCTTAACCAACTGAGTTAAGCTTGTGAGACAAATTGATTTTGATGATGTCAATACTAATATCACCACCACATCACCATCTGAATACTAATATCAATGGCACATGTTTGAAATTTAGTATAATGTGCAATTTAGTTGATTTACTTATTGGTTCCAACACTTTGTTGCTTTTCGTATCTGTCTATTTCCTATTCCATTTTGTTATTGGTGTATATAGTTGGGTCATGTGGTCAATAATGGCTTCGTCAATTGACAAAATCCCAATTAAAGTATGTTATTTTGTTAAGTATTGGTGTTTCTTTCCCTTTTTGTTGTGTGTTATGTTGGGTTCGTTAGATTGCGGGGCTAATCGCAATGAAAATTTTAAAATTTTTAAAAGCATGTATACAATATACAAAAAGATAGCCCCGAAAACCATGTAGCAATTTAACAATCATACGTATTATGCAAGTATAAAACGGAGGTTTTGGTCTTACCGAAAAATGCTTCCAAAAGCTTCCGGTTGATGAAGATGTAGAAACAATCAATTTTCGGCTCGTACATCAATTTACTCGTAGAGGTCCACACGTCCCTCCTCCAAAGTTAATCCACACGAATAGATGAATTCACCGAGTCAAAATTTTGCTAGCAATTTTAACTCGTTTTGTTCAATCTTATAAATCAAGATTTGTATACTTGACTTTTTTGTGAAGATTAAGAAAATGAATGTTTTCTTGCTTTTTCTAAAAACTGAGAAAAAGAAAAACTCAAGTCTTTCAATATGAGGGGGCGGCCGTTATTATCTACCAAAAAATAAAGAGTCTTTGATACTCATTAGTTTTGAAAAAGATAACTCATATGAGAGTTAATAGTGATGGCCGTTTTCTTTCTTAAAGAAAAATTAATATGTTTTCTAATAACGTATTATATTAACTCTCTAACAAATCAATACCCTAATGTGTATTACATCTAATGTAGACACAATTGTTTATAGATTCATTAATGGAAAAATATGGTAATACAATTAATACCATATATTGCCTTATTAGATTAACATTTATCCAATATTTGTAACACTACCTTTCCTTCTCATTTCCTTCAAATTAACTAGACGAACTCTACTAACGAGCCTAATTAAATATTTGGTTAAACTTTAAATCAAATCTCATCAATTGATTTGAATTAATTGACCGAGCCCAAATTTAATTAAATTCATCAAATCAATTCCATCCATCAATTAATCTTTATTAATCATTTGTATCAAACATTTGGACTAATTCTTTTATTGAACAAATGAATCTTTTCATTCTTAGTGTGTGACCCTTCCTTTAGGTTCACAACTAATGCTAGTTGTAGGCTTACAACAATTTTGTAACTTACGAATGACGATTTATTCTATTAAATAATTCAATTAGTTAATATACTTGAAATTAACCTATTAATTTCAAGAACCTATAAATCATGGGAACACCTAGCAAGTAGTACGAATACCTAGCAATAAGTGAAATAGCGAGTAAACATATTTCAATTACGAGTGCATACATATATAGTCCTTTCGACATCTAATTTCCCGATTAAATCTAGGATATGGATTATAAGTCAAAATCCAATTGATTTAATAATTGTGATTCCATTTCAAGTACCAATGATTCCTTTATGAATCAAATTCATCATACCTTGGCCAAGGTCTTCGAATCATGAACTATGAAAAATACATAAAATTCTCTTATCATCTGACAAGTGTCGAATTCTATGTTAGCCTGATTAACCTCCATGCACACGAATGCAACACCCAAAATACCCATTTGCGATTGTCAAACAATCAGAAAGTAAATCAAAGTGTTACATGATGTTCACAAGCTTACTATCATGCCTCAAGTCCGAGGTCTAATCATGTATTATCGTAACATGAAAAATTCTTAATTTGACAAATAAAACTTCCATTTAAGAATTCTCAACGGGTCATGTTCAATGAACTTGTTCTCTAACAAGCACTTGCAATATATATGCTTGCGTCACAACGCTGATGCTAATGAAATGCAACATCTTTGTCATACGAGCATACATCATACGCATAAGTCTCACAAGGCTTTCAATGTCTTTGTCTTGAAAAGTCAACCGACTTAGAACAAATTTAAGATCAAAACCCTAGAAGTATATTTCATGATTACCATCAAATGCGCAACCATGCTCCATAGTTAAAATTGGTCAAAGGACTTTATCATATATTTATAAACTGTTAATAATACAAACATAAGATAAATAAATGCCTTCATTTAAATATACATTTCAATAATATTGTTTTACAAGTAAAATAAAAATCCAATCTAATTGGAATGTCGGACATTCTAATCTAACATATTGTATATTTATCTGGTTACATGTAAATATTAATTCATTCTCAAATTGTATGCTCTATATTTTAATTAAGTCTCATATTGTCGTCGTGCCATAAGCACGGCACAAAATCTAATCTATTTTATAAAACAGACAGAGAAATACATGTGCAATTGACTTATGATAAATACCGATTGAGATTTATTCTTTCTTGCGGCTGTGATTGACTTATACACTCACATGTGTGAA
The DNA here is from genome assembly GCA_013146195.2 of Codonopsis lanceolata. Classification (NCBI taxonomy): domain Eukaryota; kingdom Viridiplantae; phylum Streptophyta; class Magnoliopsida; order Asterales; family Campanulaceae; genus Codonopsis; species Codonopsis lanceolata. The sequence goes on along the minus strand of CM028383.1, from coordinate 46,378,078 downwards.
GGGCGGTTGGCAATTGTCTTCAGCCTTTTCTTTTATGTGCATTTTCATTCTTCACCCTCTTTCGAATCCTTCATAAATTTCAATTCCTTCGTCTTTTTGGAGTGGATTTTCGTCATCTACAAAACCCTTCTTTTTTCTTCTTTACTCTCCTCCAGCCCCCCTCAAGCTTTATGCTTTCTTTCTCTCAATCTTCTTCTTCGGCCCTCCCCGCTGCTGTCGGAATCCGTCTGCTGCCGCAACCCTCTGACATGTCCCTTTTTTTTTTACTTCTCTCTCAAGTCTCCAACCATTTCACTCTCTCTCCATTGACGACGCCCTCTTCACGTCTGACGCCATCTTCTATACATGCGAAGGTGAGGTCTTCCAAAAATAGGCTTTTTTTATTTTCCATTAGCCCAATAGTGTATCATTTAATTTTGGTCTCTCTTTCAATCTCTCTGTTAACTCTGTTTGTGTGTTTTGGGTTTTAGTTGTCAATTATGACTATCAACGATACTGTTTCCAAAGGCAGTGGGAACCGCTTTCCCCCACCAAAGAAGCTGAGGCACTCTTTTTCTTTATATTTTTCTTGTTATTTTTCAAATTGTGTTACTTGCTTGTTTGGTTTGCTTTCTTTTTCGTTTCCAGAACAACCTGATAAAGTTGCTCGCCCTTTCAAAGTAGTATAACATTAGATTATTCTTGGCCTGTGATTTTGTTAGATTCTCCTATTCTTTTTATTCTTTTGAGTTTGCTTTTGTTCTACGTTTGGGTGTGTGGGTGCCCAATTTGAAGGACTATTTTTTTTTATATATAAAATGGGTAAACAATCAATGGGACTACTGATTTCCAAAGCAGGGCTAAAGGAGTTTTCTTAATTGCCCTTCTTTGGTCTAGAGGATTTTTGGGCATGTGTGAGTGAGTTTAGATTGTTGTGAATGGTTTCCATGATTAGTGGGGATTTCCTTGGCTTATGTTGTGAAGGTATGTGATCAACATTCCTATCATTTGATTAGTTGATTTACAAAGTCCCCCTTTAGCCTGGCCACAAGGCTTTGATAGAAGACTTGACAAGATGCCTCCTGTACCTAAGCTCATTAGACATTAATCATTTATGCAAGAAAAACTTAGGAACAAGAGTATTATGTTAGCGGAATGTATGGTGGATTCTGTGTTAATGATTCTATTTTAAATATTATCAGTTTGGATATGTATCATGATGGATGTAATTCAAGTGGATTAGTGGAAGTCATATTTCTTTATTAATCATTTTCTTTTGGGGTTATCTCTTTGGTAAGGCCTGTTCTCATCGCATGCGCCTAATCAAATAGTATGTGTTTAGTTGTGTGATGTTTACATCCACTTTAGTAGGTATGAAAATAGATGCATTATTTTGGATCTTAATGAGCACATGGTCACATATATTTTGATTCCTCGATGAAATCGGTAAAGATTTAAAAGGTTACTCTAGAGGATGGTGAGATTTGAAAATTGTCAATCTAGAACAAGTTAGCTAAGTAATTACTTACTTTATTCCATCTCAAATTTAGATGGACCCTTTCACATGTTCTAGGTCTAGGTTTATGTTCATTAGGAATTCAACAATAATGTATATTATTATTTTGGGTTAAGTATACTATTAGTCTCTAAACTTTGGTCAAACTCATCATCAATCCTCCAACTTAAAAAAGTATCACCATTGACCACAGTAGACTTTTTTTGCTCATCGGAGGTCCCTAACGGTCACACCGTCAATTGCATTGTCGTTAACGTGCACATGTGCCTCTCACGTGTGCTCTATTGAGGATAAAATTGTATTTTCCATAGCAGATTACCTTCATAAATGATGTATCCATGGCAAACCCAGATGAAAGTTGTAATAGAGAAAGGAGAGGAGCCGCAACTGGGTTGGATGGGGACGAAGAGAGGGCGGGGCCTAGAGATGAAGATTGCGCGACTGAGCTTGTGCATGAAAAGCAGAGAAAGGGTCGGTAATGGCGGTGACCAGAACTGGTGATAGAGACCGGACAGAAACATGGGCGGTAGTGGCTGGAGATGAGAGAGGATGGGAACCTCCACAGAAAATCCCAACCCCAGTCAGTTCATCTCCCTTCTACAACAAATCTCCATAGCCACTTTCACCAAATCACCGACCTCCATCTTCTTCATCTCCGGGTTTTCTCCATCTGCTACTCCAGCATCCGAGATCTCTCTCGCTCTCTTATCCCGCCATCTACACATCTTAGTCACCAACAACCGCACCCAATCTCCAGTCACGCGGTCTTCGTCTCCACGTTGCACCCCATCTCTAGTCAAATTGTCTCCATTCATCTCTGATTCTGGCCAATCACCCACAATCTCCTGTCGATTTCGCCCAATTCCTGTAACAGAACCATCAGCTCCAACTCTTTTTCCCATCAGTGATTCTGTAATTGCGAGCGAAGGGCTCGAGTTTGGTACCCCCCATTGCAAATTTCAAGTTCTTTATTGTATTGCTCCGGTCGTCCCTCTTTTACTTGGTGCTAGAAGAAGGCAGGGCAGCTACATGTGGAAAAAGACAGATTAGCCCTCACGTGAGCAACACATGTGTTAATTAACGGCGATAAAGAAATGTCGTGAGGGGCTAGGGACCTTCGATGAGCAAAAAAAGTCTACTTTGGTCAGTGGTGATACTTTTTGAAATTGGGGGACTGATGATGAGTTTGGCCAAAGTTCGAGGGACTAATGGTATACTTCCTATTATTTTCTTATTAGGTAAATTTTCTATATTTGTATATTAATGCAAAAGTAAAAGTAAGTAATTACCCATCCCCCTCTCTCTCTCTCTAAGCCAGCCCTATATAAGTTCATCCCATATCTAATCTGCAAAAAAGATTAGCAATAAGAGCTCTTCTTCTAGAAGCTTAGTGAAAGGCAACATTAGTCAAAAAAGATATTTTTATAATTTTACAATTAAATAGTAGTATTATAGGATGATATGTGGCAGGATTCGAGTTTTGTAGATAAGACAATATGTTTTGAAATTTTAATTAATCACTTATATGCATAAAATATAGTTACATGAATTTGTATGGATCTTCTTTGTCTCACGTGCTGTTGGAAATACTAGACAAAGTTATTGCATTTCGTGTTTCAAAACCAGTCATTGTTGTAAAACACGAGTCTACAGAAAACAATAAACTATTGTCTCTACATGTCAAATTTTTTTTTCTTAGATAATAATATTTGATTATTGGTTTTGCTTACAAAAGTTACTTTTAAATTTTTCTTCCACTGTTGGATAATCATATTGTTTTAATTTATCACTGAGATATGTTAATTTTGTAAGTTTTCATGCCTTTGAGTTAAATTAGTTATTTTGTGAGTTTCTTCCTTTAAGTTTTCTTTGTTGAATATATTCAAAAAGGCTTTGGCATGGAATGTCATGTATATCACCATATGTCACAATTACCATAAACATTTGAGACTCTTTTTGATACATGATGAGTCACAAATTTTCAGCCAATAAAATATTTTTTTGTTTATGTAGTGTACATTGATTCGACCATTACAAAATCCAATAATATATTTATTTTATATGAATACTACTCGCTCCATACTTTGATGAAGTCTCAAACTGACGTCGTGTTATAGGCACGGACACAAAATCTAGTATAATATAAAAGTGGTACTTAATACCGCATATATAAAATACTTAATAAAACAATTTCTAAGAAAGTGGACCAAAATACGTCCATTTTCTTTGTAATAATTGTATTTCAAGTAATTTGGGGGTAACTAAGCTAATTCAAATTCAAATTTAGATTAATTGCATATTAAGCCTAATTGAAATACTAATTCAATTATTAATAAGTTATGTATGTGTATAAATATGATCGGCCATTATAAAAAATTATTCTTCAAAACTTCTAAAAACTCTCCACAACTCTCCTATTTTTAGTTTTTTACTCAATGAAGGTCAAATAAAGGGTTGGCGACGGATATAGATAATGATAACAATGTTAATGATGTCGTTGTCGCGTATTTTACGGTAATTTTTATTTTCAATCGTTCAATTATTATCTTCAAAAATTCGTTTTTCTTTAGAATTAGTATCCTGAAGAAAAAAAATACATTGTTTAATTGGGAAAAACAGGTGAAACTTGGGTCGGTACCATGTAATGGAATTATAACCGAAAAAGTCTCATATATTTGTTTTAAACCGCAAAGGTACACTTTTGGATGTAAAATGACAAATATATCCTTAATGAAGAAAAGGCATGCGGATAAAGCTCCTACCCAAATTTGGGCATTGCATGCACAAATTGGGTATCGTAAAGCACAAATTGGGAATCACAATGCAAAAATCAGGCATCACAATGCAAAAATGGGAATCGCGGTTCACAAAATCAATCCCAAAATGAGGCAATATATACTTTTCATCTTAACCATTGGTTGAGATGCATGGTTGGAATGCAATGGTTAAGATGAAAAGTGGTATACCAATGGTATACACAAGTGGTACAGGAGATCTAAACTTCGAAAATGAGGAGAGATGGACAAAGTCCCTTTCTTTCTATATCTCCTCATTAAATGTTTCTCTCTCCTCATTAAATATATTTTTCTCTTTTCTCCCTCCTCATTAAATGTATTTTTCTCTCTTTGGGTCTTTATCTCTTCTATCTCCTCTTTCTCTCTCCTCAATCACTCTTTTCTCCTCCATTTTCAACGAAACTTCTCTACTTTTTGGTATCACAGAAAATTTTGGACATCGCTCACTCAAATCCTCATCCAAATTTGGCATCGTAATACAAAAGTTAGGCATCGATAATTAACTTTAAGCATTGATAATTAATTTTAGGCATTGATCATTAATTTTGGGATGCAAAAATAGTGACATTGGGAATGAAAATGTTTTTGACTTTCTCTTTCTCTCTCACATACTCTCACTTACACACCATCTCTCACACACTATCTCATAACTCCCCACACCACCCACCTCTTTCTCTTTTCGTTATATTCTTTCCTTTTTCTCCAACCTGAACTATTCATTTCCCATCATCTTTGTATATGTCTAAATCTTTCTCTGTACTATCTTTTTTTCACAGCTGGAACTAATGCTTAGAACGTGGGTTAAGAAATTTTCAGGTACAACGTAGCAGATTCCATGTCCGATCCAAACACCCATGTTCACTTCTTTATGCGATGCCCAATTTAGGCGTCGAAAGTTTCAACGCCATGCAATTTAGGCATCATATGTTTCGACGCCATGCAATTTAGGCATCGTAAGTGTTGATGCCATGTAATTTAGGCATCGTAAGTTTCAACGCCTTGCAATTTAGGCATCGTAAGTGTCGACGCCCCACAATTTAGGCATCGTAATTTCCAACCAAAGGGGTATATTACATTTTTAGATGAGTTTAAGAGAGGTTTGAAGCAATTTATTGTGTTTGCTAAAGTGCAACATTGGGTTTCAACACGGGTACAAAATAATGATTCCCAAAGAGTCATGTTCTTCTTAGTAAACCTGACGCGATGATAATTGACAAAACACAAGTTCATGAAGGATATAGGTAGGAATGTAGTCGATCCTAAAATAAGAAAAGAAAGGAAAGATATTGGATTGTGGGATTAACACAGATTGTTAAATATAAGAAAATAAAGGAAACGGAAAAATGTGAGGTGTCGGCAGTAGTCAAGAGAGAGAAAAAATGATAGAGAAAGGAAGGGAAAGGAAAGAGAAAAAGAAGCAGACAGATAGAAAGACCGAGAGGACGGTACTTGGTGATTGGTGTTTGGGCAATTTAGGAAAAAATTAATGAAAATGGACTTTTGCGGTTTAAAACAAAAAGAAGGTACTTGAGCGGTTACAATTCTAGGAATTGGTACCGACTCACAATTATTTCAAAAAAATGGGTGATAACTGGGCATGTCCCCTATCATGATATTATAACCAGAAAAGTTTCATATATTTGTTTTCAACCGCTAAAGTATATTTTTAGGGGGGAAATGATGAAGATACCCTTAATGAAAGAAAAACGCGCACACAAAGCCAATGTTCCAATTTGGGCGTTGGTCAAAAAATTTGGGCGTCGCTCAAAAGCCACTTCCCAAATTTGGGCATCGCAATTAAAAAATTGGGCATCATTCAAAATTGGGCGTCATTCAAAATTTTGGGCAAAATTGATTTTTTTGCATCATACCTTTCTTGGAATTGTGATGTTTGCGTTATAGGCTCCAATGCTTGCGTCGTAGGCTCGATGTTTGCCTCGTAGGCTTAAATGTTTGCGTCACAAGCTCTAATATTTGTCTCGTATGCTTCAATGCTTGCGTCGTAGGCTCCGAAATCCGAAGAATCACAAAAGGAGATCATTAAGTAAGACTTAAAAAGATCAATAATAAAGTAATTAAGAAGCTTCAAATTTATCTATTCCACCCTGTCATTCTTATAAAATTCTTTCGAAGGGAATCCCCAATTCCAAAAGCATCCAAGCATTAGTCCATAACATCAATACAAAACCATTGATATTTTATAAGGTACCGTACATGTGAAGGGTTAAAGATGTGGTGAGGCCTGCTAATCTAGCACCCACTATCACTATATCCTCTTTCACCTCCATCGAAATTCGTTAAAAGACCAAACACAAAATTCTCCTTGGGTTGAATGACTTTTGGTTTTGAGTGGAAAGTTGAACAATGATGCACTGGAATCAAAGGGCCAGAAGCAAATTAATGATGGCGTTGGAATCAAAGGGACTTCATAGAAAGCGATGAGGCTCGGCCGGATTTGAAGAAGACGGGCAATATTGGAAAAAGAATATAAAAGTAGACTTAAGCGGTTTTTTTAAAAAGAGGGTAGTGGAGCGGTAACAATTTCAGGAAAGTGTAACAGTCCACAATTAATCCAAAAAAAAGAAGGTATATGAACTAGTGGTTGGGCGGCCATGTAGGGTGGGCTGGGAGAGAGGTTAGGGGTTGGGTAGCCTTGTTGGGGTGGGGTGGGGCGTGGCTGGCAGCAGGGGGACTAGGTTGGGCTACTGGCGGTTGGGGTGGATTGCGCTTAAGGGCTAGGTTTGTGGTAGGCGGCTGGAAGGAAGGAGTGGGCTTGGAGGCTGGAGGTGAGGCAAGCTGGAGCCTGGAAGGGGCGGAGGTTGGTTGGGCCGCTTGAATGGTTGGTGTCGAGCTAGTCTGGGCGGTGGGATAGGTTAGTGACAATGGTTGGTTATATGGGGTTAGAGAGGATTGAAAGGACGAGGGCTCTTTTGATATTTTAAAAAAAGCGATTGGGTATATTTTGAAAAAAAGTGGTGTATAATTGTTAGAATATACTCCCTCCGTCCCTAAATAATCGTCCTAGTTGACTTGACACACAGTTTAATAAAAAACAATTGACTTTATTATTTATATTGGTTTAATGTGTAGTTTCCTTTAAACTCCAAGTGTATGTGGCCCATAATTAAAATAGAGTGAAAAAGTAAGGGTAAAGTGGTAAACGTGGTGTTCTAAAAAGGTAAGTTTCAAACTTGACAATTATTTTGAGACGGACGAAAAAGGAAAGGAGAACGATAATTTAGGGACGAGAGGGAGTAATTTAATTTTTAGTTAGACTTTAAATATTAAATAATTGTTCATTATTGTTTAAAAATCATTTATCACCTATGATAAATAATTGTTTTAATTTTTTGATAATTTGAAAAAATTTGTTAATAATTTTTTTGATAGATGTTAAGTGATTTAATTAAATGTTAAAAGTTTACATTCATTTTATATAATTGGTATTAAATATTATAACATTCCTTAGAAACGTTAAAACATTGACATTAATTTGTAATAATAATTATTAGTTGTTATTTTTTCAGATAACAATTATTAATTGTTACGTAGTATTATTAAGTATTAAAAAAATTACGTTAAATTGCTATTAATTACTTAAAAATTACAGGATCATAGTTTCAAGAATGAAGCTAGTGAATATAATTTAAGATATAGAGCATTTGTTCAAAACCGATGAAGTGTTTGAAACTCGTCCGATTGTAAGAGGTGGATTTATGATGTTGGTAAACGCAACTGCTTGTTATTCTTTACTAAGCGGTATTCAAACACACAACGGATTTAGTAATGTGTGGTATGGTTGTGAGATAAGTGAGGATGATTACGTACGTAGCTGTGGAACAATATTGTGGAGGTTGGAAAGTGGTTTGCAAAAATAGTAGACACAACCATCCACTGGGTAATTGTAAACAATGGCAAACAATTGCAGGGAAGTTGACATCGGAGGAGATTGAGAGGGTTGAGTAGGGCGAATACTAAGCCAAGGCATATACTCAACCAAATAAAGATGGAAAATCCAAAAAATAAGAAGCATGTAGATAATGGGTTGCAGCAGATACGAAGGACGGAAGGAAGCATAGGGGAAGCTATACAAAGATTCAATTTTTTTTTGTTTGCTCAACAACCATTGCTACATTCATTATGTCTGATTTGAGGTTGGGACGAAGAAGGTCAGTGATATCATGTTTTCACACCCGAAGACCATTGAGTTGTCACAACGCTTCCTGTACGCTTTATTCATGGATGCTACGCACCAAATAAATTTGAGATGCCTCGATTGTAGGTGATTGGAGTTTTTCCACTGAGGCACACTTTCCATGTTGCATTAGCAATTATAAAGAACGAGACAACCATGACATTCTGATGTGATATAGAAAATTTCATCCATTGCCACAAGTGATCATTACCAATAGGGAATTGACTATGATGCGTCTCATTGAAAAGTTATTTCCAGAGTCAAAGCATATGTTATATAGAAGACACATAGCAAAGGAAGTGGAGAAACAAGCTCGTTTGAACCTACTACGAGAATTTGTTAAGGGGTTTTGTGGCAGATGGAAACATGTAGTCCAATCACTTACTGGGGAGGAGTATAAGATGCATTGATGCACTAATGAATGAAAAATGGAAAACATTCCCAAAGCTTGTAAATTATGTCATGAGGGAATGGTTGGATCCATTTAAGGAAAAAGAGCAAAAATGCAGGCAAGACGAAGTTGTTGATGCTGCCGCCAGAAACAAGGGAAAGAAGAAGATGCACGACTAAATCTTCATCGTAATCTCTCTTTTCTTCCTTTCTTTGTATCTATCTACTTTGCCACAAACTCTATAATTTTAAACTCCTTGTTTGAAATTCAGAAGTGTTGTATTGTGTTTTAAATTTCATATGCTTTTTAACTGCTTATATTTGTTTGATTGAAATTTAAATTTCTAGTTTAAACGACCTATCCTTTCTGATCTACTTGTGCTAGTTCTCTACATTTATTTATTTTTATAAGCACTTAGATTAGACTACTAAATGTTAAGGCCACTTAGGATTGAGACATGTCAACTCCTATAATACTCGTTCCCTTTGACATGTTATTATCAATCCAAAGTGTTCCGACTTTCATTTGTAGTGATGATGACCACAAGCAAATAGGATGAGATTGTTGATTCTATTGTATTTAGATTTGCTTGAGTCATTCATTTCTTAGTTCTATGTCAAGTGGCTAAATGGGTTGCGTACCATTTAGCGAGGCAACTTAGTAAAGGACTTAGCTTTAGAATAGAATTGTTTAGACTTTGTAATTTTGTATCACCGATAGTCTTCAGTAGTGCTTCAACAACACACATCAGTGAAGATTAAAGATAAACAACACACATAAGAATAGTTTCATCAACAGACCTTTATCTACTCAGTGAAGATCGAAGATAAACTCATGATTGAAGACGTGGATTTAGAAGTCTAGCTCATCATTTATCAATGGATTATCTTTTCAAATATTTGCAGTCTAATATTTGTTAAGTTATCCACAAGTTGACTTCTTGTATCTCAATCACCAAGGACGACATGGATGAATTAATTGAGATTTCCTCTTTGGTGATCATGTGTAGAGAGACAGACCAAAACTACCGAAGCATTGTCATTTCTAGCAAAGTTCAAACTGTACCAGTTTCTAAGTGTGTGCACGGGCCCTAAGCTCGCTAGCATTCACAATGGCCAGTATAGGCCCATATGGCAACGGGTATCATTTCAAAAAGGGAATAATTACAAGCCGGTACATTTTTTAAAACATGTTTTCAAATAAATCCAGCTATTTTTTGGACATATCTTTTAGATACAATTTTGGGACAAAAGTACATCACTACCCTTTAAAGAAGAATTCGGTGAGATTCGTCTTCGTTCCAGGAGATGACATCCTGGTAAGTCCTGCTCACTCCTCTCTTTCTCTCTCCCCCTCTCTCTAAATTTCTCACAATTCACAACCTGTCGCTCGCCGCCATGAACTGCCGCATCAGAAGACCCGCCTCCAAGGCCGATGAAACTTATCTTCGCTTCCTAAAGCTAAGCGCACTGGCTTGAAGAAGTACTTGATTGTAAACAATCTGGCCACAGAAGCAGAGTTGAAGGGAATTGAGAAGAAGATAAATGAGGTGGTTGAAGAAACTGTTGAGTTTGCAGATGCAAGCCCTGGACCTGATGGACGGTACAGATGTGAACATAATGTTCAGAAAGGTCAACTGCCTTCTCGGCATTACAATTTTCCACTCATAACTACTGCGAAGTGCGAACAAACCAATGTCTACAAATTTTACCCACCAAGGTCTGGTGTCAGCATCCCCTTCTGATATCCATATTTTAAATTTCTCATCAAGGTCACATGTTGGTTTCTATCTCATCATTAGTACGTCAACAAGTGTGTGTCAGTTTAGTTAGTAATCATAGAGCTCTCTACTTCAACATTTCCAAATTTTGCTATTCGTTCCCAATTAGTTATGGATCTAATTTACTTGCATCCCTGATGAATCTTTGATGTATTATCCATCTTTATGTTTGAAATACTGGAACATATTCTAGCTAGTTGTTGATAATGTTTATCAACATTCATGGGAATGATCTTAATTTGATTTTTTTGTTTAACAAGTCTCTTTTTATTTCAAGAGTTTAAAATATAAATTTATTGTTGTTTCTAGACTTTAAAATCTATGCTTGCAGTACTTTTATTTTTGTGTTTTGCAGCTATATAATAATAGAAACCAGGCAGTTTTTCTGCTATTTAAGTTTTTCCGTTAGTTTCCGTTAAGCAATAGTAGAGAGCACCTAACGGCGTAACTTTAACGGAGCATAACTTTCGCGTCCGGATGAATTACGGGACCCACAGCATATCAAATCGAAGCTCTCGACGAGCTCTACAAGATTCACTAGGTTTACCCTGTGAACTATTCATTTTTAGCCCAAAAAACGCTGTTTAAGTACTGTTATGGGCCTTTGAAGTTTTTGGGTTTTTTCGTCTTTTTTGATTAAGACTTTTCCTTTTAGGGTTTGGATTGTTAGGGCATATAAATACCCTATTAAACATTATTTGGGTAGTTTTTAATAAAATTTGAGTTTTTTTGCTTTTTGCTTGAACCCTAAGCCGTCATAGGCTTGTTCTAAGGAATTTCTCGTTGAAAGAGTTTCTATTTGATTGTTTTTCAAAATACCGTTAATCCATCCCGATGCCGGGCTTGGCATCGATTTTTGGATTAATTTGGTACCGCATAATATCGTTGTCAATGCATCCCGATGCCGTGGCTTGGCATCGAAGTTTCTGGATTGATTTGGTCCTCCAAAATACTATCAAATGTATCCTGATGCCAGCACTTGGCATCAGAGTTTCTGGATTGATTTTTGTCTTCCAAAATCAAGTCAAATGCATCCTGATGCCAACAGTTGGCATCAGAGTTTCTGGATTGATTTTCTGTCAATGCATCCTGATGCCGACTTGGCATCGAGTTTCTAGATTGATTTGGTCCTCCAAAATACTATCAATGTATCCCGATGCCAAGACTTGGCATCATAGTTTTTGGATTGATTTTTGTCTTCCAAAATCAAGTCAATGCATCCCGATGCCGTGGCTTGGCATCGAGGTTCTTGATTAATTTGGTCCTCCAAAATACTATCAATGCATCCCGATGCCAAAGACTTGGCATCGAGTTTCGATTGATTTTGGTCATGCATAATGTCGTTAATGCATCCCGATGCCGTGGCTTGGCATCGAGTTTCGGATTGATTTTCTCACAATGCATCCTCGATGCTGATTGGCATCGAAGTTTTTGGATTGATTTGGTCCCGCATTATGTCCGTTAACGCATCCCGATGCCGCACTTGGCATCGAAGTTTTTGGATTAATTTGGTCCCGCATAATACCGTTAATGCATCCCGATGCCGTGGCTTGCATCGAGTTTCGGATTGATTTTCGCAATGCATCCCGATGCCGCTGATTGGCATCGAGTTTCGATTGATTTGGTCCTCGCATAATGTCCGTTAATGCATCCCGATGCCAAGACTTGGCATCGAGTTTCGATTAATTTGGTCCTCGCATAATATCGTTAACGCATCCCGATGCCGTGGCTTGGCATCGAAGTTTCGATTAATTTGGTCATCCAAAATACTATCAATGCATCCCGATGCCGTAACTTGGCATCGAGTTTCGATTGATTTTGGTCCTCCAAAATACTCAAATGCATCCCGATGCCGACTTGGCATCGAGTTTCGGATTGATTTTCTGTCAATGCATCCCGATGCCGGCTTGGCATCGAAGTTTCGGATTGATTTTGGTCCCGCATTAATGTTGTCAAATGCATCCTGATGCCAGAACTTGGCATCAGAGTTTCTGGATTGATTAGGTACTCCAAAATACTATCAAATGCATCCTGATGCCATCACTTGGCATCAGAGTTTCTGGATTGATTTGGTCCTCCAAAATACTATCAAATGTATCCTGATGCCAGCACTTGACATCAGAGTTTCTGGATTGATTTTCTGTCAAATGCATCCTGATGCCAGGGCTTGGCATCAGAGTTTCTGGATTGATTTTGGTCCTGCATTAATGATGTCAAATGCATCCTGATGCCTGCACTTGGCATCAGAGTTTCTGGATTGATTTGGTCCTGCATAATGCCAGATCAGTTTTGTCTTCATTAATGGCATTTTTGTCATTTGGCAAGCAATTTGTAGTTAAATGAAATGTCCAAAAAATTGATGGTTCTATATGAAAACATGTTTTCAAAATTGTACCCACTTGAAATTCTCCCTTCAAAAAGCCATGTACTATAGACAAGCCCACGGGCATTAGTGAACAGGCTTTGGGCGGGCACGAGCTTGATAGGCTCTCCGATTGATTTTCATGTTTGTAAATATTTTTACGATTCAAACTTCATTGTCAATTTGCCATGGAGTTTCTTTGGGACCATTTTAATTTTAGTTTATAGTTTAGTCTTTTATAGTTTTGTATAAATATACATTATTTATACTATATATTATATATAATTTGTATATAACTATATATAATAATATAATATAAACCAATCTTATGGGTCAGGTCGGGCTTAACGGGCATTAAAATTTGAAGGCCTAGTGTGTGCCCAAAACCGCGTGCATCTAGCTTCTCTAAAGCCCAACACTATGTATTAGCCCATGGGCACGAGCACCATGGGCTGAGCATAAAGCGCATGTGGGCTGTACGGGCTCATGGGTTGGGTACTTGGGTTGCTCACCCCTACTTTTGGCTACAGTTGTTTATGTCCTCATAGCACGTTGGTCAATGCGACAAACAATATAGAAGGCTCATAAGCAGCTCTTTGCATTCAATGCAATCAAACAACTAGTTTCGTCTCTCGCATCCATTCATCCAACAGTCTCAAAGGTTCTCTCATATAAATACCATCATTGAAGTTTGAAGAACTTAATGCTCTGAGAATATTCAACAACCTTCAAGCTTTTTACTTCAGTGTAGTCAAGAGATCCTTAACAAATCTACAAAGTCTATTAACAACAAGAAGTTGCTATAATCATTTTACTTCATCTGTTTATTTATTGTTGATTCATGAACTGTTTTTAAGCATATTGCACCCACCAAACATAGGTCAAATATTTTTGTACACGATCCATTAGTAATATATGTAATTGATCTTAGTTGAAAACATAGTGCACATTTAAAATTCAATGTTGACTGCTTTGGTGGTAGACGTAGCACTATTCACATAACCATCTCAAAATCTCTAGGTTCTTTACTTTCTATTTCATACATTTCCATCTTTCTCATTATTTTATCTTGCTTCCTTAGCTTAATTATGCGAGCAGTCCAAGTCTATTATTAGTCCATAACAATACAACAGACTTAGTTTTCATTTCCTGTGTACTTATCCGCTACTACAACTTAGCCTAGTATTGTGCCCTTTGAGACTAACAATTTTCTTACTCGAGAGATAGTATGTCTCTTAAGTTGTTTGTTTTAGTTCTGAGCTTCAATAGCTTGGACTTCACCCTATTATTGCTTCCGCAGCTTTTTATTTGAGTTTATGTTTCGCCGTTATGGTCTTACGGTTACCTTAGAGATTGTTGGCTCGCGTGTTTTGGAAGGTGCCATTGTTCCACTATTTGTGCTAGTTCTGACGCATTGACCTTGGGATTCCTTGTTGGGGTCATGTTCGGGGCGTTACATGGACAAAAAAATTCTTGCTTTTTGGGTCTGAAATGAAACAACAAACATGTATTACACTATCTTTTTCTATTTATTATCGTGATGATATTTGTTATTAATTGTTACATATATATTATTGTTATTAATAGTTTGTTTTCTAACATTTTATAGAGTTGAGGGTGCACATTCTTAGCTGAAGCAATGAATGGGAACATCGACTTCAAGTTTCCATCATTTATTTCTGCAAATTTATCAACTCGTTGACCTTGAGTTAAATGCGATCATGAACAAATTTGAACACGATCGGTTTGTTGCGCACCTCCCACAAAAAAAGATACTCTTTTGGGAATTGAGATGTGTGGTGTCATACAAGGCCATTAAGCTACTCAGTGATCAATTTGATGCATTGGAGAAAAAGGTGGCAAAAGATCTTGACGCAATATTTGGTTACATGTACAATTCGAGTTATGGTTTACCTCGTGGCTGTCAAATGTTGCGGTTAGAAAATGAGGATTTGAGCATCTCACATTCTCACTAATGGATATTCATGAATTTTAGAAAACTTTGCATATGGAACCAATAGGAGATGAACTTCTTAGAGAGGCTTGGGATTAGATAAAAGATTAGTAAAAAATGAGTTATTATCATAAAATGCATCGCATGTTGAATCCGAAGGAGACTCGGGACAAAAGGGTCGCCTGAAGCAAAACTCGACAAAAAGAGATCCATCTGGTTATGAGCATGGGTAGTGTCCCATTTGATTCTATGTCAAAATCAAGTTGAGGCCTAACTTCATCAACCTATGGTCACTCGTCTGGCCGAAGCGTAGGCAATTCATTTCCCTTTGCCAACCAGATGCCAAGTTTCCTAAGTAGGTCCGTTATGCCAAGTTTCCTAAGCAAGTTCATTGAAGACTATTTAAATGGCAAAGGTGATGGACATTGTGGATATCGATTCGTTGCACACTTCGTCTATAACAATTAGGACAGGTGGGATGGGGTACATAATGATTTGATGCGAGAATTATTGGATAATTACGACTTCTATATTGATTCTTTAGGAATGGGGAAAAATTTCAATGAGCTTTGCCAAAAAAATAGATTGTCGTATCAAATGTGTTGTTAGTCCCGGTGGGCACGCGCTAGCCTAGAGGGGGGGTTGGATAGCCTTACTCATTGGTCAGATGGGTTATCATTATCCTCGTCATCATCGTGTAGTTGCAACATATGTGAGTCTCAACTATGGCCATGGCCTACTCGTCCGCCTTGAGCTGGAGGGGCTCGATATCCTCTCCCTCTAGGGCCTCTACCAACATCCTCCTCCTCGTTGACGTTGTCCTCCCCCCCCCCCCTCATCTGTCACATCCTTCCCATGCCTCTAATGACTATGCTCAAATGGAGAAGTCCTAAGACCCATAAGACCTTTACACGAACGACTAACGACTGTAGGTTACAACTCATACAATCATATCTCTGTTTCTTTTGCATGATGGAGATCCGAAAGCTCATCCTAATCAACTTGTGAAAATTCCCTCAAATGAGGAACATGGATACTTAGAATACTCGGCCCTATTCGTCTTCATTGAGCAGATGCAGGAACACATCCATTAAACAATCGACCATTGTAAAGATCTAAATCATCAACTACTGGTCTTTTTCATTTACCACCACGTATATCACCTGATCTACATTGCACGATAAAAAATTATAAGTTAAATATTAATAGTGTTAATACATACTCCCTCCGTTTTTAAATTATAGTCCTCTTTGACTCGGCATACCGTTTAAGAAAAAATAATTAACTGTATTATAAATATTGGTAAAATGTGTGGTTTCTTTTAATGCCCTTGAACATGTGGACATAATTAAAGTACGTAGAAAAAGTAAGGGTAAAGTG
Organism: Codonopsis lanceolata; assembly: GCA_013146195.2. Classification (NCBI taxonomy): domain Eukaryota; kingdom Viridiplantae; phylum Streptophyta; class Magnoliopsida; order Asterales; family Campanulaceae; genus Codonopsis; species Codonopsis lanceolata. The sequence goes on along the minus strand of CM028383.1, from coordinate 46,361,726 downwards.
GTAAGAGTGTTTTCCTAAAAGGGAAAGTTTTGAAATAGGGCAATTATTTTAAAAAGGACAAATCAGGAAAGGAGAACGATAATTTGAAAACGGAGGGAGTGCATATTTTCAAAGTATTAATTAAAGAGAAAATTGATTTTTAAACTACTAACAAATTCATTTTCAGTTATCTACATACTTATCAAATATTAACAATTTTCCGTATTAAATAACATTTTTATAATTATTTGCATATTCAAAACTATTAACAATTAATCAATTTATTCAAAATTATTCATAAGTATCAATTGGATTAAAATAATTTGGTCCTTCGATTTAACCCAAATTTAAAGTTTGGTCCTATGGTTTTAAAACCTATTCACTTGATCCCTGAATTCAAATTTTTTGGTTAGATTCCCCCTTCATGCCGTTTCTGTTACGTTTGCCGTCTAATTTATTTTCAATATGACTTACTAAGAAGTTCTTGTGTGTTAACTTTTCAAAAATTCCAAAATGCAAGGGATTAATTTGCTAATTCAAAAATCAGTTTTTTTTTTAAAAATCCTCCAGATCCCATCTCAATCTTTTTCTTTCAATGAGTACAAATCAACTTCATACAAGTATACTCGTATTGGGGGAGACACTAGAAAAAAAAACATACCCTAAGGTTGCAATCATGTTATTGGGAATCGACAAGTTGACTCGATTTTCTCCTTGTTGTTCGAACGAGAACTTCTCGAAAAGCCATAGATTCCGACCTATCTCAACCACCGCCTTACAACTCCGGTCGCTTTGGTATCTGCTTTCTGCTTTGATGGTTGTACGTGCTAAAAATCCTGAAACTGATAAGTAAAGAGAATTTGAACATAAGAGATACTTTTGATCAATATGTAAAATGGTTAAGCGTATTACAAAGAATGACTAACAAAGTGGAATTTATTTAAAAACTCTCTATGAAGTAGATATGTTTGTATAATCCTAACACCTCTTACTACTTAGACTGAAGTACACTCAATAGCTTTTAACAGAAGACTATGCTGGTGACAGAGTGAATGAAGACTCCAATGTAGCTCCATTCAACAATTCATTCAGAGGCTTAGTAGGTTTTTCAAGAAATCGATTACTATCCGAAACACCCCATGTTCCTACAAGGTGAATCTCCCTCACATTGGTCGTTATCACCAATTTGATTTTCACCTCCAATGAATTTGATGATGTTGGCATGTTGATGAGGAGATCAGTGATTGGACGCGTGAGATCAACAAACGTTGCGCATGTTCACTTTTATCACCTTCGTCCAACTTCCGACAATCTTCTGCCTCTAAGATAAATCCATTATATGAGATATCTTATGTTCCAGATGATTCAAAAATCCTCATATCCCAGTTACCAATAGTTAATCCATACCATGTATTTTCAAAGTCCACAACTTCTTTAACCAGAAAAGTCAAAAAATTGATCAGTTCTTCCTCGGTCCAACAAGTTAAAGAGTATGTTCAAGCTTCCAAGTTTGATTCATACCAACTTCCTGCAACTACTGCTGAACATTTAGTTGTTTTGTCCCTTCCAGCTGACCTTCTCTAGACAATGTCTCTCCCAAGGGTATACCCATATCCACTTTGGTGTTATAAGACTAGCTCTTACATCACCAAGAAGGGACGTCGTGAAAAGTTCTTCCTTTGTTGGGAGGAATCAACGGATTTGGAGAGAAATTTAGAGTGGGACTTCCTTTTCGTGTGGCTGCAGTCACAGGACGACTTGTCCTTGCACTTGATTTGGAGGTACTTTTCGCCACAAGAAGAACCTAATCTTTTGCCAGTTTTTTTTTCGAATTCTGCAAAGAACTTTCTGTGGTTGCAGAGTTTTTCAAAAGCATTTAAAATCAACTGGTAAAGGCCACCAAGAGAAGTTTGACCAACTGTCATATTTCTAGATTCCATGGATCTGTATGTTTCGTTGCCAAGAGATTCTAGAAAGGATTTGAGGAAAACTTGCATAAGGTTGGCATTATCAACACCATGAAGGCAATAGAAACGTTGGGACATTCGATTATAGTGCGTTTCAAGATCCTTTTTCTGGAAAGAACAACACTTCATTTTAATAAATTCTTCTCTGGCATGGATAGTGTGTTCTATGGGGCTGCCAATAAATTTAGAATAAATGATATTCATGAATTCTTCTAGAGACGGGGATTGCTGAATTTGTAGCTATCGGTATTCTCCAAGGATGAGATACCAATCTCGAAGGCACCCTTAGATTAGGGCAAGGAACATTTTATTGACCAACTCGATGGAATAAAACAACAACTCTGTTGTGCATCAAGTTAACATTTCGATACTTCGTTCGCTCCATTTGGAAGGCAGAATATCATCGAAGGTGAATTGTTGTTTGGTATCGGTTCAGGGAGCAGATCTCGGAGTTCTTCGATTCTCTTGTGGTGAAGTCTGAGATGTAAATTCCTCTGGATCAGTATCTGGAGCGTCATGGACCACTGACTCTAGTTTTGTCATGAACAAATGTTCGAAAGCTTTCGCGGGATCGAATCCTTCTTCCATTTGTGAAGAGGATGGATCAACCACTGGTCCGACAAAGGAGGACGAATAAGGGTTGCGATGGTGGGAAAAGGGTTTGTAAGAACTGGGAAACTGGGTTTGTCTTTTTGATCAGAAAAATGTCAGGGGCTATACTGGAAGCACCTATATGAGGATATGGATGTTCTAGTTGGAAGGCTTGTGGGGCAGGGTTTTTGATGTGGTGGCTATATCCGGTAGGGAGGCCGTAATGACTTGTGAAATCTTTTTGGTGGGTTTGTTGGTGGACAGGGATTTTCGGGCCCAAAGAGTGAGTGAGGGGGATGGCTCTTTATGGGTGGACTGGGGGATTGACTAAAGGTCAAAAGTAGTTTTGACGAAGGGGGTTGTGGGTAATCTCGAAGGATTATCGGCAAATGTTGCCATTTTTTTTCTGTTTATGTTGTCGCTCTAGATCTGTGGCTCTGAGAAACTTCATCTCTGCTTTCTTTCGGGTTAGGGAAGAGGAAACTTGGGGAGATGGTGAGGAATGGACAATTTGGAGAAGTTCTCGGTGGAGAACTTGGATCTTGAGACGGATCTCATCTGTCATGCTTTCAAGCGACTTAACTCTTGAGGAGAAATTGTCATGGGTTTGTGCAAATATACTTTGCTGAGAAATGATCTGTTAAAGCGCTTTGTTCTGGGCAACAGCATTTTCGCTTTGCCAATTAAGGGTAGCTTCTGCGGCACTTATAGAGGTTGAGCCAATGTTTGTTGAATTCTTGACTTTCAAGGCATGCTTGGTTCTTTGGTCTGGAAGTTTAAACGAACCTAGAAGAAGGAACTTTGCTTGGTATTCTTTTGGATTTGAGGCTGGAGCAAGCACATGACATAACAAAGGAGATGGATAAGCACTGGACCTTTGTGAAATATGGATAGAGCTTTTTGGTAGTAAGGAGGGAGATTAGGAGGTGGGGAAGGCTTGCATGGTTGAGAAGGTAATGTAGGCTTGGGAATTTTATCTGAATAAAGGATGTAATAGTCAAATTTACCAGATGGTTCACCGAGGGTTCCTACAATAGGGTTACTGATAGATGTGTTTTGTACGCATCTATTGGGTACTTTTATAGCTTAGAAGTAGCAATTCCACGAGGCTTTTGGCTACTAATATGTGTTTTTTAGCTTTATTGTGAGTTTCAGGGTTTTAGGTGAAATTATGGGATTTATAAGGCTTTTAATGAAGATTTCAAGGAAGGGTGCAAAGTGCAAACAGTGGAAAGTTGATTGAATTGAAGAAGGAAACCCCTTGGGCGCGTGGTAGGGCGCCTTGCCCCAAGGTCTCGAAGTGTCGGCCGATTGGAGCAAAGGCCTTGCGGCCGCATTCTAGCTGCACCTTGCCCCCGCAAGCCTCCCAAATCCTGAACGGCAGTTTAACCCTACTTGTATCTCCTTCCCCTGAACACCCTAGTATAAATACAAGCCATTGTAGCCAAAAGTGGAGGACAGTTTTCTACACCGATTTTAGTTTCTAATACATAGTTTTTAGTATTTGTAATTATAGTTCGAAGATCGTTTATGTATTCTTTTATTCCAATGATTTGTTCATCTGTAAGGATGAACTAACTGCTCATTAATCTAGGAATTGGGAGGTAACTTGTATCAAATCTATTGCTCATTATATATTTTTATTCAATCAAATCTTGTTGATCACAGTGTTTATCAATCTCTTTACTATCTAGCTTTGACCAAATGAATGGAATCGCAAGTAGTAAGGACCTAGAGGTGCGGATAACTGCACGACCATATGTATATGTCGTACATGGGTTCACCATTGTGATAAATTGACCTTATCGATGCACGAGAGTGATAAGTTATGGTCAGGTTCATATATATGTTCCTAAGTGACAGTTAGGAAATTCATATGTTCTTGTGCTTAAGGGTATAGATTGGATGAATTATTTATGATAGAGACTGAATTATAATTTGACAATCTATACCAATCTTTAGTGAACGAACCCAAGATTAAATTGATTGGTACTTTAATTTAAAGAGCAACATAGTAGATACAAGTGAATCCACATTCATAGATTTCCCTCCACCATTAGATCTTCATATCTGTGATTACTACTTTAAACTATTAAATTAGATTTCCTGCTTTCTTTAGAATAAATTAGATTAAATAAATAAAAACCTTCCTTAGTTTAATTGTTACCGGTTTACTTGTTATCTGATTACTTCTTGTCTATGTGGTTCGACCCTTGCTGCCATAATCTATTCTACAATAGTCTTGTGCACTTAAAAGGCATAAATTTAAGACACATCAAGTTTTTGGTGCCGTTGCTGGGGACAAAATAGTTTTCTAGCAAGTTTATTGGTAACGTTTGTTTTTTTTTTTAATTTAGTTTTTATAAAAAGAAAAATTACAAAAAGATTTTTAATTTATTTTTAGTTTAATTATTTATTTGTTTCAAATTTTGTATTTTATGCACGGTCGTAGATCTCTAAATCCCAAGCTGGCATATGTAAATCAAAATATAAATAATCTTGGTAAAAATCAGGAAGATCCTGATAATTTGGAGAACCCACATGTTAATCAAGAACAAGTAAATAGAGAGGATCCTCTGGCTGATCCTCCAATTGATAATAATAACAATCAAAATCCTGAAAATCATGTTCTTCCAGTGAATCAAGGAAGGGAGGAACCAGCTGCTAGAAATATGGAAGTAGTAATAAATCAAAGAACGTTAAATGATTATGGTTGTCTCATGCTGAATGCAACACCATCATGTTTAGTATCACCAGATGCGGTAAGAAATTTCGAACTTAAAGACCTTTTTTATAATATGTTGCCTTCATCCCATGGATTGTCATCTGAATAACCAGTAACTTTTGTTAAAGAATACAGTTTTATGACTGATAATTTTCCGTTAGGAGGTCTAACGGAAGATCAATTAAAAATGAGATATTTTCAATGTATATTTAAAAATGCAGCCAAAAGATGGTTTATAAACTTAGCACCTAGAAGTGTTTATACTTGGGCTCAACTATATGATTTGTTTATGGGAAAAATCTATCAACATGCATCTCTATCTGACTATAGAAAGCAAATTATAGCTTGTCAAATAGAACATGTAGAAACATTCCATGAAGCATGGGATATATTTAAAAATTTACTTATCATGTGTCCTCGTCATAATCTATCTCAAGATGTGTTAGTAACTCAATTTTATCATGCACTTTAATCTGCTCTGCAAACTATGGTTGATAGTGCAGCCGGTGGTTCTATTAGTAGAATGACACTAGCTGAATTAGAAAATTTATTTGAGATGTTTAGTGCAAATTCTCAACAAAAAAGTACTATAAGAAAAAATAGAAGTTTGTACCAAGTTTAAGATAATTCAGATACACAAATACAAATAGAACAGTTGAAAGCACAAATGGAAGCCATGTTACAAAGCAGATCTCAAGTTCAAGAAGTATGTACTATTTGTGGATTAATTTCTAATGCTACTAATTTTTGTCCCTCTAGTTCTTTGTATCCTGAACAGGCAAATACTATGAATGCATACCCCCAGAGACAAAGGAATGATCCCTAATCCAACACATACAATCCAGGTTGGAGAAATCATCCTAATTTCTCATGGGGAGGAAATAAGTCTTTGCAGCCTCAACAATTTCCCAAGCAGGGACAGTTGTAGGTTGAAGAAGAAAAAAATAACGGATTTGAAAGTAGGCAGACTGCTTTCAACAGACAATTAATGGAAACCATAGACAACTTGAAGAAAGACCTTGCTCAAGCATTGCAAGAAAGAGAAGAAGAAAAGTTCCCTAGTCAAACAAAACAAGCAAAATCTATCACTACTCTGCGTAGTGGGAAAGTCATTGGAGAAGAGGTAAGTGATCATACGCATTCTGCTGATGTTCCTGATAATGTAGATAATTCTGGTGAATAAACTCAAGCAAAAGATAAAGAAAAAGATAGAGAGGTAGATAAAGAAATTCAAGATAAAGAAACACAAGAGAAAGAAAAAGAACAAGAGGCAGAACCTCTTGAGGAACTGTATGTTGCTCCTCCACCATATGTTCCACCAATACCATTCCTTGGTAGGTTGATGAAAAACAAAATTGATAAACAATTTACGGAAATCTATAATATGTTGTCCAAGGTGAATATTAATCTTCCTTTGCTCAATGTTATTAAAAATATTCTGTCATATGCTAAGTTTTTCAAAGACCTCCACTCTAGGAAGCACAAATTTGAAAAGAATGAGAAAATTATTGTTTCTAAAAACGTTAGTGCATTATTACAACATGAACTCACCCCTAAATTAAAAGATCCAGGTAGTTTCAATATCCAAGTCTCCTTGGGTGGTTCGAAAAAGATGAAAGCTATGCTTGATTTAGGTGCGAGTATCAATTTAATGTCTTTCACTGTTTACAAGCAATTAGGTTTAGGAGAATTAAAACCCACTACTATGTCCTTACAGCTAGTCGACCGTTCGGTCAAACATCCCTTAGGAATAGTAGATGATATTTTAGTTCAAGTGGATAAGTTGATCATACCAGTCGACTTTGTGGTTCTAGAGATGGAAAGAAAGATATGCACTAATAATGAAGTTCATATCCTGTTAGGAAGACCTTTTATGGTCACGGCCAATACTATGATTAATGTAAGAAATGGTAAGTTATCGATGTCAATTATGGGAGAAACTGTAAAGATTTCAGTTTTTGATGCATTAGATAGACTAAGTGACATGAATGTTTGTTTTTCAATTGATGAAATAGAAAATCTTACAGCCCAAAACTTTGAAACAAATTTAAATGATGGCGAGTTAGAAAAAGAGATGTTCAGAGAAGATTATAATTATAAAGACTTCCTCGATTTAGTATTTGATATGGAAGAATTAGAAAGAGACATCCTTGAGGAGGATGCCAAAAAGGAAAAGGAGAAACTAGAAGCTCCTAAAGATGAAAGTGAAGGTAAAGAAGAAATAGAAATTCCTGAAATATAAATTGATAAAGATTTAGAGAAAGAAGAATCTGAAATTCCTAAGGAGGATCAAAATGAAAAAAGTTAAACTTGAAGTCCCTAAGTTTATCACATCTATTAAATCTCCTCCTGAATCAGATTTAAAGCCATTACCACCCCCACTTGAAATATGTATTTCTTGTGGAAGATAAAACTTTACCCGTTATAATTGCTGCAGATTTAACGAAAGAACAAGAAGCAAGCTTGTTGAAAGTTTTATGGACACATAGAGAAGCTATAAGTTGGTCTTTAGCCGATTTGAAAGGCATTAGTCCCTTTATGTGTATGCATATAATTCATTTGGGAGAAGGTACCAAACCTTTTAGAGAACGTCAAAGAAGGCTTAACCCCCATATGGAAGAAGCAGCTAGGAAAGAAGTGCTTAAGCTTCCTGATGCGGGTATAATCTACCCGATATCTGATAGTAAATAGGTAAGTCCAGTCCAAGTAGTTCCTAAGAAATCAGGAATTACTGTTATTAAGAATAAGAAATATGAGTTAGTTCCCACAAGAATTATTACTGACCATAGGATGTGCATTGATTTAAGGAAACTATATGCGACAACAAAGAAAGATCACTATCCTTTGCCCTTCATTGACCAAATCTTTGAAAGATTAGCTGGCCATGATTATTATTGTTTTCTTGAAGGTTTTTCCGGTTACAATCAGATTTCACTTGCACCGGAAGACCAAGAGAAGACTACATTTACATGTCCTTTCGATACATTTGCATTTAGAAGGATTCCCTTTGGATTATGTAATGCCCCTATCACTTTTCAAAGATGCATGATTTCTATATTTTCTGATCTAGTTGAAAGATGCGTAGAAGTGTTTATGAACGATTTTTCAGTATTCGGAAAATCTTTTGATGATTGTCTATAAAATCTAACATCAGTTCTTAAAAGATGTTGCGAAACTAATCTGACCCTAAGTTGGAAGAAAAGTCATTTCATGGTTAAACATGGGTTAGTTTTAGGTCATAATGTGTCTAATAAAGGAATTGAGGTAGACAAAGCCAAAATCGAAGTTATATCACAATTAACTCCCCAAACTACAGTCAAGGGTGTTAGAAGTTTTCTAGGTCATGCAGGTTTTTTCAGAAGATTTATGAAAGACTTTTCTAAAATCTGTAAACCCCTTTGCAATCTATTGGCAAGAGATACCTAATTTATTTTTGATCAAGAATGCTTAAATGCATTTAATCTGTTAAAAGAATAATTAACGACAACTCCTATTTTAACCAGCCCTAATTGGTCTATCCATTTCGAGATCATGTGTGATGCATCAGATTTTGCGGTTGGTGCTGTGTTAGGACAAAGGGTAGATAAGAAACCTCATATAATTCATTATGCAAGTAGGACATTGAATGATGCACGACTCAATTACACCACCACTGAAAAAGAAATTTTAGCAGTTGTGTTTGCATTAGAAAATTTTTGATCCTACCTGTTAGGTTCAAAAGTTATTATATTTTCTGAACATGCAGCCCTAAAATATCTTTTGAGCAAGAAAGAGGCTAAGCTTAGACTCATTAGATGAATGTTATTATTACAAGAATTTGACATTACTATTAAAAATAAAAAGGGAACAGAAAACGTTGTTGCCGACCATTTGTCTAGGTTGGAATTTTTACCTTTGGTTGAACGTCAACTTCTTGATAATGAAATCCCCATGAATGAAGACTTCCCTGATGAACAATTGTTGGCAGTTAAAAATCATAAACCATGGTATGTTGATTTTGTGAATTACCATGTAGCAAACATCATAAATCCTTATTTTGATTTTTATCAAAGGAAGAAAATTTTGGCTGATGCTAAAAAGTATTTTTGGGAAGAACTTTATTTATTTAAAATATGTTCATAGTTTTTAATTAGAAGATGTATCCCAGACCAAGAACAACAAAGTATTCTGGCATTTTGTCACGGATACTCTTGTGGTGATCATTTTAGTAGTAGTAAAACTGCTAAGAAAATCTTACAATCTGGTTTGCATTGGCCTACTATTTTTAGAGATGTTGAAATATTTTGTAAAACATGTGATAAATGTCAAAGGACTGGTGGAATTAGTAAAATGAATGAGATGACTTTGCATTATAATCTAGTAATTGAAATTTTTGATGCATGGGGTATTGAATTTATGGGTCCTTTTCCGGTTTCAAATGGTTGTGAATATATTCTAGTCGCAATAGATTACGTGCCAAAATGGATAGAAGTCATTGCTACCTGAAATAATGATGGTCAAACTGTTGTCAAGTTTTTGTATGATCATATATTTACTCGGTATGGAGTACCGAAAGCAATAATTAGTGATCAAGGAACGCACTTCACTAATCGTTTGATGAACGTGTGCCTTAGAAAACATGGTGTGACTCACAAGTTGGCCATTCCATATCATTCTCAAACATCTGGCCAAGTAGAAGTTAGTAATAGACAAATAAAGGCAGTCTTTGAAAAGACTGTTAGACCAAACAGGAAGGATTGTGAATGAAAACTCAAAGATGCTCTTTGGGCCTATAGAACTGCGTATAAGAATCCAATAGGAATAAGTCCTTATAGAATGGTGTATGGCAAAGCATGCCATCTTCCAGTGGAAATTGAACATAAAGCTTATTAGGCCATTAAAACTCTTAATTTTGACCTAGCTTTGGCTGGTGAAAAATGGATGTTTCAGCTAAATGAGTTAGAAGAACACAGGCTAAATTCGTATGAGAATGTGAAAATATATAAAGAAAAGACTAAGAGATACCATGATATGGGAATCACTAAAAAAAGTTACGTCCAGGTTTAAAAGTGCTTCTTTTCAATTCTAGACTAAGATTATTTCCAGGAAAGTTAAAATCGAAATCGTCTGGTCCTTTCATAATAGTACGAATTTATTCACATGGAACAGTGGATATTAGAAACCCAAAGACTTATGAGATATTTAAAGTGAATGATCACCGAATCGAACCTTATTTTGAACCCATGTCAGTAGAGAGAACAATTGAACTCATTTGTCTCTCTGACACTGAGCCACCAAAAGATTAGGTTTGTAGTTAGGTTGAGCCAAAGACGTTAAACAAGTGCACTAGGTGGGAGGTAACCCACTTTGATGAAAATTTCATTTGCTTTTGTAGGGTAATTTAAATATGTTTTTCTCCATCTTATTTGATTATGAGCATTTAAATTAAATGTTTTCCAGTATTGGCATAATTCAAAGTTTGGGGTAGAAAGGCATCATAGTGTTGTATTTATATGTTATTTAATATTTTAGTATAGTAGTTTTGTTTTTGTAGAATTTTCAGAGTGCAGGAAAGAAACGATCCTAACGGAACTAACGGAAGGACTAAAACAAAGACAGTTCAAAATTGCATAACAGCCTCCCAAAAGGCGAACATTCTGTGACCCTTACGGACGCAAGGTCTTAACACCTTGCGGCTGCAAGACCTCATTAAAAACAAATCATGCGTAAACCTTGCGGCTGCAAACCCACGAGACCTTGCCCCCGTAAGCCCTGCATCAGCTTCCGTGCACCATTATTGTGAACCTTGCGGACTCAAGATATACACACCTTGCGGCCGCAAGGCCCTCTTTAAAAGCAGAATCACGACAGTCATATCAGATCACAGAATTTCATAAACTCTCCTCAATTTCGACGATCTCTGCATCTCTCTCTCAATCCCGACGAAGCAGTTGTTTCCACGATCAAGAGTCAAGTGTTAGCAGCCATTCTTCAAGCTTCCATCTTCATCTTCATCTCCATCTCACTCCATTAAAGTGTTGAAGGATTGTTGCAGCCATCATTGCCGTCATTGAAGCTTCGTAAATTCCGGCAAATCCTCCATTGCAGTTGAAGTATAACACAAACCAAATATCTTCTATCCTTTTTCTTTTAAAATTTTGGCTCACCAAATTTTGCATGCTAGGGTGATAGAAGTATTTTAATTATTTACGTACATGCTTTGATTGTTTTAGTTGGGTTATTTGATTTTTAATTTTTGTAGAGAGTAGATATATTTTTAGTGTCCCCAAATGGCCCCTAAGTGTAGAAATACCAGACCTTCTTCTTCCCGCTCCCAAGAGGAGCAAGACTTTGACCCGTTTAGGTTTGTCTCCTTTGAGGCGTCGAAGAGCTACACTGGGAAGCTCTCTAAGAGTATAATCCCTGAAAGGGGATTTAAGGTTAGAGACTTTGCCCTCCCTGCCCACTTCGCCCAGCAAAGCTAGGCACCTCTCTGTGCGACTCCGGGCGTGGCCATCGTGGCCATTGTCCGTCAATTCTACGCCAACGAGCGTAACTCCGTGTCTGGTGAGGTAGTCGACACCAGTTATGTTAGGGGTATGGATGCCGATTTTTCACCCTATAACATTAACCGTTACTTCGGCACCCCTAACTTCGAGGTGGGCACTGACCATTATAGTATCCACCTTGCCAATGTTGTCCCTCTCCATGAGATCAATGCGACGATTGCCACTCCTGACACGGTTTGGACCTATCATCAAGGTCCGTTGTTTGGCCCCCGCACCATGGACGAGTCCCATTTGACGAGCACGGCCAAGGTCGTGTTCAAATTTATTTGTGCAAGCCTTATACCATCCAGCCACTAGCACACGGTGTCTTGGTATAAGGCCGCTTTGATCTACACCCTCCTAACCGGTGGGTCTATTGACGTTGGGCGCCTGATCAACCCCCAGATTCAGACCCTCATTAAAGGTAGGACAAACTCGGGATTTTTTCGAGATTGATTATGTGATCTGAGGCGAGGCCGAGTCGTTGGACTCCGATTCGAGAGTTCCGCAAGATCGACATTTCGATCACCCGCCCACGTGAGAGGGGACCACGTGAGGAGCCTCAAAGGGAGGCTCATATTGAAGAGGAGGTGGATCCTTACAAGGCCATATCTAAATAGGTAAGAGGAGCTCTCGTTAGAGCAACAAATGATTAATCAGCAGTTGGCGCAAATTTGTGCCAACTTGCCTAACTTTTACGGTTGGATTAATCGGGTAGGGAGTAATGTGTCCACGCATTTTGGACTGCCACCCGGTACGATCCCCGAGTTCCTTCCTCCTTCGTTATTCCCTCCCGACTCACCATGAGTTGAAGCCCAAGTTTCTTCCTCTTTCGTTAGGCGGGCCGGATATGTCCTTTTGATATTTCTCCTCCATCAACCCTCTTATAGGATAATCCTCAATTTTGAGGACAAAATAAAATTTAAGTTTGGGGGGGGGGATTCTAAGCCTGGGCATTTGTGTCCCACCCAAGTGGAGTCACACGTTTTTTAGGGTGAGGGAAAATTTTTGCCCCTCTACCGTCTCTTCTCCTCACTCTATTTTAGTACTTTCTTGCTTTTTATGTTTTCTTATTTTGGGAGATGTTGCCTTGACCAGAATACACTAGTATTTGGTTCTTTCGAGTACCCATTATGGGGACCCATCATCAATTGGGTCATCAACTATCTCCAAAATTTTTATATATTTATTCAAAATTTTCATTCTCAAGCCCTAGTGTGGTCACCTCAGTCAATGATGATTTAGTGCAATGAACCACATAACTTATCCATAGATCATTCTGGAATTTACTCGATTATGCAAAATTCTTGATTTTTTCCAAATTTCTATGCACTTATCCCAGTCATGATTATTAATTGATTTTAATATTTTTACTAAGTTTATAGCACACATTTTATTCTAGAAAAAATTTAAGATATGCACAAGAATATGATGAATAGCTATCCCGACATGATTGTTGTATTGAATTGTAACTTAAGGTCAATTACATGATAGTTAGATCCCTTAGATTTTTCTTACTAATATATCTCAAGCACACTTTTGAACCGTGTCTGCATGTTAGTCTTAATTGCCTATACCACTTTTCTAGTGAATGCTTATATGAAATCCAGTGATGCTTAATCTTCAATTCCACAACCTTCATGTTGGATATGATATTTTATGTGTTTTACTTTCTTAAAAACTAGCATGAGCAATTTGGCATTAAGATATGATATAGGTTATCTTTGGATCGTTTGAGCCTAAATATTTCCTGACCTTACTAAAAATATCCCTAGTGTCCCCTTAGAGCTTTTGGAGTGTGCTAAGCACACATTGAACCCCCATTCGACTTCGTTTCTTTAACCCATATTAACTTAACCCCTAAAGCTTATACACTTTAGCATACCCTTGGAAAGAGTAGGATTGGGTGGGAAATTGATTTTAAGGGACCATTATTAGTTAGAAAAGTTTCTGAAGGCTTCTTTTTCTTAGTTGTAATAATATATATATATATATATATATATATATATATATATATATATATATATATATATTGATTCAACGAAAAACAAATAGGAAGAAGAAGGGTGCAAGAAGATTCAAATGAAAACATAGCTTTCAATAGATAAATATGTTAGAAAAAGTTCTGCTGAAAAATGGAACACTAGTTATTTTTAGCTTGATATATTGTACAAAACAAGTTTGGAGGGAAATCCTCACTTGTGGTCTTTGCAGGTCCTAGCCTAATTGGGAAAAACTTCTATTTGTTCAGAAGTAATTGGGATAAATAGTAGTCTTGCTCTCTCACTTTGTATTCTATTCTCTTTCCATCGTATCCCCCAACACCAAGGCCTCACATTACAAGCTTAATAAAGTCCTATTGATCTTCTTGTCAATGCTTGTGTTGGTTGATTCGATAAGTAATGCATGTAAATTGATCCCCACTTCATATATTCATATTATTTGTAAGCTCACAGTGTTAGCATAATCTTAGCTATTACAAGTAATTGGGGTATGAAAGCATTGTATGTCATACATAGGAAGTGCATGGGATGGATGTATAAGCATTTGAAATCCATGGTGTTCTCTCTTTTTGTGATAGACCGGGTTCGGATGGTAGATTGCATATTCTGTGTTGCATGTGTTTTTATTGAAAATACTGATTTTTAGAATGAATGTTGTGCTTAGCTTAATAAAACTGTTTAAGTTAAGAAATTTTCCTTGACTGGTTAGCACACACACATGGAGATGTTAGGACCAGTCGCAGTTTGAGTATAAATTAGTTGATTTGTGAATAAGTTTGCACATATGTGGTGAGCATCTTTCTGAGACAAATATGATTTGCCATGCTATTGTGACTTGAGAATGAACCCAAAAAGATTTTTGTATTTATTTTTAGTGTAATTCTTTTCTGCTTTTGTATTTAATAGTTTTTGTATTTATCTGCTTAGTCGAGTCTCTCGTAAGAGTCTCCTTGAGTATATGAGTTTCTAGAGGAGTGTAAATAGTGTCACCCTCCAAAAAGATTTTCTTTATTTTTGTAATTTAATTGCTTTTGTATTTATTAGTATTGTTTACTAGTGGACGAGCAAAGTCTAAGTTTTGGGGTATTTGATAGATGTGTTTTGTACGCATCTATTGGGTATTTTTGTAGCTTAGAAATAGCAATTCCACGAGGCTTTTGGCTACTAATATGTGTTTTTGAGCTTTATTGTGAGTTTCAGGGTTTTAAGCGATATTATGGAATTTACAAGGCTTTTAATGAAGATTTTAAGGAAGGGTGCAAAGTGCAAACAGTGGAAAGCTGATTGAATTGAAAAAGGAAACCCTCATGATGATGGTAGGAGGCCTTGCCCCGCAAGGTCTCCAGTGTCATGGTTGGAGCAAAGCCTGCGGCCGCATGGTTGGAGCTAGCTGCACCTTGCCCCCGCAAGCCTCCCAGATCCTGAACGACAGTTTAACCCTAATTGTATCTCCTTCCCCCGAACACCCTAGTATAAATACAAGCCATTGTAGCCAAAAGTGGAGGACGGTTTTCTACACCGACTTTAGTTTGTAATACATAGTTTTTAGTATTTGTAATTATAGTTTGAAGATCGTTTATGCATTCTTTCATTCCAATGATCTGTTCATCTGCAAGGATGAACTAACTGCTCATTAATCTAGGAATTGAGAGGTAACTTGTATCAAATCTATTGCTCAATATATATTTTTATTCAATCAAATCTTGTTGATCACAGTGTTTATCAATCTCTTTACTATCTAGCTTGGACCAAATGAATTGAATCGCAAGTAGTAAGGACCTAGATGTCCAGATAACTACACGGCCATATGCATATGTCGTACACGGGCTCACCATTGTGATAAATTGACCTTATCGATGTACAAGAATGATAAGTTAGGGTCAGGTTCATATATATGTTCCTAAGTGACAGTTAGGAAAGTTATATGTTCTTGTGCATAAGGGTATAGATTGGATGAATTATTTAGGATGGAGACTGAATTATAATTTGACAATCTATACCAATCTTTAGTGAACGAACCAAATATTAAATTGATTGATACTTTAATTTAAAGAGCAATAGAGTAGATACAAGTGACACATTCCTAGATTTCCCTTCACCATTAGATCTCCATATATGTGATTACTGCTTTAAACTATTAAATTAGATTTCCTGCTTTCTTTAGAATAAATTAGATTAAATAAATAAAAACCTTCCTTAGTTTAATTGTTACCAGTTTACTTGTTATCTGATTACTTCTTGTCTTTATGGTTCAACCTTTGCTGCCATAATCTATTCTACAATAGTTTTGTGCACTTGCAAGGTATAAATTTAAAACACATCAGTCATCTTCTTGAAATTTTTTTTGTAACCTTTTTTAGAAGAGTTTCACTTCTTTGGGATATCTTCATCCATCAAGAACTTGGAAGCATCATCTAGACAATCTGTGTTGGGTTTTAATCGAAATTAACAAGACGGAATAACAAAACTTTAATTTCAAAAATCATCCCAAAATCCATGCGAATTAATATAAATTAGATTTAGCATACATACTTGAATATTTGAACGATCAATATTCAATAGAATCACGTTTGAATCACGATTACCGTATCAAACAATTTGCATGGCTTCTCTATGGTATCCACATTAATGGATTGGACATGATTAATCCAAACAATTATGTGTTAGACAATTGTTGAACCAAAGTAGGGAACCCTTCGTCTAATGAATAACTAATCCCTAATTTTTCTCCCTACGAATTTAGTGTTTCACCAAACCCTAAATTCTATTGTGTGTCTAACACTCCTTCTGTTACATCAAGAAGACCTCATATATATATATATATATATATATATATATATATATATATATGAAAGATAGATATGAGTTGGCCATTATAAGTACTAGTCGAACTAGGACTATATTGTTGTCTCTATTTTAGTTTACCTTGAGTTCATTAATCTGATTAATGATCCAAATAAATTCTAGTCCAACTCATTCTAAGTGTGTGACTCAATAGGTTCCTAAATTACGTTGACAATAATTAATTACTATATCAAATATATAATTAATTATAAACAATGAGCGACATCTAGCAATACATCATTGCTAGCCAAGTATTAGGAATTATCAGTGACTGTGACCGAAATAGTTCTATTCCCTTTGTCCAAATATTTGATTAAACACAAGGCATGGAATGTGTCATCCTTGTTATAATTTAATCTTGAATTCTTGATCTCCGAGTAGACTTATATAATAAACAAATAAACTCAATATCTCATATTGATTTATTTGAGCACATTCATGCATTTACTTTAAGTCTCACTCATCAAGGGGCTCATAAATATTATACTCGTTCTATCTACATCGTTCATATCCCTCAGCATGATTCGTGGCATATCTAATAGCCGACTTTATAATCACCTTGTTACAGAATGACGTTTATCGGTATCAAAATATACAACTCCTCATCTAGGGTATATAACAACTTCAAGTCGAAGGACAACGAACACATTTGTCACTATGAGAATCGCTTATGACACTCACGTAACGATCCATGTAGCATTCTCATGCGGGCCAATCCAATACGTCATTACACCTAACACGCAGCCATGTGTAGACTGATATCAACTATATGAGTCTCAACACATACTAGTCTCCCTGTATTATTATTGCCCATATTAATAAAAATACTTGACCAGAGATATTTAAGAATAACATATTTATTCTAAGGGCTTTATGATGCATTACTATGAATAAACAAACAATACATAATAAATAAATACATTAATAAATAATGATACATGGAGAAATAGATTTGCCTCTAGGGCATAACCAACAGTCTGGACAATCGCAAACATCATACCAACAATGTGCAATTGGTTTGATCATATGAACTTCCGTTGGGAAAACATTACACGAAATGTTTGCTTACTGTGGAGATGAAAAATTTACTCCGGCGAGACCATTTTCATGACGCAAGAAATTTGGAGTTGCGGTGCATTGTACAGGAGCCTGTGGGGCTTAATGAGTTTGTTCATAACTTGTTACCCATTGTCCGGGAGGAGCTTGAGTAAATATGCTCGCGATAGTTGTCTTGGGACATAGGTGCATGTTGGTGTTGCACTAGAATCAATGTCTAGGAGAAAGGCATCTCCTGAATTTTCTTGACCATGAACCATGAGATTCAGGGAATGATTCTGTGCCTGATACGCCATTTGGTAATGGAACGTTGCTTGAAACGTATTTGCCTGGGTAGTACCACCAATTTGAATCTGGGCTTTTAAAGCTGTGAGTATAGAAGGATCATTGAGAGGCATGTTGAAGTTTGGATAGAACGTGACAAAAACTGTTCCGACATTCATGGTTGTCTGAATTGTACCAATACATGCGTGGTGATACTCAACAAACCTAGTGTCTACCAAAGCAATTCTTGAGAAAGCTGGGAGTCCTTTACGACCATGGAAAGTAAGAGCTAGTCTTATAGCATGAAAGTGGATATGGGTATACCTTTGGGAGACACATTGTCTGAGAAGGTCAGCTGGAAGGGACAAGGCAACTAAATGTTCAGCAGTAGTAGCAGCAGTTGTAGGAAGTTGGTATGAATCAAACTTGGAAGCTTGAACATACTTTTTAACTTGTTGGACCGATGAAGAAACGATCAATTTTTTGACTTTTCTGGTTAAAGAAGTAGTGGGCTTTGAAAATACATGGTAGGTATTAACTATAGGTAACTGGGATATGGGGATTTTAAAATCATCTAGAACATAAGATATCTCATATAATTGATCTATCTTAGAGGCAGAAGATTGTCGGAAGTTGGATAAATGTGATAAAAGTGAACTTGAACTCATGCTTTGTCGACTTACAAATCCTCAATGAACTTGTATGGAAAAAGAAGATAGGCTAATCTAGGTGCTAGAGTATGGTTTTCTGATGTGAAAGATCCATGCTAAGATGGCAGTCACAGAGCATACTAATCTGAAACTCAGCGGGAGGGAAATGGGTATGGCTCTGATACCAAAGATGGGGGAAGTTAAGGCTGATCTATATAAGACCTGTAAGAAAGAAGATAGGGGGAGGTTAAGGCAGATCTATATAAGACCTATAAGAAAAATAAACTTTTAAAATAACTTAAGAACAATAAGAGAAGATAGAAGAGATGATTGAATACATAGAAACAGAAGATGGAAGAGATGATTGAATACTTAGAAACTTTAGAAATTATATTTATTTTCTTTTTTCATCTGATTACAATGGAGTCTGAAGGTCTTTTATATAGGACTCTGGAATGCTTAATAATTATACAATGACGTCTAGAAAACAATAATTATACAACGACGTAAGCAATGACGTCTAGAAAACAATAATTATACAATGACGTAAGCAATGACGTCTACCAATGGGAATCCGGATGAGACGTGTCATCTTCGTATGGATCAGGGTAAGATCCATCATTGTTATCATCAAAACTCAGGTTTTCATTATCCACTGATTCAGATGTTTCAAAAGTTGGTATAATGTGAGACATGCCCCATTGGTCGAGTGCATCAATCCACTTGGATGAAACATGGTGGTCATTTGTCCAGGCATGCACTCCTAACATGATCTGAGAGGGGATGGTTTGGAGATTGATCATGTTGGTTCGGGCGAGAGCATTTTTTGTGTTCGTGAAAAGTTCAAAGTTGCGCATTGCGCAAGTGGATCCTGCTGGATTAATATCGGACCAATCAAAGATGAATGCCATTGGAGCATGATAGGCAAATGAATGTCCTTGATTTCTGATTGTTGGGTTGAGGGAGGTATGAGCATGGTCTCCAGAATATTATGGTCACATATGGTTTGCGGCAGGGAGACAGTTGTTGCGTCCATTGGTAAGCTGGAAGAGCTATGAGAGGAGTTTAATAGCATTAAACGAGATTCCTATGGTGATGTTTCAAACAAATACCAAAAGAAACAAAGTGCTTCTTTAGGGAATCAGAACAGGTCATGGATATGGAAGATATTAAGGAAATGATAGTCTTGATGGAACTTGAGTCCTTTCATGAAGAGACCATGGTAGTGAAGAAGGATGGTAAGGAAATTTTGGTAATTTGGAGTGGCCCTCTGTTTGAGTGATATGTCTGCAATAACTTTTGTTATTTCACCAAAGAGAGAAATGACAGAGATCAATGTGTTTCAGTATTTGAGGAGGAGGAAGGGGCTTCATTGATAGGGAACACCATTGAGATGATATTGAAGTTGTGTTCAAGGTTGGTTTCTTTGGTGTCCTTACAGACTTTCTCTCAAGGCCAAAAAGTATAAAAAGGTATGTAGAATTTCCAAAGAAACCAACCTTGAACACAACTTCAATATCATCCCAATGGTGTTCCCCATCAATGAAGCCCCTTCTTCCTCCTCCAACCCTGAAACACCAGAACTGATCCATGTCATTTCTCTCCCTGGTGAAATAATATAAGCTATTGCAGACATAACACTCAAACAGAGGGCCACTCCAAATTACCAAAATCTCCTTACCATCCTTCTCCACCGCCATGGTCTTTTCATGAAAGGACTCAAGTTCCACCAAGACTATCATTTCCTTAATGTCTTCCATATCCATGACCTGTTCCGATTCTCTAAAGAAGCACTTTGTTTCTTTTGGTATTTGTTTGAAACATTTACCATAGGAATCTCGTTTAATTATATTAAACTCCTCTCATACCTCTTCCAGTGTCAACTTGACAATGTCCCACCCCAGTCCCATAACCTGTTCAAACTATTCTAGTTTCTTCAAGCTCACCAATGGACGCAACAGATGTCTCCCTCCCGCAAACCATATGTGACCATAATGTTTCGGAGACCATGCTCATACCTCCTCCCCCAACAATCAGAAATCAAGGACATTCATTGGTCCATCATGCTCCCATGGCATTCATCTTTGATTGGTCTGATATTAATCCAGCAAGATCCACTTGCGCAATGCACAACTTTGAACTTTTCACGAACACAAAAAATGCTCTCGCCCGAGCCAACATGATCAATCCCCAAACCATCCGTTCTCAGATAATGTTAGGAGTGCAAGCCTGGACAGATGACCACCTTGTTTCATCCAAGAGTGGATTGACGCGTTCGACCAATAAGGCATGTCTCACATTATCCCAACTTTTGAAACATCTGAATCGGTGGATAATGAAAACTTGAGTTATGATGGTAACAATGATGGATCTTACCCTGATCCATACGAATATGACCCATCTCATCCTGGATTCCAGTTGGTAGACGTCATTGTATAATTATTACTCTCTAGACGTCATTGCTTACGTCATTGTATAATTATTGCTTTCTAGACGTCATTGTATAATTATTAAGCATTCCAGAGTCCTATATAATTATACAATGACGACCATACTCTTGTTTGAGTGTTATACAATGACGACCATACCTCCCGACCCAGAGCATAATTATTTGACTGCCATACCCCTTTGGTCAGGATGAATCCTGACCATTACGTCATTGTATAATTATTTGAGATGCAATTTGGAAACGAACGACTCAAATTCCTAATATTGTGGCTATTATCCTCAAAGTCAAGGTCATGAACCTTAACAAACCATAAGATGCAAAATTTTATATACGTACTTGTTTCCTCCTTGTCTACAATGGAAGCATTACTTTCATCGTCCTTCGTGTTAACCCTAATTTTGTACCTCAAGCTTGGATTCGCCATCGAACACAAAACCCTAAATTAAACCAAGCGTTATATTTATTTCTTTACCGTGTCATCACATGAATAAAAGGTAAAGCTTTTGCCGGATAATTTTATTTTTGATAAAGTGGGAAATCTGGGTTTTGTTTAAAATCGGCAGTGGAGAAGGATTCGTAAGGATGGATTTGAACTTTTGGAATTGACATATTAACCCCCTGTATTTTAAACTTTTGGAAAAGTAAACCCCTAAAGAACTTTTTAGTAATGGTATTTTGTCATTATAATAAAAACTGCCAGTAAATGTAACGATAACGATAGGAGGGAGGAATCTGACAAAAAAATAAATCGAATTCAATGACCAAATGAATAGGTTTTGAAACCCTAGGACCAAACTTAAAGTTTGGGTTAAATCGAGGGACCAAATTATATATTATTCCTTATCAGTTTAAGATATAATTATTTACAATCATCTATGTCAATATAATAACATTTTGTAATCAATTAACATTTTTTTGAATGTGTTGTAAATTAACTGTTTACTCGTTGTAAATTAAATGTTTTAATTAATTAACCATTTTAAATAATTATTAGCCTAATTTTATTCCTTTATTCATACTTATTAACAATTGATCTTAATTATTAACTGTATATTATAAAAAATAACGATAATTTTAACAATTAATTTTAATAATTATTAACAATTAATTTTAATTCCTTTTACAATTATCTAGTGACAATATTTAATAAACTTCTACGTAATTTAGAACAAATAATTAAATAAACAATACCAATATCAAATAGCTAGTGTTATTAATAACAAGTAAGAAATTTTGAGGGACCTAACATAAACTAACCTAACTTAACCTACCTGCAAAACCTAACGGGATCTAACAAAAACTAACACCATCAGCCATGGGGAGGTTTAGCCATGGCGGTTTGGTGGCCATGTAGGCTCCCTTACCAGTGGCATGGATTGGGAGCAGCCACACGTTGGTTGGTGGTGGCCGGTGGTCCAAACCGCCTATATTTTTTTAATTAGTTATTATTAATGAACATTGCATCAAAAAAAATCAAAAGTACAAATAACATGATTATAAACATACCTTATTTGAGGTGAGAAAGAGAGAAAATCTAGAGATAAGGGTAATATAGGAATTTCACATCAATAAGTGATGTGTATTAAGTATATGATACATGTGGTATTAAGATCCACTGTGTTTTTTTAACCCGAAAAAAATATTTTTGATGCGAAAAGACGAGTATATCTTTAATGAATCGGACACGCTTGCGATAAGCATAAGTTCATGCATTGTCATGTATGATTCAAAATTGTGTAATTGTCATTCTTATTTCATAGCAGTGCAACGCAATTTTAAATTGATGTCTCGCGTTCAAACCGGTCAATTTTCAATTCATAGCGATGCATTGTGATTCTAAACCGATGCATCACTAATCCAAATCGATGTATCGCTACTAAAATTCGATACACCGTGAATCCGTGATACACATTTTTTGTATTTTCATTTTAATTATTTATTTATTTTTCATAAATTACAGTTATTCAAATTTATTTATTTTATTATTATTAATCAATTAACACATATATTTCTTTATTTTCATAATAATTTTTAATCAAATGATATTTGGCTATTCATTGAAATAATCTCTTCTTCTTTTAGTTTTGTTTTTCGTCTTCATTTTGCTTGATTATAATTTAACTGAGTATAATTTAATTGAAAAATATATATGTCCGTGTATTTAACGCACATGTATAAAACTAGTAATAATAACAACAATAACAACAATAATAGCAATAACATCAATACTTTTATTATTATTATTATTATTATTATTATTATTATTTTGACAATCACTATTACTACAATTACTACTATAATTTCATAAGGTATAAAAAAGTTAATTTTTAAAATTTTTAAATGAAAAGATTTAAATTAGATTTTCTGAATAGAAGAATTCTTTTTGTTTTTGTTTTTTTTCGACATGGTTTTTTTAAAGAGACTTTTGGTATTATTATTTTTATAATAAGGATATTGACATAAATTACTTTCGTATTTCATAAATTATTGTTCTACAAATTACGTATTTTATGAATTTAAAAATTAAATATTAAAATTTTAATTTGAAAAATATCAAAATTTTCAGGCTACGGTTTGAAAGAATTTCTTAAGTATGTATACACGAGAAAACGCCTATAAGGAAAGATCTTAGCTTAAAGGGAGGGAGCCTATAATTCGAAAAAACAACCAGGACAATAATTGAGGAGTAGAGGGAGTTTAAAATAATAATAATTATTACACTATGTTATTATTATTATTACCATTTACTATTATTATTATTATATACAATACAATCTTATCATCATTACCATTATTGGAAAAAAAAGATTTCATAAAAAATGAAAGCTTTTATTCTAACGTCTTTAGTAGAAGGGTTAACTTTTGAGTTGTTTTGTATTAAAAGTTTAACTTTGAGACTTTTTTGATATAAGAATTCTTTTTGGGACTTTTTGGACATGAGAATTTTTTAGCAAAACTTTTTGGTATTTTTCCCTTTCTTTTTAGTCGGTTATAAAAAAATTGTCTTGTTTGTGATTTTTTTAAAGACAAAACTTTAAATATGAACCACATGTATACAAACTTAAAAAAAAAATACACATTATACCTAATAATCAAGACATTTATTTTTTCTTAATCCGTATGTTGTGTCAAACATTACTATAATTTTGAGACAGTGGAATAGCAAAAACTTAGGAAAAATCGTCTTATATACATTTCTATAAAACAAATCTTTTTGACCCGACACATATTGGTAGCATGGATTATAAGAGAGCAAGGGCACTGTCTTACAAATTACGATTTGTACATGGTTGCGACTCGGAAGTATTTTGAAATTGAGGGAATAAACATTGCCTAGATAAGAAACATGCTAAAAGTCTAGGGGTGTTATTGTCATTATAGTTTAATCACCATCTCGACTGCTACTTAGGGTTTCGCTCAAAACCAAAACCCAGAAACAAACGTATCCCTAATTTGTTCTCCTCTTTCGACTCACAAAGACGCCATCACCACTTGAAAACACTTCTCTCATTCACGGTATGTACCTCTCTCTCTCTCTCACAGCGCCGACTCACATACAGGCACACCAGGCGTACACTGTGCCTAGGGTTACAATAGACAGCATTTTGTGCGGTTATACTACTCTAATTGATTTTGAATTTGTTACTGATTCTCAGTTTCTTAATGCACTTTTCATTCAATTGTTCAATTTCTAGGGTTTTATTTTGTGAACTGGATTGATCTATGGCTGGGAAGGATGCAGACTATCGCATATTTGTGGGAGGATTGTCATGGGAGGTTACTGAGCGTCAGCTCGAAGACGCCTTTAGCCGTTTTGGCAAAATTATTGACTCTCAGGTTTATTCTCTACGCTGGACCTCTGGTTTTCAATTTCATGAATGTTGATTATTTCCTGTTTCCCGTCTATTTGGTTACTGAGAAAGTACGTGAAATGATTAGATCTGTTTCCATGTGATTGAGTTTCCAAAAAAACCCAGTAGTTTTTGCAGTTACCAAATTTGTGAGTTTTGAAGGTTTCTTTTTTGTTTTGATTGAAAACATTGTTTGGACATTATACAAAAGGTTATGTATTGGAATATTTCCCTTTTTTTGATAGTCAATTGGTTTATTAATTTATTATCGTGATGCTTTGCCTTCTAAATTTTTGTTTATAGATTGAAAAATGTTTTCTGAAAAATATTTTACACAAACATCTATGGAATCCAAATATATATATATATATAGCAACCATGCAAGGCATTTGACAGGAAGACTACATAATTTTGCTACTTAATTGTTTGCCTGCTTCCTCTAGCTACGTGAATGATAAATACTCAGTTAAGCTATATAGATTGTTAATTTCCTCATTCTCATAATTAGGGAGAATTTGTTTGTCCTACAATTGTTTCTTATCTCTGATTTGTTCTTTTCTCATCGGTTATTGATTCTCTGTTTGTTTGTTGTTTTTGCTGGAATGCTGGGTATTGATCTATGGTAGACGTTAGATGGATGTTTTGAGGAACTTTGGTTCGGTCAGATTGCATTGCTGAAGCTCAGCCTCATTTGTATGCTTAGTTTTGTTCAGTTGGTTGTTTTGAAATTAGTCCGTACTGGTACTCAGGAATAGATGTTCTCCCAGCGCGTATCATGGTTTTGTTGGAGGAAGATTGAGTCAGATGCCTGTCTAAGCATTCCCTGCTGTTTGTTTTGGGACAGTGTATCATGGTTCTGTTGGAGGAAGGTTAAGTCAGATGCCTATCTAAGCATGCACTGCTGTTTGTTTTGGGATAGTGTTTGTGAAAATAGGAAGATCCGTGGATTTGATTGAGATTCATGCATGGATTTGCAGTTTTGTGATGTGAAATAAGGGAGTTTTGGATTGAGATTTTAAGTGAAGACATATTGTGCCGCTCAGAATTTATATCTAATGCCTTGGCAATGGGGGAATTATCTACTCGATGTAGCAACCTTAAAGTAGTATTTTCCAGAAACCTTTTCGTATAAATGAAGTGAACTTGTTATCTTTTAAAAATTAAAATAAATAAATAGTTGTTTTCACATTGATGGGCATTCAATCTAGATTCTATGGGATGGGGATGATGAGTTTGGAATGTTCAATACTTGATCCGACATCAGAGCATTACCTTTTTTAAAAGAAGTTTGTTGTCTTCATGTGAAGTTGGAATTTTCACGCGTTCTTTACTTATCAAAAAAAAGTTCGATTTTTTTACTCAAGTGAAATGTTATTTTTTATTTTTGGTAAGAACATGGGAAATGGGAATTTCTAAGATTAACGACGAACGGTTATGATTGTTCTACTTATTTAAAAAAAACCCCGTTATGATTGCTCACAAATATTAACCAGTACTTGCATTCTCGTAGTCACGAATAAAATCTTCTCTCAAGAATTCAACCTGTTTTTAAGCTACTTCATGATATTATTTATGCATGGTGTCTTCTTCAAGGTTGCTACATCATCATGGTTTTTAAGTAAACCAGTATTATATCACCCCAAGTGGCAGAAGATTTTGAAAGTATGATGCTTGGTTGTTCAGTCAGGAAGCCTGTGGAAGAAATATCAGTTTGATTTTCTTGCTTATTTTCTCAAGAATAATTATTTTAGTGGTACCAGATATGGTCAGGCTTTTGATAGCTCATAGACTTAGTTCGAAAGTTTAGAATCACTTGTACCAATATCAGTGGTTTTTAAATCAGTGTGGTGGGTATTCTTGCTTCGACAAAATTTTGATCTCCACTTATGGATGGACTTCATAGAACTCAGCGTGCTTATTGCTAAGTTAACTTTCTTTCTTGTTGTTTGATGAAATTGCGGTAGGAGGACTGGTCTTCTAAATGTGACTAAGAGAACAGAGTATGTTATTGAAAGTAGTTCATTTAGATATGGGATTCTCCTAATCAATGTTTCATCACTAAGTTTGGTTTTACGCAATTGTTCTTCCGAACGCAAGGGCACGGTAAACTCATCTTTGATAGCATGCACATTGCAAGCAGGCTTCCACTAGCTTGTTTTAGGTTGGAAAGGGGGGTGGTTTCACTTCTGCAAGGATGGTTCAAAATTTGCTTTGCCATATAAGAAGTTTCTTTTGAGAAGGGTGCTTGCATGTTTGGTTCTTTTGTTGGGAGTCCAATGATACTCATGGAAGTGATTACATGGGCTGACTTGTCATTGTAGATTTCCGTTGTGGCTGATTCCTTAAGCTGCCACATATATACATTCAAGGCAGAAATATGAAGAGATCTCAGACTGTTTTAGGTTCGGACACAGATGAGTGGGATCATGCAAAGTTTTTCCCTTGATATGAGCTCGTTCGATCATGGATAATTTTTTATTTCTCAACTGGACTGAAAATCATGAAGATGGGTGTGCTAGGTATACTGACCATAAATTGTTTTGGTTCATAGCTGTAGGATGGATCTCAACTCGTACTGCTTGTTATGTTACCCTGTTGAATGCTGTTTTTGAGATTTAGTTGTTCACTGGCAAGGAGATGGCCTGAATCTAACCTTGTTTGATCGCCAATTGGATCAAATGGGATTAGTCTTTAGTAGAGAAATTAGGAACATTTCACTGCTTTTGCAGCCAACAATTTCGTAGCTACCCAAACCGTTCATCGCGAGCTTATACAAGGTGATGATCAAAAGGTTGAACCTTTCGTCTTTGGTAGTCTAACCAAGTGTTTGTGCCTCCAACAAGTAAAGATAAATGTATGGAAACTTCTCTACCATTGAACCAGATTACTTTGGAGGAAGCCAGATTTGAGTTCCCAGATTTGTGATGTATTGTCAAAGGAGACGCTGTCATAAAGTCATCCAATTGCTGCTAATGTAGTCACAACCATATCTATTAGTAAAGCTCCTATTAAAAAGAGAAATTCCATGATAAAGTTGTTAGGAACAGCTGAACTTCTGTTGGCCGGCCCTGTTCTGGAAGAGAAGAAATTGGTAGAGAGATTCAACATGTGCTCACTGATTATGTAGTAAACAGGTTGAATCTTTTGTTGGTCAAAATTGAAGAAGAGTTAGACGATGGAGGTCTGCAATATTATGGATTCTTCTCTGTCGTGTAAGTGCCATTTCAAGGAAATAGTATTATTTGCATAATACATATATCCAAAGCTTGCTCAAACCATCATGCCGTTGTCTTCCTTAAAACCTAAAGAGTAAGAGCTTGTTTCTTTACCTTTTCTTTTGTGCCGTGGAAGTAAAAAATTGGGCTTGCTTTCTTCATTGACAAAAGTTCCGTATTTTGTTTCTTGTGCTTCTTGGCATTTGGTTTCTGCATATTCGTTGAGTTGTTCTTATTCACCTCAGATATTTACAGATTGAACTATTTTTTCTGTTAATAATGGCGTGGATTAGGGAAGTGTGGAGTTTTTGTGATCTATGTTGTTACTTGTTCAGTTCTATATGTACCACCTACTTGTTTTCTTCTACATGTAATACCTATTTGCTTTTTAAAAAATGGATTAAATAGCATTTTGGTCCTTGAACTTCACTTTATTTCTGGTCCAGTAATCATATTTCTGCACTTTCTATTTCAGCCATTAAACTCAATATTGGAGATAAGTTTTTCCTCACGCTCATAGCCGTTATGGCGATCTGTTATTTTATTAAATGATGATTTTACCCTTGCAATTGATGACTTGATTTACTCTACTTTAATGGATGGTTAAGGACTTAAGTAGCAAATTATGTAGCCCAAATGGTTTGGACGATAAAGTGTTAAATAAAAATTGTTTACACTCGATGAATAAGAAAGCTTAATTATTTGTTTTTTCCTTTTTATATTTCCTTAAATAAAAGTATGTTTCTAAGAAACAATACTCCCTCTGTTTTCAAATTATCGTCCTCTTTGACCTTGCACACCGTTTAAGAAAAAGTAATTGATTGTATTATAAATATTGGTGAAATGTGTGGTTTCCTTTAATGCCCTTGAGCATGTGGTCATAATTAAAGTAGGTAGAAAAAGTAAGGGTAAAGTGGTAAAAGTATTTTCCTAAAAGGAAAAGTTTTGAAAGAGGACAAATATTTTAGTACGGACGAAAAATGAAAGGACAATAATTTGAAAACGGAGAGAGTATATACTAACAATTTATTATGTTATTTTATTCAATTTTAATTTCTTAACATAGGAGTATTCCTCAAGAATATATTTAATTACATAAAAACTAAAAATTGTTTTCATTACTTATCCAAATTATTTAAAATATAGAAATAAAATTGTGAAACAACCGTCACTTTGATTATTGTTATCAATATTACCGTTTCTCTCAAAGGATAATTAAACTTCAAAATCAAATATTTTTCAAAGAAATAAAGTAACAATTAGAATGAAAAACAAAATCTCAATAATATCAACAAGTTAGCAAATAAAATAATAAAAAATAAATTAAATTAAAAGGGACTAATTCCTTGATAAATGTTCGTACCACTTTTGCATCAGCTCTCTGCCAAGTCAAAGTCTCACTCCCTTCCTCACCCTTCAGCTTCCAACTCTCGACAGTAATCCATTCCTCACCCTTCAACTTCCAACTCCAAAGTAATCCATTAATGAACAAGAAATACCCTTAAAAGTTAAAACCTCCACGTCTACTTCTCTCATTCATCCTTCTCTATCCACTGAAGCAACTGGGCTCAACCCCCACACTACACCTGAAATTCCTACAACATTTTACTCGATATTTTACCGATTTGATCCCCTCACACCCACTTATCCTATATCACTTACAAAGACATCCTCGTCTGGAACTGTCGGCAGCGTCAATGCCTGTGCAATTGCCACGGACTCCACTTCCCTCCGGTTCTTCCCCGACTGCAACCTCAACCAGATCTAATCGTCTTGCAGTCCAACACTGCCCGTTGCGGCTTCTCCTTTGCCACAGTAGACAAAATATCACTATTATGGGCACTCTTTTCGCCTTATTACATCTGTTAATTTGACTCTTAGAAGGAATAACTCAATTATGTATAAGAATTTGGGGTGATTTCATCTTTGGAGGAAGGAATATGTTTTAAAAAGCTACTCCATGGAAAAAAGTGTAAATAAATTGAAAGTTGTGTGATTGTCACATGCTTTTTGGTCTGTATATATTTGATAAGTTTCATCGAGCAGTCAGGGTAAAGTTGTCAAACAATTTTATCTTTGATGGAAAAATAAATGGATTTGAGCTCAGGAACTAACTTCATTGAATATAGTGAGCTTAATGACCGAAATAGGAAGTGAAAAAGTATGATTACTGAAGCAGGAAATAAAGTGAAGTTGAAGAACCAAACTGCTATTTAATCCATCTAAAACAAATGAATCACACTGCCTTGTAGTATGATGTGATGTTTCTAATAGCAAGTCAAACAGAATTGGAATGGCAAGAGTGAAGTGTTTCCTAGTCTGAAGTGTTTATGCCTTGATTCAGCATTTAGAATAACTCCAAATAATTTAGAGTGTTAATTAGAATATCTTCAATAATTTACAGCACGACACCAGTGTATTAATAATTGGAGATCACATTGCCTTTTCAAGGGGCTTATCAAGATATGGTTTTCACACTTTCAGAAGGGATTGCTGTCCAATAATTGACACCAGTGTTATGTGTCAACTGATAGACTTCATGGCTAGTCAAATATTTACAAGATCAGGAGGGCTTTACTCTTTGTCAAATCTTGATTGTGAACTTTCTGGATCTGGCCTTTTGAATTTTTGTTCAGGCATTATAACTGATTGAAGGGTTGTACCTATTTCACACCGCAAACATGCTAGGTTGGTTTTTTATCATGCTGAACCTTTGCATCCATGTATGACTGAAAGACCTAGAAGCTTACTAAGCATGGCTGAACCCATAGAAAGTAAAGTAAGAACTATCAATGCATCTCATGAAAATTATTGAACTACACCCTTAATTATAAATAAAACAAACCCAAAGATACTGGCGAAGGAAAAACTTCAAATCTGACTCGAGGAAACATCAAATATGATTCAAATGGCGCCTGAAAGTCTTAAAAGATGGCCTTTAATGTTTTGACAACGGCACATTGGAGGAACCTGGTCACTGGAATAAAAGATAATTGGATCTTTATGCATGTCTTCTTGTTGTTGCTATGAAATATTAAAATTATGCTAATATCATGGGTGCTTCTCCCGGTGTTACCATCGTGTGTAATATTCTTGTTTCAGGGATATTAATACTTCACTCTCCTGTATATATACAACTTGGCGGGTTATGTAGGTTTATGCATTTTGAGCTTTCTTCTATCTCATCATGTGAAGGATCTTCAATCTTTGTATCAGAAAATACTTCTATCAATGTGCTTTGTCTATGTTCACGTTTCCTAAGATTGGTGATCATGTAGATCATGCTGGAAAGAGATACAGGACGTCCTCGTGGATTTGGGTTTCTGACCTTTGCGGACCGTCGAGGAATGGAAGATGCAATCAGGGAAATGCATGGTAGTGAGTTTGGGGAGCGGGTCATCTCGGTAAACAAGGCCCAACCTAAAATGGCGGGTGATGATGCCGCCGACCATGGTTATGGTGGGAGATACTCATCGGGTGGCAGGGATAGGCCGGACAGCTACGGTGGTGGTGGAGATAGGTCCTTAGGGCAGGACGAGTGCTTTAAGTGTGGGCGCCCAGGACATTGGGCCCGAGATTGCCCTTCATCAGGTGGTGGACGAGGTGGTGGTTCCTTCTCTTCTCGCTCAAGGTTTGGTGGTGCTGGTGGTCGTGGAGATCGCTACGCAGATCGTGATCGTTTCGTTGATGATAGATATGATGGAGGGCGCTTTGGTGACAGGGATCGGTATGACAGCAGAGATAACAAATATGGAAGTCGCGATCGCTATGTTAGTGACAGGTATTCAAGAATAAAGTTATATTTGTCAAGCTAGTAGCGCTACTGCCTTTAACTATTGGAGTTTTAGGAGTTATACCTTTTTTTATGATTTGGGGTAGCTAAAGAAAATTAAAGGTAGTGAAAAGACGAGGATTTCTAAAATGTCATTTGCAGAGTAGTAAAGCACATAAGAAGCTTATTTGATGATGTCTGCTATGGAATTCAAAGTGATTAAGAAGAGTTATTTTTGTAATGGTGGAAATTATGTAATTTATGTTCCGCATGTATGCAGGTATGCACCTAGCGGAGGAGATCGTGTTGGAGGTGATAGGTATGGGGGTCCAGATCGTTACCCACAAAATGGGTACGGGAGGGACAGAGAATATGATAGGGAAGGTGGCCCAAGGAGGAGCAGTGACCGGTATGGAGGTGGAGGGCCAGCACGTTACGAAGGAAGAAGCTACAGGGACAGAGCAGCTCCTTATGACCGCCCTAAGAGAGGAGGAGGTCGACCAACTTCCTTTGATCGCTACTAATCTGTCCTTTACTTCTACAAATTTCATAAAATTTTCAGATGCTTGTAAATCTGCTGGTATTTTTGGATCTTTGTTATGTTTTCTGTAGGATGAATTGTGTTGTTATATTTCAGGATGGTTCAGTATCTTTATTTAAAAACCTCTTCCTCTATCACTTGGTCAGCAAGTATAAGATTGCACTTTTCACAGACCCCGCCTTATAGGAGAAGTTTGAAACTTTAGGATTTACAGTTTTGCTATAGGTTTTGGATTAAAGAAGCCTGAGTATTCGAGTTAATGGGTTATGTTACCCACAGAGTGAGGCCAAGGCTATGCCAGCAAGAAAGATTTCAGCCCAAGAGAATAATGTCCAGTTAGGGCCTGTGCTGGGTAAATATCGGGTTTAAAGAGCTTGCGGTACACATGAGATGCCCGGTTTGGGGCTTTGCTGGTATATGACGTCTGAGTTGGGTTCCTAGTTTTCAGTTTAATATAAGGTTGCTGTATTACCCAAGTTGACAGAGTCTTGTGGTGTCCAAGAAGAACAGGCCAAAAGTTGGAGTCCTGTTAAGGTGAGCGAATTGGGAGTAGGTGGCTAAGAACGGGCCAGACAAGCTCGTTCATTCCAAGTTTTATATACTTGTGTTGGTCAGCTCTACGAACCAAGACAATCAAGGCAACATCTCTAGAGCAGAAGCCAGTTCAAAGTTGGAGGTTTACGCTGTGCCATGCTGGCCAGAGTTACTTCCACTTGCGAATCTCGAAGACCAGCTGTACTCCTCTTCTCTTGACACCCTTTAACAGGCCACCCCAATGCATGTAATGATAGACAAGTTGAGGTCTGTAAGGTCCACATTTTGAAAACAAGGTCAACATAAAAATATTCTGCATCGAGAAGAATAAAGAAAAATGGGTATGGGCAAGTTGTTTCCATTTGTGTGAAAATATTGACCGTCTTGAAACATTTATTAAAGAGTTTACACCTTTTCTTCTGCTGTTTTAGTGGAATAGTGGGGATTCCTATTCACTATTGAGTCATCTATAAAACTACTACCATTTTTTTTTCCAAAGGGATAATATAGTTTTGAATGCAAGTGTGCCTTAAATTGTTGGGCATTGACCTATATAGTAGATAGTGACCTTAGGATATCTTTCTATAGTAGAAATTAGTAAGTTTGAATGTCATATTTGGTAGCCTTGTTAGAGGGAAAAAGCAAAATAAAAATTATGTCTTAAATTTTAAAAATAGATTTTTTAAGTGAAACATCTCAAAATAGAATATTGACCTCTTTACTAAGAACGGATGGAGTATTTTCGTATTTCATTTTGAGACGTCTCGTAATTTTTTTGTTAAAACAATTGTCTATAATACCTCTTTTAATTGTGAGAGGAAAAAAAAATCCTTGCGTTAATATGAATCTCATCGATTTTTGGTTTATTCCCATTTACGACGATACCATTTGTAACGACGAGGAGTTCAATCCCTTTCCACGTAAGATTAAGGTATTACAATTTCTGTGTTTCATTTTGAGACGTCTCGTAATTTTTTGTTAAAACAATTGTCTATAATACCTCTTTTAATTGTGAGAGGAAAAAAAAAAGCAATATGAATCTCATCGATTTTGACATCAACATTAGAGACAACATGTGGGCATAAGGAGAACATATGAAATTAAACAGTTATAAAATTTTATATAAAGTCAATGGAAGACACTTATTTACAAAAGAGAGGAAGAAGGTCTTAGTCTTAGGACTATTAAATTATTTAAATAGCAAGCAAATAACGTAGATGTTACAAAGATGAAAATGTCATACTTTTTTAAGTTACAATTGATGTAATGATATGATTTTTCCCTTCACTTAATATA
Source organism: Codonopsis lanceolata (assembly GCA_013146195.2). Taxonomy (NCBI): domain Eukaryota; kingdom Viridiplantae; phylum Streptophyta; class Magnoliopsida; order Asterales; family Campanulaceae; genus Codonopsis; species Codonopsis lanceolata. The sequence continues at coordinate 46,327,462 of CM028383.1, read as the reverse complement.
AAACAAACATTTATTTACACACAATCATCTCAAAATCTCTCAAAATTATATATATATATATATATATATAGAGAGAGAGAGAGAGAGAGAGAGATTAAATTTAGAAAGAGTGAGAAAAATTTTGATGTGGAGAAATAGAAAATATGTTCTTTAAAAACAAAAAATATTAGTAGGTTTCTGCAATAATGTAGAAAGATTAAATTTTGGAGATATTTATTTTAAATATATTAATTGAGTCAATTTTGTTTTTATTTAATTTGAGCAAAGGAAAATAAAGTAATTCTCTTTGTTTTTATTTAAATCGAGTAAGGGGCAAATATGATAATTTTTCAGGATGCCACGTCAAAATACTCGTATTTTATGCAATTTTTCAAAAGTAAGTAGAAAACAATTTTTATTAACTAAGTCTCCAAATAATGTCATACAAGTGGGCCAACCATACCAAACTTGGTTGGATTTTGGATAATCAGTACTCTCACCGTCTCTAAATTATCATCTTTCTTTTCTTTTTCGTCCGTTCCAAAATAACTATCCACTTTAAAACTTACATTTTTAAAACATTATTTTTATCACTTTACTTTTACTTTTTCACTCTACTTTAGTTATGAGCCACATACACATGGACTTTAAAGGAAACTACACACTAAATTAATATAAATAATCAAGTCAATTGTTTTTTCTTAAACTGTATGTCATGTCAACTATGACAATTATTTAAAAACGGAGAGAGTAGTATTAACTATTTTGTACTCCATAAACGTGGTCCGACTTTTAGCACTTATGTTTAAAAATATGTATTTGATGCACTTTCATAAGCAAAGTGCAAATCAATTTCAAATACCTTATCTTATCATTTGAGCCATCCATATCAAACCGATTAGTCTCATTTGACAAGTTAAATTTTTTAAAATTATAACTTTATTTGTTTATAACTTTTTTAAATTACATTAAAAATTATATTATTATTAAGAAATGAGTTTATTTTACTAGGACAAAACAAAGAGGAAAAATAGTTACTCCCTCCGCCTCAAGATTATTGTTTTATTTGACTCGACACACGGATTAAGATAAAATAATTGACTTGGTTATTAATATTGATACATTGTGTAATTCTAAAAGTATTTCCATAAAATAAAATTATAACAAAATAAATTTTTGAGATGGACGAAAAAAGAAAACAAGACAATAATATTCGGTCAGAGGGAGATTTTTAGAATCAGGGACTTAGAGTATGAACAACCATTTGAATCAAACAATCCAAATCAAACATAACAATTAAAAAATAATAAAATAATCATTTGATACTCATTTGATTCAAAACCAAAAAACTTTTCAAACATTGGCATATAATTCAATACTTTACATATCCCACCATATTTATCTCTATTACTTTAACATTTTTTCAAAAAATGACTAAAAACTTGAAAAAATCATAGAAAACTTTTTCTGATATCTAAATAAAACAAACCAAGTCTCTATTTATGAGTAAAAATGTATACTTTAATTCAAGAAAAAAATTTAAAAAATAATTTTTTTGACCGAAAATTGAAGAAAAACTAGTGGAAAAATTATTTCATCCAGTAGCAACCTACCATGTGGAAAGGGGACGGGCTGCAAATTTGAAAATGCCGTGCAATGGTTATTGGCCACTTTATTATATATATATTTTTTGAAATCTATCGTTTCATACCATTTCAACCCAAAACATGGTAATTTTATGGTTCAGATGATTGGTTTGATTTTTTTTGTTTGGCTTTGATTTATAGCCTATATTGATCCAAATCAAATAAAAATTATATTAAATTTTATTTAAATACACAGTTGTAAGCTATGATTTAATTTGATTCGCTTTGATTCACCCATGATCATCTGTTGTTCATGCTTTCGGGGAGTAGTCAGCAATGATACGTGGTTACTATTTGTTTTTCATTTTTTATAGTTGTGTCTAAGATACATCCATTATTTGAAAAACAAATTACTAATTTGTTATACATATAACCATTAAGTCTTTTGAAAAACCTTGTTACGGATCCAAAGTCGTAAACAGATCTATCACAGCTCAGCTCATCAACACACTGTGCATTGAGTCAAAAAGATAAGTTTAATAGAAAATATCCGTAAAAGTACGGTATTTCTTAATTTTTTCCTAAACCATTATAATGTATCACTACAATCACTTTAAAATTTGAAGTAAATTACAAATAACCCTTCTCAATTATGAATTAAACTTGAATTACCCCTCAAAATTGAAGCGATGTACCCCTCAACTTTAATATTTTCTTAAATTATACATTCGCTTAAACATTGCCGTTTGAATTGACAAAAATTTTCCATCTAAGACTCTGATTACCATCTTTATGTAATATATTTACAATAATATTCAAAATATATAACGATAACCAATTAAATTTTTTTGACTATCTTTACAAAGATGGTCTTAAAGAAACAACGCTAAAATAGTTAATTGAACACCAAAAACATATTACGATATAAAAAAAAATTAAAGATGAACATTTTACGCCAAATAAATTGATAATGCCTAAACAGAAACTACGATCAAAGAAAACATTATAGCTGAGGGGGGCACAATGCTTTAAGTCATAATTGAAGGAGGTTAGTTATAATTTATCCTAAAATTTAGCAGCACTACTCCACATATATGTCTCAAAATTGTATATCTCACTCTGTCACATCTTCTATCACATTGAATCTCATTCGTACATCTTCTCTATTATTTTACTCGAACTTCTTTATAAAAAAAAGTATGTAAGATTGATATTCAATGAAATAAGAAATGTGACACATGGTGAAATAGATGATTTGAAGTCCACACACACACACACACACACACACACACACACACACACACACACACACACACACATATATATATATATATATATATATATATATATATATATATATATATATAAATTAAACAAGGAAAATGAATACTTCAACTGATATTTAGAGTGTTTCTAATGAGGGGTGTACATCGGAACCACAAAATCATAGAACCGAACCAGTCGGTTATGTTCGGTTTTAGTCATAGGCGGTTCGATTTGAAATTTTTCGGTTCGGTTCGTGGTTTTGACCTAAACCAAACCGAACCACATACACCTCTAAATTCTAATATTTTAAATATTTTATTTTAATGTTTTACTAAAAGTTCTATTGTTAATATAAAAATAGGCCAAAATATGAAAAACAACTCAAAATAACCACCCAATCCCATAATGCCCCCCAATGTTAAATTTTTCCCAAGTTCATGTCTGATGTTTCCATTTGTCCCATAATGCCCCCTCCCGTCACTTGCCGCTTACAAAGGTATTCACATGTTCATACACGTGGGACAAAATTGTCTTTTCCAACATCAGCATTATTTGTTTGCATTCATTCTCCATTCCCAAACCTCCTTCGCCTTCCATCTTCCTTGACATGAATATGTCGAAACGTAACTTCAAAGCATCCACACCGGAGGAAAACTCAGCCCTTTCTCTCTCCTCGACTCCATTTTTCGTTCCATCGATGATGATCAATCCAATGAATACGACGATCAAAATCTTTTCTACCAGTAAAAACTCTCACTCCAAACGAAACAGGACCTAACTCATGCCATCCAACAACATCGCCAAACAGTCGAACATGAGATTCCGAGCTTTCAATGAGACATTATGAAGGAGAAATGGACGTAAAATCTCGTTATCGAACGATTCTTATTTGAGTTCTTCAGCTCAGCAGCGGCGCAACATTTTCATCTTCTCGAAACGAGTCTACTTCCGCATCCACTCCACCATCATCTAATCAACTTCGCCAGATAATTTTTCCGTCGAATAGCTACGTGTTTCGATTCATGAGAACAACGAAACTATGAGCGTTAAAGATCTACAGCGATCTGAAAAAGGTGAAACATCCAATCTCACCTGGCGAACAAATTTCAAACTTCCTAAATTCAATCTTAGGTTCGCGAAATTTGAAGAAATCAAAACTCGACGAGCTAACGATAGACAATTTGAAGACGCTCAAAAAATCAAGATCAAAAGGACACCATTGCAAAGAACCATGCTCATATTTAAAGATAGATCTTGATATGGAGTGGGGGGCTCACGATTTGCTAGTGACAAGACCAATTCAAAAGTAAATTCAGAAGGAAATCATTCCCTGGGCTTACTTTATCCTTTGATTAAGGGAAGGGACACGATAGAGAGCTTGCCTGCACTGTGTCGCTGGAAATGTGGCATTTCCGTCGAGGCACTGTTTGGTCACGACAAATCCTATTAGGGCCCGAGGACTTGAACACCAAGCTAAGGAATGCAAAAGTCTTTCTCAAGTCTTGGCTCTTGGTGAAGGAATATACTTTTTCTTCCAAACATTAGGTTGATGTAATTCCCCATGGCTCAAATGCCTCTCTTCCCTGCTCCCTCAATAGAGTAACCTAGTCTACCAGTAACTGGGGGAAGGCCCAAATCGTCAGGCAAAGGCCTATACGAGCTTCGAACCAATCGAGGTCCGCCGATGGGAACAATTTCTTGTTCTTATCCAAGGACACCATTGCAGCAACCACCACAACATGTTCTTCGTTTTCTAGGTCTTGTTTGAGCAAAACTCCACCGCCATTGCAAGACGTTAGTTGCTCGAAAAGGTCCGTTAGATTTTATCCCGTTAGTGTAATTGCAAACAAATAATGCCCCCAATGTTGGAAAATACAATTTTGTCCGACACGTGTATGAACATGTGCCACTTAACGTATCTTTGTAAACGGCAAGTGACGGGAGGGGGCACTATGGAACAAATGGAAACATCAGACATGAACTTGAGAAAAGTTAACATTAGGAGGCATTATGGGATTGGGTGGTTACTTTGGGGTGTTTTTCATATTTTGGCCTATAAAAATATGGCCAAAATATGAATAGCCCCCCAAAGTTTCCACTCAATCTCATAGTGCGCCCCACCCTAAATTTTTTCTTATAATGGCATATGACGTTACCTTTAAGTCCCAAGTTGCCCCTGATGTGGATGATCGTTACTTTTGTCTCGTTAAGTTGCAAGTGCTATTGCATGTGCGGGGTAAAAATGTCATTTATATATTAAAAATAATCAAAATAAAAGCTCTCTCATTTGAGTATTTTTCTTTCTCTTTACTAAAAAAGACTCGGGTAGGTTGGACTCCAAAAATCTTCTGTCATGGTCGCTGCAACCCATCACGACTCTAATCAACAATGGGTAACCAAGCTTAGTCTCGATGATGAAAATGACAACCCAACACAAGCTAACATCGGCTTACCGGTGAGCTTCAAGCTAGTCGACTTCAAAAACATCATCCTTGTCATCCCTATGTCCGACCGTTTCGCCGTCCCCCACTTCCACCACGTCGAGTTTTAGTGTTCCGACGCCACCAACTCTTGCCGGTTCTCATGGGGCCTCGGTCATTGCTAAGTCCGACTTTTCCACCAGAAACATGAACCAAGCTTCTCACCTCCTCCGCTCCTGCCAGTTCCAGTTCCTTTTCACTGCTCCCCACTCTCTCTCCATCGTTATAGGTACCCCAAACCTATCGCTACCCCAAACCTACTACTACCTCATTTATTCCAACACATTAGCGGTGCCACCCACCCTCCCCTCTCCCTAACCAGTACGAAACCCCATCCCCCTAACCAACATATTTCCCTAAACCTTTATCAATCACACATGATTTGAATCTAAATCCATGATCTGCTTGTCCATAAACTGCTCGAGAATTCCCCTTCCTTTTCGTCATTGATTTCTTTGGCCAAAATCAACACCCATGATTTTTGTCCTCTTTCCCCAATTTTCAATTTCATTTTAGCTCTATCTTTTTAACTGAGATGAGTTACTATATAGATAATAGAATTTCAAAATCAAAAGAGTTACCAAGAAATTGGGTTGAGAATACTAAAATCAATTTCGAAATCAAGAGAGTTATCGAGATCTGAAGGGTTATCAAGAAATTGGTATCGAAGGAGAAGAGAAAGAAAGATATGTAATTGAGTTTAATTTAGGGCAAAAAAAGTTAGTTCATTAATCCTTTTTCTCCATTGATGCTAAAGAATTGACTATTGAGTTTAATTTAAGGCAAACAACTCAAATGCATCTCAATGAAGGTTGAAGAAGAAGGTCAGTAAATGACCAAAATACCTTTCCCATTAAATTGAAAATTTTAAAATCACCATTGCATATGATTTGTACATGACAAATTATGGTATCTTTTTAACGTCGGTCACGACCAGGGAACAAAGTGGGACAAAAGGTAACATCAGATTGTATTATGTGGAAAAATTTAGGTTGGAATGCACTATGAGGAGGCTATTTATATTTTAACCTAAAAATATTTACGAGAAAACATAATTTATTTATAACTATTACTAAAACAAAAGTCGCTGCTACCACGTGGCGGCTTTCTGTGAAAAGCTAAAAGTTTTAAAGAGATTTTGTGCTGTCGTGTATCACCTTTGAAATGGTAAAAAAAATTTCCTTTTTTAAAATCGATTAGTTTAAGATAAAAAAAATTCTAAATCTAATTATATATGATAAAATTCCTAAAACTAATTTGATAAGATAAAACATATTTAGGATATAGTTTTGTGAGCAAAATTTATGATATAAATTTATGATTTTGGTTTTATTTTTTTCAAATATTTCTTAATTAAACTATATTTTATCCTATATAATTTATACAAGTTTAATTTTACTAAAACTCTTCTATTTCCAACTCCTTTTATTTTCATAGTTTTTAATTTATACTCCTCAAATTATCTACGAAAATAATTGATTTAAACTACATTATTTTACTTTAATTATGGGCCACATATCCATGGACATTAAAGGAAACTACTAAACCAATATAAATAATCAAGTCAATTACTTTTCTATTACTAATTATTAGTTATATTATTTGTTCTTCTACTAATCTATAATTACTAATTATTAGTTACTAATCTATTAATTATCTATTAAATATTATTAAAACAAAAGTCGTTCCTACCACTTGACGACTTTCTGTTATACACTTAAAGTTTTAAAGGAATTATGTGCTTCCACGTGTCATTTTCTATACAAGTTTATAATTTTTTTTCCTACCAAAAATTAAAACATGGTAGATTTTAAAATCGGTGCCTCCTTTATACATGGTAAAAGTTTTTTTTTTGTGTGTTTTTACCATTTTTTGCTGCCAAATCGGTTAATACCATATATATTTAATAACATTTGATTTAAACGTGTTTCACTTGATTAGAACTCCAAATTTTTATGATAATTTTTTTGCGGATAGATTTTATCAATTCTCATAGATTTTAATCTTTCAATTACATGACTATATGATCAATTTTGAATATTTACCATATTTTTTGTTTTTTTTTTCAAATTATTCTAATTAAAAAATTATTTATTTATTACAAGTTTAGAAAATCACCTTATTGTAAACAATTTTTGCAAATAAAACAAACACTATTAAAATCATGTATATGGTACTAAATATATCTATTAAAACTATTATGATTTAGACGTGTTTCAAATGATTAAAACTCATTAATTTTCATGATAATAGTTTTTTTTTATTTACCATTTTTTGTTTATAAAATCAGTTTGTTCTCAATAGATTTTATCGCATTTGATTTAGACAAGTTTAATTTGATTAGGACTACTCAATTCTCATGGTAGAAGTTTTTTAATTTTTATTATTTTACCAAAACTTGGTCAATTTAAAATAGATTTTATCCAATTTAATTAAACGTATTTCATAAATATCACAAATATTTATTAATTATGTGAACATCTTACTGTTATTAGTTCATTCAAATAATTTATAAATTTTATCTATAAAATTAAATTTTAGAAATAACACTAAAAAAATCGTGGATACGTGTAATAACCTAGTTTATTTAACAAGCTACAAACTCGATCCAATGAGTAGTCGCGAAAGAGTAACCCAATAAATATGGGTCAATAATGACCTTATCCAGACTTCTAAATCAAGATTTTATTTTATTTAAAAAAGGTTTCAACGTGTATGAACGTTGAAGATCAACTCAACGACAATTGGCACACATGGGATGGGTGAGTTTCGTTGACTCGATTTCCCCGTGGTTTTTGTGGGGCCAAATTCAGATTCACTCCAATTTTAAAATAGAGACACTTATTTATAAGTAAAGTTTTTCTATTTTAAAATTCATCGGTATATCCAACTCCATATCGTATATTATGTGCAATATAAAATAATAATAATTAATCATACATGAGTAATCAATACGTATATTACGTACAATATGAAATCATAATTAATCCTATAACTAGTCGCTCTATTTCTAAATAATTGTTTTGTTTAATTGGAACACAGATTAAGAAACAACTAATTGATTCTATTTTAAATATTAGTGTGATATATTATTTTGTAAAGGTAAAATGGTAAACAATATTTTTCTAAAAATGAGATTTAGCAGAAAGATAAATATTTTGAAATTGACGAAAATTAAAAACATGATAATTATTTAGGAACATAGAGAATAATATTATATTTTGCAATACGTTGTTGTTTTAATAATATAGACCTACATAAATAAAACAATATTATAACCTTAAAAATTTCTCTTTTTCATAGAAAATCAAGATATAAAAGTATTATATTGAATATATTTCGGTGTAAATAGATGAAAACACAATTTACATATATTATGATTTTAATCCTCCTTACTCAAACCATCGTGTATTGGTGAGTTGAAATATGAGAGATTGGAGCTTCATCTTACAAATATTAAGATCCGTAAAACTATCTTCCAGGAAACTTATATACTCCCTCAGCCCCAAAATTATTGTCATATTTGACCCGACACACGTATTAAGAAAAAATAATTAACTTGATTATTGATATTTGAATAGTGTGTGGTTTCCTTTAAAGCCCATGAATATGTGGTCAAAAATTAAATTAAGAAAAAAAAGTAAGGGTAAAGTGGTAAAAATGATGTTCTAAAAGGAAACTTTCAAACAAGATAATTATTTTGGGACTGAATTATATAACATATATTATGTTATACATATATATCCTGATGCGTATCATAAAAAAAAAAAATAAATAAATAAATAAAAAATAAATAAAATTATATATACATATATATCCTGATGCGTATCATAAAAATAAAATTCTAATACACAATACTATGTATCTTAATTTAAGGCCAAATTACATTTTACCTCCTAAAGTTTCCACAAAATCTCAGTTTGCCACTCATACTAAGGTTTGCCCCATTTTAGTATTCAAGGTTGCCATTTGTCTCAATTTCCCACCTCCCGTCCATTACCGTTACTAAAATGACATTAACTTGCACGTGGTCTTCCACGTGCGGGTTATTTTGATATTTTTCCATCCCAGCTCACTCCTACCCACCTCATTTTCTCTCTCATCTCTCTTTGTCTTCCCCATCGTCTCTCTCCCCTCAAACCCAGCAACCACTATGAACCCAGACCCTCAAGCCCAGTAACCACTATGAACCCAAATGAAACATTTTGATTTCCTATTGTTTGAAGTAAATGAATACAAAAGCCCTCCCTCGCCCACACTAGCATAATTCAAATATCACTTCGATTTGCCGATCTCTCTTGAAGGATGAAGAAATTCGATGGATACACTGGAGCTCAACAATGTAAGTTCTTAATCTATGCATGTTTCTTCATCGTCAGAACATCAAATCCATAACTTATCAAAACCCCTATCTTCCTTCAATTTCTGGCCTAATATGTAGCTTCTTATTATCAAAACTCATCTCAAACCCGAGATTCGTTTCACCATAAACAACATGAAGCTCCCGCTCCTAAAGATCAAAATTCATTGCTAAATCAAAACCTAGATTCAAATTTTCAGCTTTCTCCACAAGCTCTTCCTTCTAATTATAAAAATCAATTATCAAGTTCACAAACCCTAGGTTCTGGTGAGCCGATAAATGGGAATTTTAACCATGAAAACTGGTTTGGGACCGCAGAAGAAAATATTTCATTGAAAGCCTTGATTCAGATGCCCTTGCTATAGGAGAATGGTTTGACAAACATTCAGAGTGGAATGGACAAGGATTACTCCGGGTGGGAGGAGGAGACTACTAGTAGATGAAAGTGTAGAGCGTTGGGAATGGTACCAGGAAGAGGAAAAGGGAGTCATGATGGGAGGATGAGCCAAATTCGATGATTCAGTTGCTTGATTTTATGAAAGATTTTACTGTTGGTATTGAATTGGACCCCGAAATTCAATAAAAATCGAAATCGTTCATCTGGGTTCTATGATTTGAATGTGTAGGAGATGGTGGTTGGGTTTGAGGGGAGAAAGACGATGATGAAGAGAGAGGAGAGAGAAAGAAAGGTGGGTGGAGGTGAACTAGGATGATAAAAGACCAAAATAACTCGCACGTGGAAGACCACGTGCAAGTTAACGTCATTTTAGTAACGACAATGGACGAGAGGTGGGAAATTGGGGCAAATGGCAACCTTGAATGCTAAAGTGAGACAAACCTTAGTATAGGTGGCAAACTGAGATTTGGTGAAAACTTTGGGGGGGTAAAAAGTATTTTGGCCTTAATTTAATGAATATATGATTTTCTATAAGCCAAAATACAAATTACCCCCAAGGTTTCCACCAAATCCTAAAGTGGTACCCAACTTAAAGTTTGTGCCAAACTCATATTTGACATTTCAAATTGTCTCATTTTGCACCCTAGCCCTGACGGGCGTTAGAAAACTAACAGAAAGTTAGCATGTACATCTCACACGCATGGGTAATTTAGTCATTTTACAAATTTAGATTCCTTAGGTCGATAGTGTGCGATTGAAAATCATAGATTTATTCGTAATTTTAGGGTAAGGATAAATCAGGGTTAGGGGTGGGTTATTGATTTATTGGTGATCTGCGGAGGGTATAGAAAGAAAGTGATGAGAGAAGAAGAGGAGTTGAGGAACAATCGGGTTGAAGATGTTGACAGTAGGTTCAATGGAGGAGATTGTCGGGCAAGTCGAATTGACGGGGACATTGATTATCGAGGTGGTGGAGAATTAATTGATTACTATTATTGTCTTCGGCCACATCTTCCTCCTCTCGTCGATTACGGGGAAATCGATTATGGAGATGGAGCAATCTGTTACTTTTATTCTTCTTTTTTGTGGAAAAGTTTTAAGAATCGATTATGGAGATGGAACATAACTCTATCTCTCTCTCTCTTTCGCGATTAGATCTTGTTTTCACTCATCAAGATCGAGCAAAACTTGAAAGAGACGGATGGTCTTGTTGTCGAAGGCGGTGGTGAGGAAGCGACTATCAGAGGAGAAGGCGAGGTCGGAGATGCCAAGGCTGTGGCCCTGAGTGTGGAGCGTCGGAGGTGGACCATGTTCGGGCGGAGAAGATGAATTAAAGAAAAAAATTGAAGAGAAGGACTAAATTACCCCTGCATGTGAGATACACATGCTAACTTTCTGTTATCTTTCTAATGCCCGTTAGGGCTAGGGTGCAAAATTAGATGATTTGAAATGTCTGGTATGAGTTTGACACAAAATTTAAGTTGGATACAACTTTGGAATTTGATGAAAACCTTGGGGGGGTTATTCGTGTTTTGGCTTTTTCTATACATATGCAGTCAATTACAGTTGTTGACGAGTGGTCATCAATGAACAAATGCCATCTAGGGTTGGCTACTAACTAATTTTAACAATTCCATTTATAAACAACATTTTTTTTTTTTAGTAGGGAATTCAATAGACACTTCAAAATTTGAACAATTATTAAGATATTTTGTGGCTCCACACAAGCTGTTTCTTCTATTACATACAAGTGGGTCGACAACCTTTCATCGTTTGAAACATCATCCCTATCAGCTTTGTATCTACATTCGAACTAAGCTAAAATGTTTAGAGCAATTCTCTCATAAGACGGTTTTATATATCTTAATTTATAAAACATAGCTCTATTTTCTCACAACTCAATCCATCAAAACGCGATGAGTTCCGTCATATAAAAAATATCCGTAAGACCGTCTTACTTAAGTTTTTATAGACTGTTAAACATATTTTTACAACATTTTAGGTATCAATTGCAATTTTTACAATGTTAAAAGTACAAGTTTTTTTTTAAAAAAAAAATTCAGTCGACATTTAATCAAGTTGATAATAAAGTCAAAATTGAAAAAATATATTTGAGTATTCATTAGAGCTTATTTTTGGTACGTTTAATCAAATTGCTCGAAATAAAAAGCTCTCTTGATTGAGCATCAAAAATAAAAAAAAATTAATAATTTGTTGTATACCTTTAGGGTATATGTAATAAGCAAAAATTTGGGTAAGACAATTTTATGGATATTTTTTATAAGATGTATCCTCCTTACTTGACCCACCATGTGTTGATAGGTTAAGTTATGAGAGAATGAAGTTCCGTGTTATGAATTAAGATTTATAAGATGGTCTTATATGAAACTTACTCTATGTAATATGTGGAACGAAACAATAAGTAAGTCGTTTTCTAATATTTAATAAGAAATTGAACAAGATATTATACTTACTCATATAAAATTTCTCTCTTTCACTCCATTCCCGGCTTCCTCCCCCCCACCTCGTCAGTGCCAGGTTGTCCAATCTCATTGGCAATATTTTCTTATTATTTTCTGGATTTTTGGAATGAATTTTTATCTATCAAAGCTATTAAATTTTAAATCTTGTTTAATCCATAATTAGTATATGCTTAACAAATAAAAAAATATTATAATTGTAAAATCATATTTTGCAATAAAATATTGGGAAAGAAAGACACCGGTGGCAAGTAACGTATTAATATATGATACACCTTCTTTCCCTTTTTGTTTTCTTTGTAAATCCTAATCAAGTACTATCTCGGATTCTAAAAAAGTATCTGTTTAACTAGACATACCGATTAATAATAAATAATTATTTTTTTTATAAATATTAAGATATCATGTATTTTTTTGAAGATAATCATGTGAGGTTGGGGGCTATATTTAAAAGTAAAAATCAAATCAAGAATAAAATGATAAAATTACTTTTATAAAAAGAAAAATTAGAAAGTTTGTGGGAGCCTTAAAAAATATGAATTTGTTTTTACAAAAAACTGAGGTAATATGACTTAATATCGCATTGCCCTATTTGCCTATCTTTTCCCTTTTGAATGTAAACAAAGAAATATATTGCATTAAGAGTAGAACTGCTATAATACTGTCTTACGGATCTTAATTCGTAAGACAGAACCTCACTTTTTTATATCTTAACTTGTCAATATATGGAGGGCGAATAAAAAGTATCTATATTACAAAAAATATCTGTAAAATCATCTTACCCTAGTTAATTTTTACCTTAAAATAAATAAATAAATTCAAAATCTAATAAGTTGTAAGGGAAAAAAGTATATCTTAAACTAAAAGTATCCACTTACCCATTCCCCCATATAGCAACAAGAAAGAGACACTTCCAAAGTCTCCCAAAGAATCACAATGTAATTTACTTAGAAATTTCAAATGGCTATTTCATATGTTTTTTTAGTGTGGTGACTTATGGGGTAGTGCTTTATCAAATAATAGAGGGTGAGGGTGAGGCTATCCACCCCATTTCCTACGTTGAAGTGGGGTATAAAGAGCAAATTTTTGGGTATAGATAGTGTAAGTGTGGTTGGGCCTGTTTGGGCAGCCCACTTTGTGAAGCCCAAACCCAAGCAACCCAGAAAAGCCCTGTGTTCAGCCCGCCCCTTTCCCCTCTCCCTGTTTTGGTGCAGCCGCTGTTGCTATGTCTTTAGTCTTGCGGCTTGGTTCTATTTTCGGGTGTTGCTTCCATTTTTGACCCTGAAAATCCGGCCCCCTTCCAATCCTTGTTCCAGTCAGTTCGTTGATTGCTCCCGTCTCTGATTCTTCGCGGTTGATTGCCTTGGCTGTGCATATATATACTCTTTCAGTCCGTCCCCCTTGAAGACGCGACAGACAACACGGTGATCTCTCTTTCTTGTTCACTCTCTTCTGATTCTTCTTCTCTGCTTCTAAAAGCGGTGAGTGGTGAGGTAATCTGTGAAGGGAAACACTGTGATTTTGAGGTCTCGATTCGAGGGTTACGTGAGGGGTTAATCGGGTTCTTGGGATTCGTTGGAAGGCTTGGGTTGGTCTCCACCGTGAGAAATCCTTGAACCGTGACGTTGTCCCTTTGGTCCGTGAACTCGGTGGTTGGGCCCCGCTATACTCGGTGTATAGCATCTTGTTGTGGGGGTCTGAGCCTAGGCAACCATAAGCCCTAGACAGATCGAGTGAGGCTTCGACCAAGGATACTCAGTTACTTCTGTTTGTTTACGATTGATGAACTATATATTTTCATTCTGTATTTCTTTAGTTTATAACATTGTTCCGCAGGCCAAGGATTTATTGAGTTAAACTGGGAACTCAATTGCCATCCTAGAAAAATACCTCTTGCTGTTATACATATGATTGTTAGGCTGAGTTTGCTCCTGTTTTGTATTGGTAAATGGTATAAAAACATAACAGATAGCTCAATCCTTTGAATGAGAAAGATGGAAATAATGTTGTAATACAACTCAGAGACTATATCCATCTTTCTTTGACTCTATTTGTCTAGTCCAAACTTGTCGAAATCAAAATATTTTGCTTCAATGACCGACCTTCTTCCACTTGAACCAATCATGTTGGTTTCAACATTTACTCCTATGTATAGTTATAGTAATGCTTTGTCTTTGAGTTGTACTCCATTTCTCTAAATTATTGTATTGTTTAATTTTTTTAGATCAAAATTGACTGTTTTTAAATAAAAATTTAAAGTATATTTTTATAAAATTATTCAATTTGACACTACGAATTAGATGTTTTATGAGTAAAATACATAATTATAAGTAAGAAATTTATTTGAAAAATAAAGAATTTGGTTTATAAAAGTTAAATAAAAAAGGGTAATGCTAGGACCACTCTAATAGCACTCAATTTTGGGTACCAAATGATGTGGCATTTTATATGTCATATTATTAACATAACTTTTTAACTTATAGTGGAGCCCATAAAATGCCAAATAAAATGACACATTAAAAATCACATCATTTGATGCACAAATTTAAGCGTTCATTAAGTGACTCTAGCATTACTTAATAAAAAATAATAGAAGGAAGGAGTATTAAATTCAGTAGCATCGCCATATTTCGCTCTCCAACTCGTTTTTATTCAATAAAGACATTACCCCATAAGTCGACTACAAAGTCTTCCCTTTACTCTCTCTCTCTAGATCTCACTCTCTCTCACTCATCCCAAGATTTTTTATATAATGACGACTCTACATTGTGTTTAAACTAGCGAGTGCCACAAAGTAGCAAATACTTGCCAAAAAGAGAGAAAAGAGTCATAATATTAAATATGGCCTTTGCCAACTTTGCCGGCGGAGGAAGTGCCGACATGAGCAACCTCACCCTCCAAATCCTCAACGGCCGGTGGTTCATGGTGTTTGCCTCCTTCCTCATAATGTCCGCAGCCGGTGCAACCTACATGTTCAGCCTCTACTCCAACGACATAAAACACACCCTTGGCTATGACCAAACCACTCTCAACTTGCTCAGCTTCTTCAAGGACCTCGGCTCCAACGTCGGCGTTCTCTCTGGCCTAATCGCCGAGGTCACGCCACCGTGGGTAGTTCTCTTAATCGGCGCAGTCCTAAACTTTTTCGGGTATTTCATGATATGGTTAGGTGTCACTAAAAAGATTTCGACCCCTAAAATTTGGCATATGTGTTTGTACATATGTATAGGGGCTAATTCACAATCTTTTGCCAACACCGGCGCCCTCGTCACATGCGTAAAGAACTTCCCGGAGAGTAGAGGTGTCGTATTGGGGCTTCTCAAGGGCTTTGTTGGTCTAAGTGGCGCTATCATTACTCAACTCTACCATGCTGTTTATGGTAATGACTCAAAATCACTTATTTTGATGATAGGGTGGCTCCCCGCTGCCATATCCTTTGCATTTATACGAACAATTCGAATCATGAAGGTTGTTCAACAAGCCAACGAGCTCAAAGTGTTCTATAAGTTTCTCTATGCATCCCTTGGCCTTGCCGGATTTTTGATGATTATAATTATATTTGAAAAGAAGTTTGCCTTTTCGAGGGGTGAGTATGGTGGTAGCGCAGCCATGGTCATCATCTTGCTCTTTTTACCTCTAGCCATCGTTATCAAAGAAGAGTATGATATTTGGAACAAAAAGAAGGCGTCTCTTAAAGTTCCACCGGAAATAAAAGTGGTAGCAGAGAAGCCTGCTGCCCCAACTGCCGCCTTACCATCACCACAGCCGCTAGTCCTGCCACCACTAAAAAAGCAGGAAGAAATTTCGTGCTTCAAGACTATGTTTCAACCACCGAATAGGGGCGACGATTACACTATACTCCAAGCACTCTTCTCGCTCGACATGCTAGTTTTATTTTTTGCAACGATTTGTGGAGTTGGAGGCACTTTAACTGCCATAGACAACTTGGGACAAATTGGGACATCTCTCAAATACCCTACACAAAGCATTAGTACGTTCGTGTCACTTGTGAGTATATGGAATTACCTCGGACGAGTGGTAGCTGGTTTTGTCTCGGAAATCATGTTGAAGAAGTACAAATTTCCTAGACCGCTCATGCTCACGCTAATTCTCATATTATCTTGCCTCGGTCACATTCTTATCGCGTTTGGTGTGCCGAATGGGCTCTATCTTGCATCCATAATCATCGGGTTTTGCTTCGGAGCTCAATGGCCACTGCTTTTCGCCATCATTTCCGAGATTTTTGGGCTCAAGTACTACTCCACCTTGTACAATTTCGGGTCCGTAGCTAGCCCGATTGGGCTATACTTGCTTAACGTGAGGGTGACGGGGCATTTATATGATAAGGAGGCACATAGGCAAATGAAAGCTTTGGGAATCGGTAGGAAGGCCGGTGAGAGTTTGAATTGTGTTGGGACTGAGTGTTTCAAATTGGCTTTTATTATCATTACTGTTGTGACCGCATTTGGGGCACTTGTGTCACTTATTTTGGTGTTTAGGACTAGAAAGTTTTATCAAAGTGATATTTATAAGAAGTTCCGGGACGAGGCGATGGCAGCGGAGATGGAGACGGAAATGGCGATGGCTCGTAACGGCGGTGGACCGGCCGGGACAAGAGGGGAGTGAACTAGTTTAATAGGGTACGTATACGTAGAATATTGGATTGGATAGATAGACATGCCAAGAATACATAGAGGAAGTCAAATATGATAGTCTAGTTCCTATATTTGAAAATGATGTTGTTGTAAGTCGTGTGTGTTTTGTGTGTACTGTGTGTAGTTGCTAGGCTGATGGCCAAAATGCCACTGTTTGTTTTATACAATTACAGTTACATGATGTGTTTAGTTTATATTTAGTTCTTTCCTTATATGTCTTCTTCCTAATTTGTCTGTCTCTTCATACTGGACTGGATCCAGTGTTCTAACATAAGTTTATTTTAGTACACATGGGTCAACGATTTTTTTTTTTAATATTTGAGTGCACAAGAGTCAAGAGCAAACACATGAATTTTTCTATCCTTTTGTTTCGGAACAAAAATACATACCATGTTACCCAAAAAAAAAAAATTGATTTGACTCAACACACGTATTAACAAAATTAAATAAATCTAATATAAATTAAGATATCGTACGATTATTAAAGTTAAACTTGTGATTGTGGGGTAATCAATTAAAGTATGATCAATTCGTTATAAACGTTACATCCCAACAGGAAGAGAACGATTAGAAATTGGACTTTTTCTTAGAACGATTTAAGAAGAAAATGTGAACTCTTTTTTAGGGCTTGACTGGGGATTCATAATGAAAGATTGATTGTATTAATAATTATAAATATTAACTAATTTAAATTAAAAGAAACCTAAAAACAGAATAGAAAATAAAAAAGATTGTCAATAAACTGTTCAATAAAAAGTTCATTGAAAAGATCATTGATGTTTAAATGCAGCGGGAAAAAAAAAAAAGTAAGACGGAAGTAAAAAGAACAACACAAAAATTAACCTTTTAATCAACAAGTAATCGTGCCTCGTGGTAAAATATATTTTACTGGTAAAATATATTTTACTAGTAAAATATAAGTTTAGCTCATTACATCTTAAAGACTAACAAAGTGAAATTTATAAAAAAGTTCTATATGTAGCAGATAGTATCATTGAAGAACCACACTCAGACTACTTAGACTGATATAAGCTAGGAAGCGTTTAACAAAACAGTAACAGGTGACCATCAAATGAACTGCGCTGAGATTGTCTTGAATGACGGCTTTGATATTGCTTCATTCAATATTTCATTTAGAACAGCAGGAGCAGTCTTCGATAAAATCTTTCTCTTTCTCTATTGTGTTATCTCTTTGTAATAGTTACTTCCTTGTCTTCTTTAGAGAACGTCCTCTTGTATTTATATGCACCAAGAATACCTAGAAACCTTATAGAATAAGTAAACACACTTACCATAAAAGATTAGTAGGTTAGTACAATAAACAAGGACTCTTATTCAAAGTTACACTCTTTTGAATAACTCGGGAACAATAATCGAAGCTTTAACTGTTTGACTTGAAGAATAGATTTGTTAAGAAGAAAGACACAAGGAAGTAATAATCTCAGGATATTTTCTTTAATCATTTTCAGAGGAGGCAACTCTATTTATAGAGTTTGTGTTGTGGTCTTGAAAAGACACAACCTTTTCCGAGTGGTCCGGCGTGCAGAACACCACACTCTCTTGTAAATGACCATTCAAAGAGTTACAACCCTAAACGTTTAAACTGATGTACTTCCTCACTCCTTATACCAGATCCGGTAGTAAGGATAATTAATATTTAAATTAATTAATTAATTTCTCCTTCTTATATATATATATATATATATATATATATATATATATATATATATAATACTCAAAACTTTAAGCCATATTTGATATTTTCCCATAATAGAGGGAAGCTCAAGCAAGCTTATAGGAACTCTTCAAACTTAGCTATTATATAACAAGTTTAGCTCCACAAGTTTTATTAGTAATCCCATGTGGGATAAAGAAGATACAAGAAAACAAGAAATGAAGAACAAGACTTTATACCATAAATGAAACGGTTGCTTTACAAACTCAATATGGGAGATGACCAAGTATTATATGTGAATACTACTACATATAACAATCCCCCACTTATTTACATATAATGACACTAAACAATTTCAGCTTCTTTACATAACGAATACCCATTAAGTGGACGAGCCTTAAACTTTATGGTTGAATGTGAATCCTTTGGGGAGACATATTCTCATAATGTATGATTTCATGTTCCTTTTGATCTTGGCAAAGACCTTGTAGTTGGGCCTTGTGCTTAATCTGGTTTTCACAAGTACTCTAGGAATTTTACCGGAGTAATCCATAAGAAGCGGCCTCTCACTTCTTTACTTGTATAGGTAGACTTATCGAGAATGTCCACAACGCATTCTACGAAAGCTATAAGTCTATTAAGGATTTTGAATCCATCCTAATCTTATTGTGGTAATGAAAGTGCATAGGTCGATATGAAACTTTCAAATAGTGACACCCCACTATTTTTAAGTTATGCACTCGAAATGTATCAAAGTTTCCATTTCACCAATGTCTAATATTGAATTTCCTTTTAACTTTAAACATAAGGTGACAAATCTATGACTTGTACCTTAAGATAAAGTTGGTTTCAATTAAGACATTGTTTAGACCGGTAATAGTCTCATATCTCTCATGACCTTTATAATTTTATCCCCTGATAAAGATTTTGTTAGTGGATCAGCTAACATCTGATTTGTAGGAAGATACTCAAGTGCTATCTTTCCCTTTTTAACCATATCTCTAATATGATTATATCTCATAGCAATGTGTTTGCTATGATTTGATATTCTCTCATTCTTTGTATTGAATATGGCAGCTTGATTATCACAATACAAAGTTGTGGCTCCTTTCTTAGAATCAATAAATGGTATGGTTCTTAGAAATCTTCTAAACCATATTAAATCTTTACTAGCCATTGACATGGCTATGTACTCTGATTCCATAGAAGACAAAGCAACACATGTTTGTCTTTTTGAAGACCAAGCAACTATGGCTCCTCCAATGGTAAATAACCAACCATTCGTTGATTTGGAGTTGGTTATATCTGATGCCCAATTTGCATCACTATAACATTCAAGTATAGGTGAATTACACTTGTAATGTAAACCATAGTTTATTGTGAATTTTAAGTACCTTAGTACTCTTTTTAGTTCCGCCCAATGTTCTTCACTTGGATTACTTGTAAATCTACTAAGTATGCCAATTGCACATGCAAGATCAGGTCTTGTATGATTAATCACATACATTATGCTTCCAATTATCTTGGCATATTCTCCTTGATTTACGGCCTCGCCTTTATTTGGAACTAACTTCACATGAGGGTCAATAGGACTTTTACTTATTTTACAATCAAAATAATTAAACTTCTTTAATATTTCCTCAATGTAATGTGATTGAGTTAATATGTAAGTTTTGTCCTTTTGATCACCTTAACCCCAAAATGACATCTATCGACCTAAGTCCTTTATGTCAAACACTTGCTTTAAATAGTTCTTTGTTTCATTAATACAATTAATATCGTAACCAAATATTAGCAAGTCATCAACATATAAAGTTATAACAACTTTATAATTAAGAGTAACTTTAGTAAAAACACAACTTTCTACTTTACTACTCTTAAAACCAAACTTTCGAATTTCTTGCTTAAACTTCTTGTACCATTGAATTGGTGCTTGTTTAAGTCCATATAAAGATTTCTTTAATTTACATACTTTATGTTCTTCTCCTTTAGAGATATAACCCTCGGGTTGTTGTATGTAAATCTCTTCATCTAAATCTCCATTTAAGAATGCTGTTTTAACATCCATTTGATGAACCTCTAGTCCATAGACGGATGCTATAGCAAACATAGTTCTAATTGATGTAAACTTAGTGACCGGTGAAAATGTTTCAAATAGTCAATTTCTTCTTTTTGACTATAACCTTTGGCTACCAATCTTGCCTTGTACTTATCAATGGTACCATCGCTTTGAGTTTCTTTTTCAAAACCCACTTGCACCAATAGGTTTAGTATTAGGAGGAGGATTGACTAGAGTCCATGTTTCATTATCAAGTATAGATTTGATTTCATCATCCATGACTCTTTTCCACAAGTCTGAATCAGACATAGACATAGCTTCTTGAAAAGTTTTAGAATCCTCTTCTAACATATATGTAAACATGTCAGGATCAAGGTTCTTTTCAATTCTTTGTCTTTTGCTTCTCCTTAACTCAACTATTTCATCATTTTCATTGTTGTCTAAATTTCCATCATTAGCAATGGCATCACCATTATCATGTGAACTTGATGCATTTTCTACTTCAAGTTCTTTTTTTTGACAATTCATGGTTTATATCTACCTTGTCTACACTTTTTATGTTCAAATGTTCATAAAAAATAACATGCGTAGCTTCAAACACACGATTGTCATTAATTCTCATAAATCTATATGCTTTGCTTATTGAAGAATAACCTATAAATATAGATTTCACAGCTTTGCCCCCAAGTTTATTTCTTTTCAAAGTTGCATCTAAAACATATGCAACACAACCCCATACCTTTAAATGTGAAATATTAGGCTTACGCCCATGAAATAATTCGTATGGAGTTTTCATATGTTTATTCACAATTCTGTTACAAATGTAAACAGAACTTAATAATGCCTCTCCGCAATAGCTCATTGGTAATTTTGAATTTATAATCATGGCACTAACCATCTCCATTAAGGATCGATTTTTCCTCTCGGCTACTCCATTTTGTGGTGGAGTATTAGGTGCCGAAGATTTCTAACAATTCCATTTTGTTGACAAAATGAAATCATCTCGCTTGGGAAATATTCACCACCTCTATCCGATCTTAATCGTTTTATCCTTAGATTGGTTTGATTTTCAACTTCAGCTTTGAAAATTTTAAACTTGTCAAAAGATTCATCTTTTGTTCTAAGTAAATACACATATGCAAACTTAGAAAAATCATCAATGAACGTAATAAAATAACGTTTTCCACCTCTTGTCAAAATATCTTTGTTGGCACAAATATCAGTATGAATTAACTCAAGTAACCTAGTTGATCTTACTACACTTTTAAAAGATGCTTTAGTCAACTTAGATTGAGCGCAACATTCACAATTATTCATAGAATAAATAGTCGAAGATTTAGGAATATACTCATATTTAATCATACGACTCATTGCATTCATACCAATATGTCCTAATCTAGAATGCCAAAAATCATGCTTTTCAACATTAAAGTTAGAATCAACAAAGTAAGAAGAACTGATAATTTTATTATCAATGCTCAATAAATACATTTGGTCTTTAATGTAGCCCTTTCCAACAAACGCCCCATTTTTAGTGATATTCACTTGTCAAGCGAAAGGTTACCTTAAAGCCATTTTCGCCCAATTTAGAACGGATACAAGATTCTTCCTCATAGAGGGAATATGGTACACATTTTTCAAAGTAAGAGTCTTTCCGAAGTGAGGGGAGAATAATGGTCCCTATGCCCAAGACCTCGCTAGAAGCATTTCCCATATAAACCGCTTTTGGCTCTTTTACTTCTTCATATGTTTTGAACAAGCTTCGATTGGGAGTTACATGACATGTAGCCCCGAATCAATCCACCAATCTGAAGTCGACATTGTTGACTAGACAGATTTCTGAAAGCATGCTAATGAAGTTGCTCTCAACTACATTTGCTTGTTCATCTTTCTGTTCCTCATTGCGGTAATAGCGCTTCTAGCCAAGTGGTTTGTTTTTCCACAAACATAACAAGCACTCTTCTCGCTTTTCTTAGCTTTACCCTTTCCATCATTTTTAGAGTTGTTTTTCCGCTTGAACTTTCCTTGGTTTCCCTTGGAAGTTCCGCAACATTTTTATTTTCCACATAGTTTACACCATCAATCTTCTCGTAAATTGAGCTATCACGCTTGAGACTTTCGCCTCAATTTGATGCCTTGAAGAAGTTCATCTAAAGAGATGGCCTTCTTCTTATGCTTCAATTTCTTTTGGTAATCTTTCCAAGAAGGTGGAAGTTTACCAATGATGGTCAAACTTGGAATGTCTCGTAAATGGGTTCACCCAAGATCGCACATTCGATGGCTATGTCATTGAGTTCATTTACTTGATCAATGACAGCCTCGAGTCTACCATCTTGTATTCAACAAATTTATTGACCAAAAAAGATTTATTACCAAAGATCTTCATTGACGCATCTTCGCTTGATTGCACCAAACACCAAACTCAGGCTACGGTCTTGTGATTTGGAACACATTGAACAACGTGTTGTTCAATGCATAATAGTGTAGGCAAATGAAGTCATCCGACTTCCATTTCTTCACTTTTTCAGCCGCCTCGGCTTTCTCGGCTTCGTGCCTCTGCTTTTATCATTTTCATCTTCCTTGGACAAGGATCCCATAAAGCACGAGAATACCTTTGCAATGGTGAGAAGGTATTCCATCTTCAAACTCCAACGCTTGTAGTTCACCCATTTAGCCTCTCTAACTTATTCGCTTCGTAATTGTCCTTCATCAAACCGACTCCTATACGAGAATTTAAATACCTTAAAAACCTGTTGTATATTAGTTGATTGTGGGTAAGGAATCGCAGGTTAGGCACACCAAAAGATGTTATCTTTAAGGTATTTAATTCCCCACTATGGTGTAATGGTCTCAACAATTTCACCTCCAGATACAAAACCTACGCACTTTATTCAAAGTTACACTCTTTTGAATAACTCGAACAATAATCGAAGCTTTAACTGCTTGACTTGAAGAATAGATTTTTAAGAAGGAAGTAAGGAATAATAACTGTGATATTTTCTTTAATCATTTTCTGAGAGGCAACTCTATTTATGAGAGTTCATGGCTGCGTCTCTAAGACACAACCTTCCGAAGTGGTCCCAAGTGTCTCCTAACACACTCTTTGTAAATGACCATTCAAAGAGTTACAACCCCAAACGCTAAACCGGATGTATTCCTCACCCTTATACCAGATCCTAGAGTAAGGATAATTAATATTTAAATTAATTAATTAATTTCTCCTTATATATATATATATATATATATATATATAATATATATATATATATATATATATATAATACTCAAAACTTTAAGCCATACTTGATATTTTCCCATAATAGGGAAGCTCACAAGCTTATAGGAACTCTTCAAACTTAGCTATCATATAACAAGTTTAGCTCCACAAGTTTTATTAGTAATCCCATGTGGGATAAAGAAGATACAAGAAAACAAGAAATGAAGAACAAGACTTTATACCATAAATGAAACTTGTTTACAAACTCAATATGGAGATGACCAAGTATTATATGTGAATACTACTACATATAAC
>CM028383.1:46219419-46302893 GCA_013146195.2 Codonopsis lanceolata | reverse complement strand
TAACCTAAAAATATTTACGAGAAAAACATAATTTATTTATAACTATTATTAAACAAAAGTCATCATCAAAGTGATCGCTTTCCTGAAAGCTAAAAAGTTTTTAAAGAGATTTTGTCGCCGTGGTATCACCTTTGAAATGGGCAAAAATTTTTAAAATCGATTAGTTTAAGATAAAAAAATTCTAAATTATATATATATGATAAAAATCCTTAAACTAATTTTAAGCCATTTAGAAAATTTATGATATAAATTTATGATTTTGGTTTTATTTTTTCAAATATTTCTTAATTAAACTATATTTTATCCTATATAATTTTATACAAGTTTAATTTTACTAAAACTCTTCTATTTCCAACCTTTTTATTTTCATAGTTTTTTAATTTATACTCCCTCCATTCCTGGAAATTTTATTTTCTCTTTTTTCGTCCATTCCAAAATAATTGTCCAATTTTGAAACTTACATTTTAGGAACATCACACCACTTTTTTAAAATTAATTATTACCATTACATTAACTACACATTTACATTAAATAAAGATATCCATTTCTTTTAAACCATGTCAACCCTGACGATTATTTAGACTGATGGAGTACAAATTATCCACCAGATTTATTTGTTGTTCTCTACTAATCTATAATTACTAATTATTAGTTACTAATCTATTAATTATCTATTAAATATTATTAAAACAAAAGTCGCTCCTACCACTTGACGACTTTCTCAAGTTGTACACTTAAAGTTTTAAAGGAATTATGTGCTTCAATTTCTATACAAGTTTATAATTTTTTCCTACCAAAAATTAAAACATGGTAGATTTTAAATCGGTGCCTCCTTTATACATGGTAAAAGTTTTTTGTGTGTTTTTACCATTTTTATAATATTATATAGTTAATAACATTTGATTTAAACGTGTTTCACTTGATTAGAACTCCAAATTTTTATAAATTTTTTAAGATAGATTTTATCAATTCTCATAGATTTTAATCTTTCAATTACATGACTATATGATCAATTTTGAATATTTACCTTTTTTTTTTTTTCAAATTATTTAAAAAAAATTATTTATTTATTACAAGTTTAGAAAATCACCTTATTGTAAACAATTTTTGCAAATAAAACAAACACTATTAAAACCATGTATATGGTACTAAATATATCTATTAAAACTATTATGATTTAGACGTGTTTCAAATGATTAAAATTTAAAACTCATCAATTCTCATGGTAATAGTTTTTTTATTTACCATTTTTTGTTTATAAAATCATTTTGTCCTCATAGTATTTTATCACATTTGATTTAGACAAGTTTAATTTGATTAGGACTTCTCAATTCTCATGGTAGAAGTTTTTTTAATTTTTTATTTTAACAAAACTACAATTTTAAAATATATTTTATTCAATTTGATAAACATTCCACAAACACCACAAACAACCACTACGAAATAGGTTATAATTTATTTCATAAAATTTTTTTGCTGATTTATCTTTATCTCACGTTATTTATTTATTTATTAATTATGTAAACATCTTACTATTGTTGGTTCATTCAAATAATTTATAAATTTTATCTATAAAATTAAATTTCAGAAACAACACTAAACAAACCGTGCATCATACGGACGGAACTCGATCCAATGAGTAGTCGTGAAAGAGTAACCCAATAATTTCGGGTCTATAATGTCCTTATCCACACTTCTAAATCAAGATTTTATTTTATTTAAAAAAGGTTTCAACGTGTATGAACGTTGAAGATTAACTCACCGACAATTGGCACACATGGGAATTGGGATGGGTCAGTTTCGTTGACTCGATTCCCCCGTGGTTTTTGTGGGGCCAAATTCAGATTCACTCCAATTTTAAAATAGAGACACTTATTTATAAGTAAAGTTTTTCTATTTTAAAATTCATCCGTATATCCAACTCCATATCGTATATTATGTGCAATATAAAATAATAATAATTAATCATACATGAGTAATCAATACGTATATTAAGTACAATATGAAATCATAATTAATCCCATGACTACTCGCTCTATTTCTAAATAATTGTTTTGTTCAATTGGAACACAGATTAAGAAACAACGAATTGATTCTATTTTAAATATTAGTGTTATATGTTATTTTGTAAAGGTAAAATGGTAAACAATATTTTTCTAAAAATGAGATTTAGCAGAAAGATAAATATTTTGAAATTGACGAAAATTAAAAACATGATAATTATTTAGGAACATAGAGAATAATATTATATTTTGCAATACGTTGTTGTTTTAATAATATAGACCTACATAAATAAAACAATATTATAACCTTAAAAATTTCTCTTTTTCATAGAAAATCAAGATATAAAAGTATTATATTGAATATATTTCGGTGTAAATAGATGAAAACACAATTTACATATATTATGATTTTAATCCTCCTTACTCAAACCACGTGTATTGGTGAAATGAAATACGGAGATTGAGCTCCATCTTACAAATATTAAGATCCAAAACTATCTTCCAGAAACTTATATACTCCCTCACCCAAAATTATTGTCATATTTGAATACATCGTGATTAAGAAAAAATAATTAACTCTGATATATGAATAATGCCAAGCCCTTGAATATGTGGTCAAAAATTAAATTAAGAAAAAAAGTAAGTAAAGTGGTAAAATGATGTTCAAAAACGGAAACTTTCAAACAAGATAATTATTTTGGGATGAATTATATACAATATTATGTTATATATATATATTCTGGCCCCATGGCTTTCACAAATAGAGGCCTCAGGTTCGATCCCTTCAGCATTCCCCCTTAGGAGTAAAAATATAAATAAATAAAAAATAAATAAAATTAAAAAAAATATATACATATATATCCTGATGCGTATCATAAAAATAAAATTCTAATACACAATACTATGTATCTTAATTTAAGGCCAAATTACATTTTACCTCCTAAAGTTTAAATCTCGCTTGCCACTCTTACAAGGTTTGCCCCCATTTTAGTATTCAAGGTTGCCATTTGTCTCAATTTCCCACCTCCCAGCCCAATCACATTAAATGACATTAACTTGCCGTGGTCTTCCACGTGCGGGTTATTTTGATATTTTTCCATCCCACCACTCCTACCCACCCATTTTCTCTCATCTCTTTGTCTTCCCCATCGCCTCTCTCCCCTCAAACCCAAAGAACCACTATGAACCTGACCAAACCCAAGAACTACTTATGAACCCAAATGAAACATTTTGATTTCCTATTGTTTGAAGTAAATGAATACAAAAGCCCTCCCTCGCCCACACTAGCATAATTCAAATATCACTTCGATTTTCCGATCTCTCTTGAAGGATGAAGAAATTCGATGGATACACAGGAGCTCAACAATGTAAGTTCTTAATCTATGCATGTTTCTTCATCGCCGAACATCAAATCCATAACTTATCAAAACCCCTATCTTCCTTCAATTTCGGCCTAATATCAAAACTCATCTCAAACCCGAGATTCGCTTTCACCATAAACAACATGAAGCTCCCGCTCTAAAGATCAAAATTAATTGCTAAATCAAAACCTAGATTCAAATTTTCAGCTTTCTCCACAAGCTCTTCCTTCTAATTATAAAAATCAATTATCAAGTTCGCAAACCCTAGGTTCTGGTGAGCCGATAAATGGGAATTTTAACCATGAAAACTGGTTTGGGACCGCAGAAGAAAGTATTTCATTGAAAGCCTTGATTCAGATGCCCTTGCTATAGGAGAATGGTTTGACAAACATTTAGAGTGGGATGGACAAGGATTACTCCGGGTGGGAGGAGGAGACTACTAGTAGATGAAAGCGTAGAGCGTTGGGAGTGGTACCAGGAAGAGGAAAAGGGAGTCACGGTGGGAGGATGAGCCAAATTCGATGATTCGGTTGCTTGATTTTATGAAAGATTTTACTTGTTGGTATTGAATTGGACCAGAAATTCAATAAAAATCGAAATCGTTCATCTGGGTTCTATGATTTGAATGTGTAGGAGATGGTGGTTGGGTTTGAGGGGAGAGAGACGATGATGAAGAGAGAGGAGAGAGAAAGAAAGGTGGGTGGAGGTGAACTAGGATGATAAAAGACCAAAATAACTCGCACGTGGAAGACCACGTGCAAGTTAACGTCATTTTAGTAACGACAATTGACGAGAGGTGGGAAACTGGGGCAAATGGCAACCTTGAATGCTAAAGTGGGACAAACCTTAGTATGGGTGGCAAACTGAGATTTGGTGAAAACTTTGGGGGGTAAAAAGTATTTTGGCCTTAATTTAATGAATATATGATTTTCTATAAGCCAAAATACAAATTACCCCCAAGGTTTCCACCAAATCCTAAAGTGGTACCCAACTTAAAGTTTGTGCCAAACTCATATTTGACATTTCAAATTGTCTCATTTTGCACCCTAGCCCTAACGGGCATTAGAAAACTAACAGAAAGTTAGCATGTACATCTCACACGCATGAGTAATTTAGTCATTTTACAAATTTAGCTTCCTTAGGTCGATAGTGTGCGATTGAAAATCATAGATTTATTCGTAATTTTAGGGTAAGGATAAATCAGGGTTAGGGGTGGGTTATTGATTTATTGGTGATCTGCAGAGGGTATAGAGAGAAAGTGATGAGAGAAGAAGAGGAGTTGAGGAACAATCGGGTTGAAGATGTTGACAGTAGGTTCAATGGAGGAGATTGTCGGGCAAGCCGAATTGACGGGTACATTGATTATCGAGGTGGTGGAGAATTAATTGATTACTATTATGTATCCTCTTGTCTTCGGCCACATCTTCCTCCTCTCGTCGATTACGGGGAAATCGATTATGGAGATGGAGCAATCTGTTACTTTTAGCTTCTTCTTTTTTGTGGAAAAGTTTTAAGAATCGATTATGGAGATGGAACAGAACTCTATCTCTCTCTCTCTCTCTCTCTTTCACGATTAGATCTTGTTTTCACTCATCAAGATCGAGCAAAACTTGAAAGAGACGGATGGTCTTGTTGTCGAAGGCGGTGGTGAGGAAGCGACTATCAGAGGAGAAGGCGAGGTCGGAGATGCCAAGGCTGTGGCCCTGAGTGTGGAGCGTCGGAGGTGGACCATGTTCGAGTGGAGAAGATGAATTAAAGAAAAAAATTGAAGAGAAGGACTAAACTACCCCTGCATGTGAGATACACATGCTAACTTTCTGTTATCTTTCTAATGCCCGTTAGGGCTAGGGTGCAAAATTAGATGATTTGAAATGTCTGGTATGAGTTTGACACAAAATTTAAGTTGGATACAACTTTGAAATTTGATGAAAACCTTGGGGGGGTTATTCGTGTTTTGGCCTTTTCTATACATATGCAGTCAATTACAGTTGTTGATGAGTGGTCATCAATGAACAAATGCCATCTAGGGTTGGCTACTAACTAATTTTAACAATTCCATTTATAAACAATAGTTTTTTTTTTTTTTTTTAGTAGGGAATTCAATAGACACTTCAAAATTTGAACAATTATTAAGATATTTTGTGGCTCCACACAAGCTGTTTCTTCTATTACATACAAGTGGGTCGACAACCTTTCATCGTTTGAAACATCATCCCTATCAGCTTTGTATCTACATTCGAACTAAGCTAAAATGTTTAGAGCAATTCTCTCATAAGACGGTTTTATATATCTTAATTTATAAAACATAGCTCTATTTTCTCACAACTCAATCCATCAAAACGCGATGAGTTCCGTCATATAAAAAATATCCAAAGCCGTCTTACTTAAGTTTTTATAGGATTAAACATATTTTTACAACATTTTAGGTATCAATTGCAATTTTTACAATGTTAAAAGTACAAGTTTTTTTTTAAAAAAAAAATTCAGTCGACATTTAATCAAGTTGATAATAAAGTCAAAATTGAAAAAATATATTTGAGTATTCATTAGAGCTTATTTTTGGTACGTTTAATCAAATTGCTCGAAATAAAAAGCTCTCTTGATTGAGCATCAAAAATAAAAAAAAATTAATAATTTGTTGTATACCTTTAGGGTATATGTAATAAGCAAAAATTTGGGTAAGACAATTTTATGGATATTTTTTATAAGATGTATCCTCCTTACTTGACCCACCATGTGTTGATGATAGGTTAAGTTATGAGAGAATGAAGTTCCGTGTTATGAATTAAGATTTATAAGATGCCTTATATGAAACTTACTCTATGTAATATGTGGAACGAAACAATAAGTAAGTCGTTTTCTAATATTTAATAAGAAATTGAACAAGATATTATACTTACTCATATAAAATTTCTCTCTTTCACTCCATTCCCGGCTTCCTCCCCCCCACCTCGTCAGTGCCAGGTTGTCCAATCTCATTGGCAATATTTTCTTATTATTTTCTGGATTTTTGGAATGAATTTTTATCTATCAAAGCTATTAAATTTTAAATCTTGTTTAATCCATAATTAGTATATGCTTAACAAATAAAAAAATATTATAATTGTAAAATCATATTTTGCAATAAAATATTGGGAAAGAAAGACACCGGTGGCAAGTAACGTATTAATATATGATACACCTTCTTTCCCTTTTTGTTTTCTTTGTAAATCCTAATCAAGTACTATCTCGGATTCCAAAAAAGTATCTGTTTAACTAGCTAGACATATCGATTAATAATAAATAATTATTTTTTTATAAATATTAAGATATCATGTATTTTTTTTGAAGATAATCATGTGAGGGTGGGGCCTATATTTAAAAGTAAAAATCAATTCAAGAATAAAATGATAAAATTACTTTTTATAAAAAGAAAAATTAGAAAGTTAGTGGGAGCCTTAAAAAATATGAATTTGTTTTTACAAAAAACAGAGGTAATATGACTTAATATCGCATTGCCCTATTTGCCTATCTTTTCCCTTTTGAATGTAAACAAAGAAATATATTGCATTAAGAGTAGAAGCTGCTATAATATTGTCTTTACGGATCTTTTAATGTAACCTCACTTTTATATCTTAACTTGTCAATATATGGAGGGCGAATAAAAAGTATACATATATTACACAAAAATATCTGTAAAATCATCTTACCCAAGTTAATTTTTACCTTAAAATAAATAAATAAATTCAAAATATAATAAGTTGTAAGGGAAAAAAGTATATCTTAAACTAAAAGTATCCACTTACCCATTCCCCCATATAGCAACAAGAAAGAGACACTTCCAAAGTCTCCCAAAGAATCACAATGTAATTTACTTAGAAATTTCAAATGGCTATTTCATATGTTTTTTTAGTGTGGTGACTTATGGGGTAGTGCTTTATCAAATAATAGAGGGTGAGGGTGAGGCTATCCACCCCATTTCCTACGTTGAAGTGGGGTATAAAGAGCAAATTTTTGGGTATAGATAGTGTAAGTGTGGTTGGACCTGTTTGGGCAGCCCACTTTGTGAAGCCCAAACCCAAGCAACCCAGAAAACCCCTGTATTCAGCCCGCCCCTTTCCCCTCTCCCTGTTTTGGTGCAGCCGATGTTGCTATGTCTTTAGTCTTGCGGCTTGGTTCTATTTTCGGGTGTTGCTTCCATTTTTGACCCTGAAAATCCGGCCCCCTTCCAATCCTTGTTCCAGTCAGCTCGTTGATTGCTCCCGTCTCTGATTCTTCGCGGTTGATTGTCTTGCCTTCGCGGTTGATTGCCTTGGCTGTGCATATATATACTCTTTCAGTCCATCCCCCTTGAAGACGTGACAGACAACACAGTGATCTCTCTTTCTTGTTCACTCTCTTCTGATTCTTCTTCTCTGCTTCTAAAAGCGGTGAGTGGTGAGGTAATTTGTGAAGGGAAACACTGTGATTTTGAGGTCTCTGATTCGAGGGTTCTGTGAGGGGGTTAATCGGGTTCTTGGGATTCTGTTGGAAGGCTTGGGTTGGTCTCCACTGTGAGAAATCCTTGGAACTGTGACGTTGTCCCTTTGGTCTGTGAACTCGGTGGTTGGGCCAGTGCGCTATACTCGGTGTATAGCATCTTGTTGTGGGGGTCTGAGCCTAGGCAACCATAAGCCCTAGACAGATCGAGTGAGGCTTCGACCAAGGATACTCAGTTACTTATGTTTGTTTACGATTGATGAACTATATATTTTCATTCTGTATTTCTTTAGTTTATAACATTGTTCCGCAGGCCAAGGATTATTGAGTTAAACTGGGAACTCAATTGCCATCCTAGAAAAATACCTCTTGCTGTTATACATATGATTATTAGGCTAAGTTTGCTCCTGTTTTATATTGGTAAATGGTATAAAAACATAAAAGATAGCTCAATCCTTTGAATGAGAAAGATGGAAATAATGTTGTAATACAACTCAGAGACTATATCCATCTTTCTTTGACTCTATTTGTCTAGTCCAAACTTGTCGAAATCAAAATATTTTGCTTCAATGATCGACCTTCTTCCACTTGAACCAATCATGTTGGTTTCAACATTTACTCCTATGTATAGTTATAGTAATGCTTTGTCTTTGAGTTGTACACCATTTCTCTAAATTATTGTATTGTTTAATTTTTTTAGATCAAAATTGACTGTTTTTAAATAAAAAATTAAAGTATATTTTTATAAAATTATTCAATTTGACACTACGAATTAGATGTTTTATGAGTAAAATAAATAATTATAAGTAAGAAATTTATTTGAAAAATAAAGAATTTGGTTTATAAAAGTTAAATAAAAAGGGTAATCTTGGGACCACCTAATAAGACTCTAATGAGCATCTTTATTATTAACATAACTTTTTAACTTATAGTGTTTATAAAATGTCAAATAAAATGACACGTTAAAAATCACATCATTTGCACAAATTTCTTTGATTAACATTACTCAATAAAAAATAATAGAAGGAAGGAGTATTAAATTCAATAGCATCGCCATATTTCGCTCTCCAACTCGTTTTTATTCAATAAAGACATTACCCCATAAGTCGACTACAAAGTCTACTACAAAGTCTTCCCTTTACTCTCTCTCTCACTCTAGATCTCACTCTCTCTCACTCATCCCAATATTTTTTATATAATGACGACTCTACATTGTGTTTAAACTAGCGAGTGCCACAAAGTAGCAAATACTTGCCAAAAAGAGAGAAAAGAGTCATAATATTAAATATGGCCTTTGCCAACTTTGCCGGCGGAGGAAGTGCCGACATGAGCAACCTCACCCTCCAAATCCTCAACGGCCGGTGGTTCATGGTGTTTGCCTCCTTCCTCATAATGTCCGCAGCCGGTGCAACCTACATGTTCAGCCTCTACTCCAACGACATAAAACATACCCTTGGCTATGACCAAACCACTCTCAACTTGCTCAGCTTCTTCAAGGACCTCGGCTCCAACGTCGGCGTTCTCTCTGGCCTAATCGCCGAGGTCACGCCACCGTGGGTAGTTCTCTTAATCGGCGCAGTCCTAAACTTTTTCGGGTATTTCATGATATGGTTAGGTGTCACTAAAAAGATTTCGACCCCTAAAATTTGGCACATGTGTTTGTACATATGTATAGGGGCTAACTCACAATCTTTTGCCAACACCGGCGCCCTCGTCACATGCGTAAAGAACTTCCCGGAGAGTAGAGGTGTCGTATTGGGGCTTCTCAAGGGCTTTGTTGGTCTAAGTGGTGCTATCATTACTCAACTCTACCATGCTGTTTATGGTAATGACTCAAAGTCACTTATTTTGATGATAGGGTGGCTCCCCGCTGCCATATCCTTTGCATTTATACGAACAATTCGAATCATGAAGGTTGTTCAACAAGCCAACGAGCTCAAAGTGTTCTATAAGTTTCTCTATGCATCCCTTGGCCTCGCCGGATTTTTGATGATTATAATTATATTTGAAAAGAAGTTTGCCTTTTCGAGGGGCGAGTATGGTGGTAGCGCAGCCATGGTCATCATCTTGCTCTTTTTACCTCTAGCCATCGTTATAAAAGAAGAGTATGATATTTGGAACAAAAAGAAGGCGTCTCTTAATGTTCCACCGGAAATAAAAGTGGTAGCAGAGAAGCCTGCTGCCCCAACTGCCGCCTTACCATCACCACAGCCGCTAGTCCTGCCACCACTAAAAAAGCAGGAAGAAATTTCGTGCTTCAAGACTATGTTTCAACCACCGAATAGGGGCGACGATTACACTATACTCCAAGCACTCTTCTCGCTCGACATGCTAGTTTTATTTTTTGCAACGATTTGTGGAGTTGGAGGCACTTTAACTGCCATAGACAACTTGGGACAAATTGGGACATCTCTCAAATACCCTACACAAAGCATTAGTACGTTCGTGTCACTTGTGAGTATATGGAATTACCTCGGACGAGTGGTAGCTGGTTTTGTCTCGGAAATCATGTTGAAGAAGTACAAATTTCCTAGACCGCTCATGCTCACGCTAATTCTCATATTATCTTGCCTCGGTCACATTCTTATCGCGTTTGGTGTACCGAATGGGCTCTATCTTGCATCCATAATCATCGGGTTTTGCTTCGGAGCTCAATGGCCACTGCTTTTCGCCATCATTTCCGAGATTTTTGGGCTCAAGTACTACTCCACCTTGTACAATTTCGGGTCCGTAGCTAGCCCGATTGGGCTATACTTGCTTAACGTGAGGGTGACGGGGCATTTATATGATAAGGAGGCACATAGGCAAATGAAAGCTTTGGGAATCGGTAGGAAGGCCGGTGAGAGTTTGAATTGTGTTGGGACTGAGTGTTTCAAATTGGCTTTTATTATCATTACTGTTGTGACCGCATTTGGGGCACTTGTGTCACTTATTTTGGTGTTTAGGACTAGAAAGTTTTATCAAAGTGATATTTATAAGAAGTTCCGGGACGAGGCGATGGCAGCGGAGATGGAGACGGAAATGGCGATGGCTCGTAACGGCGGTGGACCGGCCGGGACAAGAGGGGAGTGAACTAGTTTAATAGGGTACGTATACGTAGAATATTGGATTGGATAGATAGACATGCCAAGAATACATAGAGGAAGTCAAATATGATAGTCTAGTTCCTATATTTGAAAATGATGTTGTTGTAAGTCGTGTGTGTTTTGTGTGTACTGTGTGTAGTTGCTAGGCTGATGGCCAAAATGCCACTGTTTGTTTTATACAATTACAGTTACATGATGTGTTTAGTTTATATTTAGTTCTTTCCTTATATGTCTTCTTCCTAATTTGTCTGTCTCTTCATACTGGACTGGATCCAGTGTTCTAACATAAGTTTATTTTAGTACACATGGGTCAACGATTTTTTTTTTAATATTTGAGTGCACAAGAGTCAAGAGCAAACACATGAATTTTTCTATCCTTTTGTTTCGGAACAAAAATACATACCATGTTACCCAAAAAAAAAAATTTGATTTGACTCAACACACGTATTAACAAAATTAAATAAATCTAATATAAATTAAGATATCGTACGATTATTAAAGTTAAACTTGTGATTGTGGGGTAATCAATTAAAGTATGATCAATTCGTTATAAACGTTACATCCCAACAGGAAGAGAACGATTAGAAATTGGACTTTTTCTTAGAACGATTTAAGAAGAAAATGTGAACTCTTTTTTAGGGCTTGACTGGGGATTCATAATGAAAGATTGATTGTATTAATAATTATAAATATTAACTAATTTAAATTAAAAGAAACGTAAAAACAGAATAGAAAATAAAAAAGATTGTCAATAAACTGTTCAATAAAAAGTTCATTGAAAAGATCATTGATGTTTAAATGCAGCGGGAAAAAAAAAAGTAAGACGGAAGTAAAAAGAACAACACAAAATTAACCTTTTAATCAACAAGTAATGGGTGCCTCGTGGTAAAATATATTTTACTGGTAAAATATATTTTACTAGTAAAATATAAGTTTAGCTCATTACATCTTAAAGACTAACAAAGTGAAATTTATAAAAAAGTTCTATATGTAGCAGATAGTATCATTGAAGAACCACACTCAGACTACTTAGACTGATATAAGCTAAGAAGCGTTTAACAAAACAGTAACAGGTGACCATCAAATGAACTGCGCTGAGATTGTCTTGAATGACGGCTTTGATATTGCTTCATTCAATATTTCATTTAGAACAGCAGCAGCAGTCTTCGATAAAATCTTTCTCTTTCTCTATTGTGTTCTCTCTTTGTAATAGTTACTTCCTTGTCTTCTTTAGAGAACGTCCTCTTGTATTTATATGCACCAAGAATACCTAGAAACCTTATAGAATAAGTAAACACACTTACCATAAAAGATTAGTAGGTTAGTACAATAAACAAGGACTCTAACTCTAAGTCATATTGACTTACCAAATAGCAATGATTCTATACAAGAATAAATTAGTTCAACCGTGTTCTTGTAAGTCAAGACATACGACCCAACCCTAAAATAAAATATAAATTATATAAACCCTAAACCAATATAATTAAAGTCTCCAAAATAACATTTCTATAAAAGGCATAACAATTTAATATTTAATCAAGCTAAATACCAAGAAAGACAAAACAATTAATTAAAATATTTTAATTAAGTAAACAATTAAAACAAAGTTAATTTATAAATTTCTAACAATTGCCTTTCTGGACAAAAACAAACACAAGGTTTTTAGGAGATGAAAAAGTTTGAAGTATATATAAAAAAATTCCCCCTCAATAAAATACTATAGGTTTGAAAAACAGAATAACAAGGAAAAAAAAAAAAAAAAGACCCCCCTAAGTTACACAACTAGAACACACATAAACTGCCCCTAAATTAGGCATTAATAATATTTCAAGATTAGAATTGAATTTGACAAACTATTTTATACCTATCAGAATTATACGAATATATGAGATCCAATTGTGATCACATTCCAGTCAGATCATAGGCAATAAAAATAGTTTTAAAGGCATTAAAACAGGCAATTCAAAAACATAAAGTAGGCAAGGGTAAATTGTTTGGTCACAACCCAATACAAAAGATTATACAACTGATCAAAAGAGTTTATATAATTAAGGTATAGAGGCAGCTACGCAGCATCACCAGCTTCAGCTTCAGTAGCAGCTCCAGCATTTTCACTAGCTTCAGCAACAGCATTATCACCATCAGAGACCACTCCCCCTTGCTTTTGTCCAGAATTGAGGTCAATGGTAAGATCATTTCTGGCTTTCTTCAAAATCTCAGCATGGGTAGGAGACTGGCTATGTGCTGGTTGAGGAGGTTTATCTGAGATACCAGAATAGAAGAGTCTATGGAAATGGTGCTGGAAGCATTCGGGGTAGCATATGTACTTTCATCAAGGACCACATTGGGGACAATATTATGTGCAGATGATTCAGGAAAGGGATAGACTAGGGGTAAATCAACTACTCTCTTAGTTAAAGTCAACAGAAGTTTAGATATATGAAGGGTCTTTGGAGAGGGGCTTAGTTTGACATTAATGTAGAGAGGAACACCTTGTTCACCACAGACTTGATGGATTAGGCTAGGGAAGGTTAAGACACGTTTAGTGGATACAAAGGTTGAAAAAGATGTTATCTTCTTAAAAATAACATTCCCTAGGTTGAAGGGAAGCCCTTTTCAAATACAACATAGAAGTTTAGCATGATCTTCTGTGACTACCCCAGAATTCCCAGAAGCGATCCAATATTCTCAATGCAAACTTTGTGTAAAAAGCTATAAAATGAGGAAAGTTGTAACTCCAATCGGTAACGAAATAAGGCTAGAAGGTGGTGAATAGCCTCTTAAAAACTTTAAGAGTTATTTTGAAAACCTTAAAAAATTACAGCGAAAAAGATAAGTTTTCAGCGGCTGATGTAAAATCAGCAGGTAGCATCTGGTGAACGTAAAATAGTTTGGTATGGTTTTATTTTTATCACTAATATATAAGGACTGAATTGAAAGACAAACTATAATTAAAACAACTAAGTAAAGAACTTTCAAGAATGCGACTGTTAAACACTTAAGTAGATAGCGACTGCTTAAGTGTATAGATAATAAAAATGGCAGAAAGACAAAGGCACAATATTTGGAGTAGTTCACAGTGTAAGCTGCTACGTCCACTACCAAGTTGGTCAAACTTGGATTTTGAAGTGCAGTAAGATTATATAAATTCTAAGTGATCAGTAACGAATCAATGTACAACAAAAACCAATGTTTGAGGAATATGATTAATAAATAATCAAACTCGTGCAACAATCAAAGGTTCTTTAAAGATTTAAAAAAAATAAAGGAATAAAGCAAAACAATGATTGTTTAAACAAGAACTAAAAAAGATTAATATGAGAAAAACTATCTAGTTGGTGTTTGAGAGAAGAAGCTATTCAAAGAAAGATTGAAGTTTTGGGTTTGAATGAAGGCTCCAACATGTTTGTCTTTTTCAGTGTTCTTTGAGGATCTGAGATTTATGAATACTGAACACGTAATTCTGCAAAAGTTGTCTTCTTCAATCATTGCTTTAAACGTTTTATAGAGATATCCAGAATTGTAGCCGTTTGAAAGAGAAAGGTTGAATCTTGAATTTCTTGACGAAAGGATGATCAATATCTTTCATTGAATGCCCGGAAATCTTGCAAAGTGTAAGAGACAAAGAGTATTTTCTCGAATAAAATATTAAAAAGAATGGTTATCTACGATGGAATATAGAAGAAAATTTAAGATATATACGAAAGTCTTCTATTGACAAGACAAGTGAATAGTTCTTTTTGTTTGAAAAACGATGATCGATTAAAGATTTAATATAAGCGCGTAAAGGTAAAATATTTAACTGGATACAATGTTCAGCAGATAGAAAATTTCGAGTGTATAAGCAGACACTGACACTGTTATCAGCAGATGTTAACTGCTGATGACTTTAAGCTTTAAGCAGATAGAATGTAACAAGGAAGAAGACTGCTTTAACAAAGCCAAAAGGATAATAAACAACATTAGGCATAACCTTTAGTAGATAGAATTTAGGCTTGCTACAAAGTCTAAGTAAAAACATGTAAGGATCTAATCAATTATTTAGCTGTTTTAACGTCATGGTTTTGAGTAAATTTTAAGTATGCAAGTTTCTACAATCTCCTCCTACTTACTTAAAGTCATTCATCCTAAATAGAGAGTAAATAAAGTATAAGAGTGTAAAGCAATTTATCCCTACATAAGATGTTAGTAGAAGCGAAACATGATAAATGATAAATAAGTAGTATAAATTTGTTCACGCTGAATAGTCCATTTCAGCAGCTTGTTTCATTTTTACTTGTCTCCTTAGTTATTTGAGTTCCAACAAGATATGTAGCAGCTCTTGTTTGATATGCGTCAACTTTTGCTCTCTATACTTTCTCCTCCTGAAGGGCTTTAAATATTGTAGTTTTTACTTTCTCTGCCCTTATAGCCCAATCTTGTTGGAAAGATTGATCATAGGTTGTTCTTTCTTTTTCTCTTCATGAAATGAAAGAAGAGATTGAATAAACAAAGGTAGATGATCAATGGTCCCACATGGGAGGGATGAAAATAGGACATTTTTTGATAGGGAGAGTATATTGGGTGAAAATTTGATTAGAGAGAGGAGGAAAAAATTGAGTGGGTTGGGGTTCAACAGGTAGAACAACAGTTTCACTTGTAGGAGTGTTGAGAGAGAGAGATGAAAGCAATGAAATATGAACTTTTTGAAAGAAGTGAAGTTTGAAATAGATTTTATGGGATGTTATGTAGGAAGGCGATGGTGATAAGTTGAGGTTCAATTTAAAGATTATTTAGTGAAGGAGATATGGTATGCATTGATAAGTACATACAAATTTTTATATGTTTATACCAAACTGTGATAAAGCTGTGTGGTTGTGATAAGACGCAAAAATAATGATGAAAGAATATTTTGATGTAGGAAGTGGTTCATCATAATTAATGCACTGATGGTTTAAAGACTGGCAGAGAAAGTTTTTAAGAATGTGTCAGCGTATTGCGAAAATTTAGGAATTTGTTCAATTTAAATGAAGACATAAATTTTATCATAAAGAATAAATAATTTAATGTTGAAGATATGTTTGTACTAACACTTATGTCAACTGCCAGAAGAAAAGAGTTTTAAGGATGGAAAGTTGAGTTTTAATGCATAATCACGTATGTTTCAAATAAGTATGAGTGAATAAGGTATTTAATTGGGTATTTGAAATGAAACAATTTATTGAGATACGTTCATGAAATGTTAAGGGTTCATCAGCTTACCTATGATGTCTGAAGTCAATAGTTGGAAAATCTTACCTGCTTAACAACTTTGTTCAGTAGATGATGTGTCATCCGAAGATATATTGATTAATGTAATAAATCGTTTAAGACTCTTAGCAAATCAGTTAGAGGAAAGACTGAGTCTTTTGAATCTTTTTGAATTATCAGCTAATGCTTAGAAATAGTTGCAGATATTAGTTTCAACAAGCAATAGACTTATGAAGGAATAAGCATGCCTAATTCACCTCTTAAAAATTCAAATGTATCAGATTTTAAAGCTTTAGTAAATATGTCAGCCAATTGAAATTCAATGGGAACGTATTCTAGCCGAACACTTCATTTTTCAACATGATCTTTAAGAAAGTGATATCTTATGTGTATATGTTTGGTTTTAGAATGCATGACATGATATTTAGATAGAGATATGACAGATGTATTATCATAAAATATGAGATAGGTTTCCATTTGCATCTCATAGTCCATCAGTTGTTGCTTCATCCAGAGGATTTGTGAACACCAGTGGCTATATACTCAGCTTCAGTGGTTGATGTAGAGACTTATGCTTCCTTTTTGCTGGCCCAAGATATGAGTCTATTTCCAAAGAACTGGTATAGTCCACGTGTGATTTTCCTGTTAACTCTACAAGCTGCAAGATCAGCATCTAAATATCCTATTAAATTAAAAGATGAATCCCTTTAATATCAAATGCCAAATTTCTCAGTATATTAATCAAATATCTAATAATTCTTTTAGCATCTATCATGTGAGATTTTTTTAGGATCAGCTTGAAATCTTGCACAAACACACACAATAAGCATAATATCTAGCCTTCTAATAGTTAGATATAAGAGAGATCCAACAATACCTCTGTATTCAGTCATGTTGACTGATTTACCTTTTTCATCAGTTACTAGATGACATTCAATTCCCATTGGAGTATTTACTGAATTTGCATCTTGCAAGTTATATTTTTCTTAATAAGCTCCTTGGTATACTTAGTTTGATGGATAAATATTCCTTCTTCAGTTTGCTTGATTTGCAAACCAAGGAAGTATGTGAGTTCTCCTATCATGCTCATCTCAAACTTGCCCTTCATTAGGTTTTCAAATCTCTTACACAAAACATCATTAGTAGAACCAAAAATAATATCATCAACATAAATTTGAACTAATAAAATATTTCCTTTTTGTTTCATGACAAAGAGGGTTGTGTCAATTTTACCCCTTTGAAAACCTTTCTCCATGAGAAATTTTGAAAAAGTTTCATACTAGGCTCTTGGGGCTTGCTTGAGTCCATACAAGGCTTTTCTAAGCTTGTATACATGGTCATTCTTCTTATTATCTTGAAACGAATGGGGTTGTTCAACACATACTTGTTCTTGAAAGTCTTCATTGAGAAATGCACTTTTTACATCCATTTGATAGACTTTGAAGTCTTTGAAGGTTACATATGCAAGGAACAGTTTGATAGCTTCTAGGCTTGTAACATGAGCAAATGTTTGATCATAATCAATACCCTCGTCTTGTCTATAGCCTTAGGCTACCAACCTTGATTTGTTTCTTGTGACATTTCCATCATCCAGCTTATTCTTGAAGACCCATTTTGTTCTTATTACTTGTTGATCAGTAGGTCTTTGAACAAGTTGCCATACTTGACATCTTTCAAATTGATTTAGATCTTCTTGCATGGCTTCAATCCAGTGGGGATCTTCCAAGGACTCATTAATCTTTTTAGGTTCAATAGATGAGACAAAAGCATGAGAGTCAAGAGTCTCGTTTTTTTGAGAGGCTTCTTATCTTTAAGCCACCAAATGGATCACTAATGATGTTTGTAATAGGGTGATGTCTGGCTTCTCTAATTTCTTTGAGAAGAACTAGAATGGGGTTAGGAGTATCATCAGGTATGTCAATTTGTGAAGAAGATGGTTCAACTAATTAATGGTTTTCAGCTACAGAAGTATCAACAGATACATGATCACCTGATAGAGTTTGAGTATTAGCTACTTGAGTTTGATCATCCGACTGATGTGTATTTTGAACTATTGAGCTAATAGTAGGAAGAGTAGATGATGAAGGATTGTTTTGAATTGAGCTATTTGAATTTCCTATCTCAAAAATCTCAAAATTGTTAGAAACATCTTGACTCTCATTTGACTCAAGTAAAGAAAATTCATCAAAAGTAACATGCATAGTTTCAACAATAATTTGAATTTTTCTATTATAAGCTCTACTGTGTTTAGCATAACTAACAAAAATACATTCATCAGCCTTCTAATCAAATTTACCTCTACGATCACTACCATTGTAGTGAATGTAGCATTTGCACCCAAAGATCTTGAAATAAGTAATGGTGTTCTGCCTCTCCACAGTTCATATGGTGTATGTTCATGAAATTTGTTGATGAGAGACATGTTTTGTGTGAAGCAAGCTATGTTGACAACTTCTACCCAAAAGTACTTATCCAGCTTGGTTTCAGCAATCATAGGTTTACCAGCTTCTATAAGAGTTCCGTTTTTCATTTCAGCAACACCATTTTGCTGTGGTGTTCTTGCTGCTAAGAAGTTGTGGTCTATTCCATGATCATCACAGTAGGTATTCATTTCAAGATTCTTGAATTTAGTGCCATAGTCAGACCTTACACTTATGATATCACATTCTTTCTGAGTTTGAAAATTTCTGAACAGGGCAGTGAGTAGGATGTAAGTTTCATCCTTAGATTTCATCATTTCAACCCATGTATATCTTGAGTAGAAATCAACCACCACTAGGTTATATCTGGTTCCACCTAAACTCGTAGTA
Source organism: Codonopsis lanceolata (assembly GCA_013146195.2). Classification (NCBI taxonomy): domain Eukaryota; kingdom Viridiplantae; phylum Streptophyta; class Magnoliopsida; order Asterales; family Campanulaceae; genus Codonopsis; species Codonopsis lanceolata. Next base: position 46,283,946 of record CM028383.1, on the reverse strand, counting down.
GTAACAGGACCAAACAAATCCATGTGTAGCAGTTCAAGAATTCTTTTGGTTGAAAGACATGGTTTGAGTTTGAAAGATGTTTTTATCAGTTTTCCTTAAATACATGCCTTACATTTTTTATAGTAGGAAAATTGACTTGTGGCAGACAATTCACTAAAACTCTTTTTGAAAGTTTTAAGAGATATTTAAAATTTTAGTGTGAAAGTCTTTTATGTCACAGTTATGATTTAAAACAATTATTTGCTACAAGACAAATATGAGTTTTGGATTCAATAGAAAATAAATCAATAGCAAATATATTTCTTTTTCTTATTCCAGTTAATAAAACTTCATTTAAAATGTTTTCTTTAACAAAGAAGTGAGTGGAAGAGAAAGAACAGCTCATACCATTATCACAAAACTGTGATATGCTCAGTAGGTTATGTTTCAAACCTTGTATCAAAGATACATTGGCAATTTTATGGATCCCCTAACAATGGATCCATAACCTATGGTTTTACCTTTGGAATTGTCCCCAAATATGACATCAGGTCCTTTAGCTTGCATGATATCAGTAAGTAATTCAGCTAAACCTATCATATGTCTGGAGCATCCACTGTCTATTATCCACACATCAGTTGATTTATCATTTGTCATGAAGCATATTTGAAATGCGAATAAAACATGGTACTGTAGACACCTCAATTTCGTACCACTGGTATGTGACATGACATGAAATATCAAGACATGTTAAAACACTAACGAATGTCAAGTTACATGATTTAAAATGCAAAAGAAAAGCATGATGCATAAACAGTGAAATGCATGGGGCCAAAGTGTCAAAAAAGGAGGCTAAAAAGGACCCTAGCGCCACCCATTGTACTTCTGGGAGCCGCGCCAGCACCCTCCATGGGTGGCGCCCAATAGTACCCAAAGTATTGTAGTAGTTTGTCTAATGTACAATTCTCTCAGCACGCGGTACAAGTCGATGAAACACATAAAGATAAAACTTAACGACGAAGGAATCTCAATCTCAGCCTATAAATAAAAAGGCTCGGCTTATGAAAATTGACTCCGCACACTCCGCAAATGACGCACACAGTTAAGAAACAACGCAGTGAGTTTTGAGAGAGCACCGAGAGAATTTCCTCCTCTAGCATCAAAGCTCCGTCAAATCTCCCCCAAACACAAAACCAACCGACCAAAGTGAAACCTAGCTGCCCTGCTAGAATTCCGCCCTATTCCACTGATCCAAAAATCGCAAAAAAGAGCAGTTGCCCTGCCCGAATCCAGACACCGAATCCGCAAAAAACAAGCAGTTGCTCTACCCGATTTCCGCTGTCAGCAAGCAAACAACATCAAAATAGTAAGCAGTTGCTCCACCCGGTTCCCGAGGCCTGAAAGCAACTTTCGGAAGCAGTTACTCTGCCTGAATCTCCGCAACAGCAAAACAACAGCAAATCTACAACATGTGCCCCCGCATATATTATACAACTCCATAGCCCCTTGGTCCTTCTCAACATGAGGAATTGACGTCATAGGTCAAATTCACCCGAAAGGATCCAACGGCCACGAATGCGTCTTGGTAGCTGTTGACTATTTCACAAAGTAGATAGAGCCCTCTTCCTACAAAATACTGAATGCCAGAAAGGTGTCCGACTTCATCAGGACCAACATTATATACAGATACGGGGTACCTTTCGAGATCATTTCCGACAACAGCACACACTTCGAAGGGGACGTAAATCGTCTGGTCGATGAATTCAAAATCCAAAGGCACAAGTCTTCCCCATACCGCCCACAAGCAAATAGTGTCGTTGAATCAACCAATAAAACACTAGAAAATATCATTAGAAAAATGGCTGCCGCGGGAAGAGACTAGCCAGAGAAATTGCCACTAGCTCTCTGAGGCTATCGTACTTCAGTCCGTACACCCACTAGGGCTACCCCTTACTCTCTAGCCTATGGCATGGAGGCTGTGTTACCCATTGAAATAGAGATCCCATCATTAAGAGTTATGATAGAATCAGACGTAGCTGAAATTGACTAGGTCAAACAGCGCCACGAAGAATTAGTCATGTTAGACGAACGACGGCTGCTAGCCCTAGAACATACTCGGGTATATAAAAAAAGAATAGCTCGAGCATTCAATAAAAACGTCAAAGGCCATGATATCCAAGTCGGAGATCTAGTACTTCACGAAAAATCCTCTAGTTATGTCGACATTAGGGGAAATTGGAAATCTCCTTAGATGGGACCATACATCGTCAAACAGATCCGGTCAGGAGGTGCAGTGCTCCTCACCAACCAAGATGGGGAAGACCTTGTTCAACCCTTCAACCTCGACAAACTCAAAAGATACTATGCATGAGTTGATAATATTTGGCAACTGCATCCTTCTCTTGCTCACTAGATTGAAAACCCAAAAGGGCGGTCTAGGTAAAAGTTATAGTAGAAAAAAATACACAATGAGAATAAGGGCTCGCTAGATTGAAAACCCGAAAGGGCGGTCTAGGCAAAAGTTAGAGCAAAGAGACAAAAAAAATTGGAGAAAGAAAGAGGGAAAGGAGTCTCCGACATTTAATCCCCAGCATCTGATCACCAGCAGGCAAAAGTCTTCAACATATTCAGAGACAATGATCTTGACTGACCAAAAAAAAAAAACCACGACAGGGCTCGTAAGATAAAACATCGAAAATATAATAAAGTCCATAAAGGTGCAACTTAGGAATAAGTGTCTAAGACATATAGATTAACATTTATTTCCTGTACAGTTACCTATATATACATGCTGCCTATATCCCCTATTCCCCCCAACTATCCCCTCTTTTCATGCAGCTCCACCCAAAAACGGTCTATCATCGTCTGCGACATCCTAGCCGCGACCAGATACTTCTGCGAGGTGCAGAAGAAGCCCCAGTCTCACCAGCATGAGAAACTCCAGAGGTGTCATTATCCTCGTCATCAGCATCACCATTGTCCTGGACAATGGGACGACTTGGGCCAGCACCATCACCTCTATGAGCAATACTTCATCTGCCAGCATGATCGAGTTGGTTCAGCTTAATCTGCCTGCCAAGGGTTGCCCCGCCGACTCGTGTTGCTCAATCTTGGAGGAGCATTACTAGGTACTGCCTCATTAGGATCATGTGCCATCCGGGCACCAAGGCCATGAACTCGCCGAAATTCCTCCTGCAAAGCCTTAGGAACCACAAGCCCCGAGCTTTCCAGATCCTCGCCAATCTCCATCAAATGGGCATCTATGCCACTAGTCACCCGTCTCGAGAGGATCCACCTCAGCACATGCCTAATGACACGAGAGTGTCCCTTAGCAGCCACCAACACCCATAACAGATATTTATGGGACAAGAACATATGTTCGGAAAAGGCATAAGTCGAAGCCCGCAGGGGAAAATCGATCTCCCACATGTCCCGGATGAGCTCGCCTATTTCTCTTTCCATGTGCAACTCTTCAATCAGAGGACGGTTCACGTCCAGAAGAATCTGCTCTCTGCCAAACTGGCGAAGGACTCGATATGCCAGATAGAAAGTGGTCTGGTTGAGACCAGGCAAGATGACCTGGGCATAAGCCCTGGTAAACAGGAAAAAGCTGCAGATCTGCCAGTGGCTGACCACCAAGATGATTTCCATGGAGCCAATACGAAGAAAATACACTATCCATTCAATCTCCGTAAGCATGTCATGGTGATAATGGCCGCGAGAGCCATAACACCCGGGATTATACACTCTTCCCACAAGCTCCGGGGTCATCACCCAGTTGAAGTGCTCTTCCAACCACATATGAATCAAAAGTGGGATACCAGAAGGAAACACTTCATCGTCAGACGAGAATGCATCCAGTCCAAACAGAGTCTCAGCCAAAATAACCGGAATGATATTTACCCGGCGATCCCGAGCCTACAGCACCAGGTCGACAACCCGTACATCGATGAATCCAGGTTGGCCCACCAGGAGATACCTTCCTATGACACAAAGAAAAAGGGCAGCCAGTCGACGTCGCAAGTAGATGGGGTCTTCCCTGTATTCGGTATAGGCAATAGGGAGAACTGCCAAATTAAAATTTAATCTGTTATAAAAGCCCGGAGTAGCGGCACCCGTCGAACCAAATAACCCCCGTATCGCCATAAAAGGGCGCCTTCGCGTAGAGGGCACGACAATAGGCCCGATGGCTGGCATCCCCACTATAGCACATAACTCCTCAAAAGTAGGGCACAATTCATTCATGCAAAAATTAAAAAGATGACTCTGCACTGACCAGAATCTAGACGCTGCCCTCAGCATGTCCCAGTTTATTCATTGGATTCGCCATGACATGAGGCATCGATAGCCATAAATATGCTCGAACCACTCTCGCTCTTTTTCTCGTAAGGAAAGAATCCAGAAGTTCAGCGCATTCTCGTATATCTCCATCTCTAAAGCTGTATGGCTAGGTGCATCCATTTCTGGAAAAAGACAAACTTCTATATCTGACTAAAAAAAAGAGAGGCAGAACTGGGAGGGAACCCAGAATTAATTATGGCCTAAAGAGAAGAAAGAGAGGCAGATGGTGTGAATTGAACGCTGCCTCGACTCCCTTTTTATACTGAAAATTGAGGAAACGACCGAATATTGAGCACAAGTGCATAAATAATGGCTGAAACAGGAGTGCACATGAGAAGCTATGGCGCCACCCATAGCAACTCTGGGAGCCGCGCCCACATCCTCCATGGGCGGAGCCTAGGGATCCCATCACTGTTTCCCAAAACTGCCTGGTATCCTCGTTTCTAACTCTGGCTGCTCCACTGTTGGCTCTGTTCGTTCATAAGGAAAGAAAGAAAGGACCTAAGCTATATGCTAGCCTTCGCCTACCAACGAGAAAAGATCAAACACAGGAGGAGGCGACTGCCTTTTCTTCCCCACATAATGCCGGATATCCCCATTTTAAATCCGAAGGTGTATCCCGCCAAATCTATGTCCTTTAATTGCAGTGCGTCATTATCTTAGATAAATGATTTTTTTTATTCCTAGAATAATTAAGTCTTCATATTTATATCATACATCGTAGAGTAAAAATTAAAATACATTGCATTTAGAAATATACACCGAGTCAGGTACAGGAAAAAGGAAAGCTGAAAACTAAAAAGTACAGGCAAAACAAGAGCTAATGGCCACGAGAAGATCTGCTCATGCCTAAGTCTTCACCCATGACCCGAGGACCAGTCCCACCAATCCTATACTCCCGTCCTCTCGCTCGAGCCTGACTCGACCCGTCGGCATCATCATCATCATCCTCACCCTGACACCTAGCTTGATTGACAGCGTCATTTCCTCGGCAAGTGAACTCAACCAGCAATCGCTGGTATAATTTTGTGACGCTGAGAAAGCACCTCACCACCTTCCTGTACGAAGAAGCATCAACCTGGGAAAGGTGTAAAACAAAAAATATATATATGTCAGCCTCTAAGGAAAAAAATGATGATGCAAGTATGAAGAAAAGAAAAATAAATATACCGCGTGAGTCCGCTCAGGAATCTGATACCGCTCTGAGATCTCGACGTCGGGCAAAACTTCCTCCACGAGTCTTCCATTACGACGATACTGGAAGGTGGAGAAATCCTCGGCAGGAATGAAGGGATCTGACTACACATCAGGAGTCAAACGAGAGGGATCCGGCCTATCAGAAACATCTGATGTGTGCCTTATTGCTGCAGGATCTGGGGATGAAGCACCATCCTCAAGAAATCCTCGTAAGGCATGCTGGGATAATCAACCTGATGAACGATGAATCTCGACAGGTACTGATACCTGTTAGACAGGAAATCTGGGACAATCACCCAGGCTGGAGGTGCAGGTGGTATCACTGGAGGCACTGGATACAGGAAATGCTGGCAATTAACCCGCTCGCCCATATATAGCGAGTCGACCATGATCGACACCATCAGGATCCTGTAGCGGCTCATCTCTAGAGAGATCAGATAAGGCCCAGCTAGACTCTAGAGAGATAGGTGCACAGTGCCTCGAGATCGAGCTCGCAATCCTATCCTCGCATCATTATCTCGTCCAAATAGCGGCCGTCTCGATCCTCCTCTACCCAATTTGCATTCACAAATTCAGCCAGAAAATGGTGGCTCGTGAATGCGGTTATGCAAAGGGCCCGGAGTAAAATGAAAAACGGAGTAGGCACAGACCTGGAGAAAAAAAAATTCAGCAAACAAAAATACTGACAAGTATCAAAAGCAGAAATAAGAAAAAAAAGAAATACCTCCCAAGCTGGAGCGAAGCCATTAAGAACTAGAGAGTCATTGTGGCTGGCCCGATCCATGGAAGCGTAAAGCTCAGCCAAGCCTGCTTGCCCCTAATCGTAATCAATGACATGATCCAAGTCCCGCAGACATCCCAGGAGGGAAACCCTCAGAGTAGTAGACAAGTTGGCGAATAATGACATCCCCAAGAAGAAAAATAGGAATGCCCTAGCAACGCGAGCTACAGCCTTGCTATCACTATCATCGACCTGCCCGACATGTTGCTCAAGCCAACTCTTCACGCTCCTGATCTTAATCTCATCAGCGGTCTTATACTCAGGCTCAAAGCCCAAAAGATCCTCGACCACATCATGCTGGTGTCGGAGGGTATAATCCGGCTCCAAAGTCCTGCTAATGCCGGTAGAGATACCAGTAATCGCAGCAAAGTGGCAAAGAGTCAAAGTGGCCTCACCCTAGCTGAAATGGAAGGTGTGGGTGGTGTCCCATCAATAATCCCCCAAGACCTCGAAAATGGGCAGATAACTGCGAAAGGGACGGAACACTCACAGAAATACGCCGAAGCCTGAAGACTCCACCAGGAGTTGTGCCTGCAAAGGCATCGGGTTATAAATGGTTGCAACTTTATCACAGCTGGCCTGAACTCTGGTCAAAGCCCTACGTGCCTGAAAGAAAAAAAATAAGCAAGCAACTCAGAATAAGAAAGAAAGGGGAGCATATAAAGTACATGCATAAGCATCAAAATCAAGAGCATGTATACCCAAAAAGCCCAAAACAGCAAAGAATCCAACAGATCTGAAGAATCAACCAAATGGGTTTGTGAAAAAAAAAGAAAGAAACTTACAACGAGATTTTGAAGATTAGAAACATGGGAGTGCCGATCGCGAAGGATGTTGCCCCAATCATCCTTAGAAAACCAATATTTGATATAATTCCGGGTTAAAGGAGGAAGTTCCCGGCGTTCCTTGCCCGAATTTGGATGCATCGGTGTTTTTCCCTTCCAAGATCTCGAAGAAGAAGCCATCTATCATGAAAAAAACAATCGATTTGGCGAAAGAAAATCAAGAAAAGGTGGAGAAATGAGCAAGAAAGCTTGTCAGCAGCAACAATGGTGGAAGAAATGTCAAAGAAAAAGAATTGAAATTGGTGAAAGTGAGCTACTGCTCACTCTCTGCGAGTTATGAAGAAAGAATTTGGAAGGTTTCAGTTTTCTCCCCTCCAAAGTCAAAGTGCAACATCTAAACTTCCAAGTTCGCTCAAATTGCAAAAAGGCCCTGAAAGCTTAACAGAAAGTTAACAAAGTTAGCTTTGTTAACGAAAAGTGACTGCCATCCATCAAAACCCAAAGGAAGACTTATATCCCCAGTAGAACAGCCGCAAGAAAAGCAGAAAAGAAAGAATTATGCCATTCCAATCCTAGCAAGATGCCTGCAGCACAGCAAAAAAGAAGAAAGAAAAAATAAAAAATAAAAAATAAAAGAAAAGAAAAAATAAAAGAAAAGAAAAGAAAGAAAGAAGAAAGCAGCAAAGCAAGAAAACAGTATAACAAGGAAACAACAAAACAAGAAAGCAAGGCAAAGAAAGCAGCAAAGCAAAAAGCAGAGCAAGCAAGTAAGGCAAGGAAAGCAGGAGAAAGCAAAAGGAAGGAAGGGTAAAGTATTTTACCTGTTGTATGCAAGTGATGTGTTCCACCATCGTGTTCAGCGAAGGGTCCGACCCTTTAAGGATACGATGTCCTATGATGATGTCCCACTATCGTGTTCGGCGGAGGGTCCGACCCTTTGAGGATACGATGTCTTATGATGTGCCACAACGTTTTTTTTGTCCTTTTAATTTCGTTTTCCCCTAAACAAGGGAAGATAGAATGAAAAAAGCGTTGTGTTCCTTGAATTTTGTTTTCCCCTAAACAAGAGAGGATGAAATGCAAGAAATTTGGGCCCAGGGGGTTAGCTTTCTTAGGTAGCCTGACCTGACTTAGTTTAGGCAGCTTGGCTTAATCAACAGGATTAAATCTAAATAAGCATTCATGAGAATGATGACCAAAAGTAGAACAAACTTTGCACTTGTGAAAAATAGGTAGTTAAGTCATTGTGGGTGATTTTTATTGTTCAGATTGAGTCTTCTTAAAGATCTTAGCAGCAACAAACCTGATATACTTGAACTTGTTAACTTCCTTCCTTCTGATCCCTCCTCTTATTCCAGCTGGACAGCAAGTGGATATGCATCAGCTGTTTTACTAGTTGACACATCTTGAGGGGTTTGAGCAGAAGGCTGAGAGTTGTTATTGTTCAACTTCTATTTATTGTTTATGGACCTTTTGATCTGATTCTTAGGATAAGCATAACAAACTTAACTATAAGATGGTCGTTTATCCTTTTTAAGCATAACCTTTGGATCACTTTTTGACTGTCTGGTTTCACAGTTTTCATCATCTTTTGAAAATCCAAGACCATGTTGATCTTCATAATCTTTCTGTTGAATGATGATGGTTTCAATAGCAGCTTTTGACTTTGAGTAGGTATCAACAACATTGGTCAGTCGTTGATTCTAGTTTACAAGATCAGCTATTTTAGTTGTTGAGACTTTAGCTTGAGTTTCATACTATTCATTTAAGCTTTTAAGGTGTATCAATTCATTCTACTGAACTTTATATAGCTCATTGATCTTTTGTAGCTCAGTGTTCTCATCAGAAACTCTTTTGAAATCATTAGACAAAGATGTGTGAGTTCTTTGAAGAGTTTCAAACTTGGAATACATCTTTTGCATTTGATCCAAGAGATCATCAACCTTTTTATTTGAAGTTTTCTCCTCCTGTTGTTTTGACAGATTGACTTTAATTGTTTCAGCAATCCTTGGAGAAGTTGACTTTACTTTCATGTCAGGTTGACTATTAATGCTTTGTCTATAGAAATTATTTCATATTTTCTTAATCACAAACTATTCAGGTTGGATGACTATGGGCAGTCTATGATTAGTAATATATGAGTTTAAAGGCTCATTATCAAAATCAATAAAAGAACTTGAATGCTCATTTTCTGAATCATATATAGTTGATTCTGTAACAAGACAAAGATTTGCTTCTTGCACAAAATCAGCAGATTCATCCTCTGAATTTGTTTCCATTCAAGTTGCTAAATTTTTATTTTCAGCAACTAACCATTTTTGCCTTCTAAAACTTCTGGGGGTGTGGGTGCCCCAGATGCTCCCACGCCCCGCGCTCCCTTTTTTAGGGGAACGCGACGTGCGGAAGGACATCACGTTTTCTATTCCACCCTGCCTTGTTTAGGTGGAGATGAAATAAAAAATGCGGAAAGGGTGTTGTCAATAAGCGCGTGGAATACGCATCAGTTACCGAGTGATTTTTGATCCATTATGAGAGCTTTGATTTCTCTGTATCTCACCCTCCCTTGTTTAGGGGAAAATAAGATACAGAAAATGCATCACCCTTTCATTCACATTCTCCCTTGTTCAGGGGAAAACGGAAAAGTGCAAAAAAGGATGTTGCGAGAGCGCGTGGGAACACGCCCTGCCTCACTATGGATTTTAGAAAAATTGCCTTAAGGCCTATTTTGGATCGCTATGAGTGCTTTGGGCTCCCCGTATCTCATCCTCCCTTGTTTAGGGGAAAACAAGATACATGAAATGCATTACCCTTTCATTCTCATTCTCCCTTGTTTAGGGGAAAACTGAAAAGTGCAAAAAAGGATGTTGCGGACCTCACTGTGATCCAAAATGTTTTGACAGAGTTGCCATCTTTATTTTAAGGAAGAAACAAAGAAAAACCAAAAATAAACCAGAGATTGTAAAAACGGGTTTGGAGGCTAAGTTACGAGTTGGGAAGGTGCTTGGCACCCAACTCGCCCTTTCGGTCTCAAAACAGTTTTTGGCTAAAGTATGCTTTTTGTTATATTTATCTAGCAAATAAATAAAGCATTAAAAGCAAATATATCTGTATATACATTATTTACGGACTTGCAACCACTTCCTTCCAATAATTACAAATACATTTAATAATATTTGGCCATAATAATGGTTCTTTTTAATGCTATTTTCTAAATAAATCCGGGTAGCATAACAGCTTATATTTTTACATCGGGCCAGATGAAAAATAGCTTTTTTAAATAAATAAAACTCTTGAAGGCTCACATTTAAGAGCGTTGGTATGCTCGCTCTGTCCTTCTAAGAGAGGGAGTCTTTTGTCGCCGCTCGGGCATAATAAGCTTCGGCACCGTCAAGCAGGCGAGCAATCGCTTGCGTTTTCTTTGTTGTTTGCTTGTTGGCGGAAATCAGGCGAGCAACCGCTTTTTGGGATTTTTTGGACCGGGGGAATAGGGTGGAAACCTAGCTGAGGGGCTAAGGCTCACTTTGACCGGTTGGTTTTGTGTTTGAAGGAGATTTGGCAGAGCTTCAAGGCTTTCTAGGAGGGGGAACTCACTATTCTCACGATCGCTCACAGCGTTTTCTCTGTGTGTGAAAGTGTGTGTTCATGTGTGTGAATTCCTGAAGTCGGGCTCCTCTATTTATAGGAGAGAGAAGGGACACCACTGGGATTTCTGATTTTCATCTTGTGCTTCATCAGCTTGTACCGCGCGCTTGAAGGCTTGTGTAATGCGTTAAGACGGAGTGCACTGTTGAGGATCCTAGTGCGGACACCATGGGATCGGGCGCGCCACCTCTTTTTGAAGTCTTTGTTTACGGCTTTGTTTTTGTTTTTTTGTTTTTTTAAACCCTGTAACTTGACATTTGTTAAGTTTCAATAGGTCTTGATATCGCATGCTTCAATTTTACTTCAGGGGTCTTTTGTAATATTCATTTATGGTGATTGGACAGTTTGAAGCAAAATATCCAGGTTTTCTACAATTGAAGCACAAGAGTTTTTCATTCTCATCCTTATCTTCATTAGATTTAAAGTAAGAGTTTTGATAGTTTGAAGAAGAAGGTCTTTGGAAGTTTGAGGAAGATTTTTAAAAACTATAAGAAGGTTTTTGAAAATTTCTTTTGAAGGATTTAAACTTTCTAAACTGTTTGGCAAAGGTAGTCATCATCCCCGCTGGAGGCTTCTGGAATTTCATTTTGAGCATGTAAAAAGATGCCTTTAAAACTTTTCTCAATTTCTTGAGTTTTAACAATTTCTTTCTCATAAATTTTGAGACTGGCAACAAGACTACGTATACAAGTTTTGTTCAAGTTTTTTGCTTCCTTTATGGCAGGTACCTTGACATGGAATATACTTCCTAGGTTACTAAGAAATCTCATATTTAAATCTTTCATACTATAGACTTTACAAAGATAAGAGCATTTATTACTTACCTCAAGAAACATGTCATAGACATTCTTGAGTGATTCATTTTTATCTTTCTTGAATGCATTAAACTCATGTATGCAATCATACAACTTGTTGTCCTTAGTATTTTGATCTCCTTTAACATATTCAACAAGAGCTTCCCATATATCTTTGGTTGTTTTGCAGTCATATATTTGCTTGTAGTTTCCATCTGAAACAATACTTGATAAAATGTGTATGGCCTTGGCATCTAACCCATCATGTACTTTATCTTCCTCAGTCCATTCAGACTGAGGTCTAAGTACATATTCTTCTTCATCAGCCACAAGTGGATTTATAGTATCATCATCTGCAGAAGAAGATTTACCCAGATTAGTTTTTACTTTCATGGGTAGCATGTAGCCATTTTTAATACATTCCATCAATCTTTTATCTATGTTGTTCATATATCTTGTAATCATTTCTTTTTATATATCAAAGTGATTACTTGAGTGATATTGTTAGATTGAAAAAGCTTTTATGGTTGCCATGATCGATCTTTCAAGTTGTTAGACTTGGAAAAATGAACTTTTCAAAAAAGTTAAGCTCTGATATCAATTGTAAGTCCAATTGGTAATGAAATAAGGCTAGAGGGGGGTGAATAGTCTTTTAAAAACTTTAAGGGTTATTTTGAAAACCTTCAAAAGTTACAGCGAAAAAGATAAGTTTTCATCAGCCAATATAAAATCAACAGGTAGCAGCTGCTGAACGTAAAACAGTGTGGTTTGGTTTTCTTTTGATCACTAATATATAAGGATTGAATTGAAAGACAAACTATAAAACAACTAAGTAAAGAACTTTTAGGAATGCAACTGTTAAACACTTAAGTAGATAGCGGCTGCTTAAGTGTATAGACAATAAAAATGGCAGAAAGACAAAGACATAGTATTTGGAGTGGTTCATAGTGTAAACTGCTACGTCCACTACCAAGTTGGTCAAACTTGGATTTTGAAGTGCACTAAGATTATATAAATTCTAAGTGATCACTAACAGATTAGTGCATGTACAACAAAAACCAGTGTTTGAGGTATATGATTAATAGATAATCAAACTTGTGCAACAATCAAAGGTTCCTTAAAGATTTGAAAAAATAAAGGTACAAAACGAAATAGTGATTGTTCAAACAAAAACTAGAAAAGATTAATATGAGAAAGACTATCTAGTTGGTGTTTGAGAGAAGAAGCTTTTCAAGGAAAGATTGAAGTTCTGGGTTTGAATAAAGGCTTCAACGTGTTTGTCTTTTAATGTGCTTTGAGGATTTGAGATTTATAAATACTGAGCACATAATTCTGCTAAGGTTGTCTTCTTCAATCATTGCTTCAAACGTTTTATAGAGATATCCAGAATTGTAGCCGTTTGAGAGAGGAATGTTGAATCTTGAATTTCGACGAAATGATGATCAAGATCTTTCATTGAATGCCCAGAAATCTTGCAAAGTGTAAGAGACAAAGAGTATTTCTTAGCATGAAATATGAAAGAGAGTGGTTAGCTAGGGTATAATATAGAAGAACATTTAAAACATACATGAAAGTCTTCTATTGGCAAGATAAGTGAATAATTTTAATTTTTTTTTGAAAAAAGATGACCAATTAAAGATTTAATATAAGCACGTAAAGGTCAAATATTTTAATCGGATATAGTGTTCAGCAGATAGAAAATTTCGAGCGTATAAGCAGACGCTGACACTTTTATCAGCAGCTGCTAGCTGCTTATGACTTTAAGCTTTAAACAGATAGATTGTAACAAGTAAGAAGACTGTTTTAACAAAGTCAAAAGGATAATAGACAACAGTATGCATCTATCTGTTGAACCTTCACCATATATAATTTAGACTTGCTACAAAGTCTAAGTAAAAACAACTTAAGGATCTAATCAATTATTTAGATGTTTTAACTTAATGGTTTTAAGTAAATTTTAAAGTATGCAAGTTTCTACAAAAGTTTAGATGAGTAAAATGGGTGTTTGAAACTGGCTTCTTTCCTTTGGCTAGTTCTAAAGCAATGGTGTTCAATGGGAGGCATGTTTGAAGCATTAGGTATATCTGGAATATGCAGGAATTCATTGATGACCAAGGGACTAAATTTCACAATAGTTTTCCTAACATAGGTTAAACCATAGTCAGGAGATGACAACTTCTGTATGGTGGAAGATTGGCATAGAACTTAAGTACAAGTTCCCTAGAGTATGGTTTGGCAAATTGAACAGTTTCTAAAAGGCTCCTATCAAAGAATATTTTTTCTAGGTTATTCTTGGTAAACTGAGATTTATCCCACACTCTTTCTTATAGTAAAGTTCTACCATGCAAAGACTTGAATTTATTCAAAGCAGTTGAAGAGTAGAAACAAATATTAAGAGCATAGCTTACACACAGTGTAGGTGTGGATGAAGGCATGAATACTAGCTCATCAGAGGATTCATTTACTTGCTCATCAAATTTTGGAACATCATGATGAGCTTCTTCTTCCCCATCTGGAATTTCATCATCTTCTTCAATGTCCTTTTCCTTCTCAGCATTGTAGTCTTCATCACTAGAATTATCGAACTCAGATGAAGAACTGGAAGTGGCACTAGCGTGGTTCTTCATATTTGCCATTACTTGGGCAATTGTCACAATGTCAGAGAAGGGATCATCATCTTCTTGTGCCTTGGCTTCTTATTCCATTATCTCATCTTCAACATACATTGTTTCTTCAGAATTGATTTCTTAAGAGTCCAATTGAGGATTGTGAGGAGTGATGGTAAATTGAGACCCATCAGCCAGTCTCTGTAAAGCCACATGTGGAAACTCGAGATCAATGTCCATATTGATAGGAGGATCAATTGGCTTGTCTTCTGTCTGTGGTTCAAAGGAAGTAACTTTTCTCTTCTTACGAGGAAATGATGTCTTTGTTGTAGAGGTTTCTTCATAGAACCTAGAGGGGTCAATATTACGACGCCTAAGAGACCTCCGTACAGTAGGTTAACCAATTGGTCCAAGAGAGGCGAGAACTCCTTCAAAATTAGGAGGGTTTTCAATGTCAATCTCATTTCCAGCTTCCCCAGGTAGGATTTCTCCCAAAGGAGTTATAATTGGTTGGGCATCAACAATATCGGTGATGGTGTTTGGAAAAATTGGGGTACTGGATGAGGGTTTAGTAGGGTTTTTCTATAATATGGTGGATGTACCTTCATTTACCTTAGAAATAGGTGGAAAGTACTCGAATCTTCAAAGGAGGATGGAGTGAATGCAGGAGTTGCCATGGATGCTTCTGGAACAATGAAAACAAAAGGATTTTGCAAAGGGCGAAGAGAGTTTCATGTAGCTCGAACATAATGATTAGCACAAGACTTAGGGAGTTAACTTATAATTTAAGGCTATACCATATTTATAGCTATAGGTACTAGCCGTTCAACAATAGGTTTAGTGATTAATAATAACAGCTACAAAATATTAAGGGGTTTTAGAATTTTTTTTAAAAAAATACAACGGAACAAATTGACTTTTTCAAAAACATAATATTTGGCGATTTGAAAATAGTTAGTTTGCAGGTTTATTAAATAAAATAAAATACACAAAAAATTAAACATTTATATACATATTGTATTTATAATCTAAATTAAATGTTAATATATAAGTCTAGTGATCATCATTTCAATCATCCCATGTGTCATAGTGTAATTCATAAATCCTCAAAGATCTAAGAAGCATATATGAATTAAATTTATTTAATAAATTATTTCTATTATACATAATAGTTTTTTTAATAACAACATAATTACCGTCTTTATTTAATATATGTAATAAACAACAGAGAATATTATAAGGCAACATGGTTAGAAAAATTATTCCATACAAAATACCATAATGACTGATTTTCCTTGGGAGTAATATTTTCATATAATAATACCTTTATAAGAGGTATATGGTCACAATTAGGACTATGAAATGTATGATGTATTTTTCTTTTTCTTAAAGGTAAGTGTATTGGATTGGTTAAAACTTTTAATTTGACTTTCAAATAATTTTTAATGACCTCATGATCTTAAAGACTATAAAGTTTCAAAGGTTTTAAAACATATAATTTTTTTATGATTAATTTTATAGTAGGCATGAAATCCGAGTTTATATTCAATAAGAACTTCTCATGCTCAAGATTAGGTAAAATATACATAATGTAGTTTTTCATGGGCATAGATCTAATTGTGCTCAGATTATAACAATAAATTATAGCAAAAAGTATCGAAATACCTTTTTCAATAACATTTACTTTCCAACATCTCTTATCATTGTATAGGATTTCATAAGTTATAGAATCTTGTCTTTTACCATGGTATTCAGACCTTGTATTTCTTGATATTAATATTTTAAAGACATGTTCAAAGCCTGCAATGTTAGATATACGAGAAAAAGAAGCAGGAGAGGTAGTATTCCAAGCAGTTTTGGTAGTAATAGATAGATGAAGTTTCCAATGACATTTCATCGAGGATCTCATTAAACTTGAAGATATTTCTTTGTAGTATTTATAACAAAAATTATAAAAATTATACTAGAAACTACCATGAATTTTAAACAAACAGTGGTCGTTTAAAGCATCAAACCATACTTTTTTTAGTAAAAGTATCCATCATTTTGAGAATTATTTGAGAACCTTGTTGTTCAAATTTTTCATCCTTAAAAATAGTGAGTTTAGAAGACTCCTTTTTGAAAGGGAAAACTGTTTCTTGGAAATCAAAGGATTTGATAGCAAAGAATTTTCACTTGTAGAAAAACAATTTTGAACAATTTTCAATATAACTTTGTTTTCCTTATTATCATTATAAGTGACATTTAAACTCGTATATTCCTTTTGAAGAGTTTTAGCATTTTGATCAAAAACATTGTAAGGTTTACTTTGCATGATGTTTACCTTACTTTCATAAGTGGATGAACTACAAAGATCTTGAATACATTAAATGTTAGGTGAAGAATACTTACATTCAGATCGAGGGTCTTGATCGAGTCCTTGAAATATCACAATTCTTCTTCTTGTGAAGATGTTTTTCAAAACTTTTAATGATTAATGCATCAGTACCCTTGTTCAAGTCCAACTTGCTTGTATTAGTGCAAGTATCAGCAAGCTCTTTATCTTTGTTAATCTGAGCTTCCATGACATCTTTTTCTTTTGTGACGTTGAGTTGTTGAGTAAGGTAGGTTTCAAAATCTTTAAGACTATGAATAAACAAATCAAAAGTAATAGAAGATATTTTTGAAGAATTTTCAACTTAGATATTTTAGCATTGAACCTTTCAGGAAGGGACCTCAAAAGTTTGCTTACCATCCTTTCATTGGAGACTACATCAACTAGGGATTGTAAATCTTTGGATAGATCAAGAATTTTGATACTATAAGAAGTAATATTCTCGTTTTCTTCCATTCTTAATTTTTCAAATATGGTTTGAAGTCTACATGCCTAGTTTGCCTCACACTATCGGGGCCTTCACAATGACTTTGAAGAGCATCCCATGTATCCTTGGAAGAACTGAATTTAGTAATTAACCTGGACATAGGTACATCAAGAAATTTACAAGTAGCTCCTCTAGCTTTGTCATTATAGTTGGCTAGAATTCGTTCTTCTTTAGACCAATATTTTTCGAATAAGAGCAACTTTCCTTTATTATCTAAAGGGGTTGACCAGCCATTAAGAACAACATCTCAAGCACGTAAATCAATTGATTTGATATACATACTTATATGATTTTTCCAACTATAGTAATTGGTGTCATCAAGAATAGGAACCTTGATATAACCATAATTCATCATGGCTACAATCAGAAAGGACCTTCTCTTTGTGCGTCACGAGTTGACTCTGATACCAATTGAAAGATTGATTGTACCTAGAATTATAAATATTAACTAACTTAAATTAAAAGAAACTTAAAAACATAATAAAATAAAAACATAACATAAAATTAAAGTTTAATAAAAAACTGTCAATGAACTGCTCAATGAAGAGTTTATTGAAACTCTAAAAAACATTCTCTTCCAGCAGCTTTGATCACCTTTGGTCGGCCTTGCATGGCTTCGGCCACGGCTGAGACGGCAGCCGGCGCTTCTGCCCCTCCGTCCCCTCCATCTCCATCCTACAAAAAATCATTCGCCTCCTTATTTTCCAACACTGCCGCCACCTCTTCTCTAAATCCTTCAATTTCGTTTATTCCTCCCTCAACTTATAAGGGAAAGCCCGCTCTTCGCCTCTCGCCAGAACAAGTTTCGGCCTTTGCACAACCCTTTCACCTTACCTTGGTAGGTAAGTTCTCCCATGGTCGTCCCTCTATGGAAGTCATGCGTAAGGAATTTCTTACTTTCGGTCTCAAGAATGCTGTAACCTTGGGTCATCTAGATTCGAAACATGTCTTGATTCAGACTACCCATGAGGCTGATTTTCAGCGGCTCTGGATCAAAGATCAATGGTTTATTGGCGCCTATCCAATGAGAGTTTTTAAATGGACTCCCGACTTTCGCCCTGATGTGGAAAGCCCTATAGTTCCCGTATGGTTTTCTCTTCCAAATCTTCCAATCCATCTGTTCAATAAGCTGGCCCTCTTTTCCATTGGTAATATGATTGGTTCCTCTTTAATCATAGACAATCCTACGGCTAATCTGTCGAGACCTAGCGTTGCTAGGATTTGTGTGGAAGTTGATTTAACCAAACCAATCCCTAGTCGTATGTGGATAGATAGTGGTTCCACAGTTGGCTTCTGGCAGATTATAGAGGCTGAAAGACTGCCTATGTATTGCAATTGTTGCCGTCGACAAGGTCACGATAATTCCACTTGCAAAGCCAACAAACAGAATACGACGAAATCCTCATCTTCTATTCCATCTGAAACAGCTATTCCCGAAACTGATTTGGCCCAAAAGGAAAAAGGTAAAGCTAAAGTGAATGACATTCCTTCTAAAGCCCCCCTCAATACAGTTCTGAAAGAGAAAGTTGTCACTTGGAAAGTTAAAGAGCCAAGCAACTCTTTGCCGAATAAAATCCCCATGCATGAGCAGCCAAGTTTGAACACCTCGACTAACGATGATCAATGTCGTGTTCAACAAGTTCCTCCTAATTTCCCTGATGGCTCTTCTGATGGCGTTCAAGCCCCTTCTAATGCAAACCCTACATCTCCCATTCATATTGATGATTCTAATGAAGGCACTCCTCCTAATGTTGTTGACAAGGGTGATATACCTCCCAATAAAGTGGATTCTGATCATAACTCCCAACATGGGATTGTCGACGAGGATGGTATTCCTCCCAGCAAAACTACTTCTGATCACAATCAAACTGATACTCATGATTCTGAAGATGCGGCAGATGGTAATAATGATAATGATGTGATTTCCCCAAATAAATTCTCAGTGTTACAATCTTTTGATGATGAAGACCCCCTCCAGCCCTCCCCCTCATTGGATGGTCTTAATCTGGAAGCAGAATCTAAGAAGAAAAAGCTTCGAAAACCTCCCCATGTGCCTGCTTCAACCAGGACTACCCAATCTCATTCGCTCGACAAACCTCAAACTGGTACCTCTTCCTCCTCTTCTCATGGTAATTAAAACTCTTTGCTGGAATCTTAGGGGTGTGGGTAATGATTCCACTATTACCCGGTTAAAAAAACTTGTTTCGATGCATCAAATTTCTCTGCTCACCTTGTGTGAGCCGATGATTGACAGTGACAAACTTCCTTTAATTGCAAAAAGCTTAAATTCGTTTTTCTTCTATAACACGGCTAACTCTATTTGGATTCTCGCCAAGTCTGTTTTTAGTTGTCAAATTGCTTATGATTCCACCCAGCACCTCACTCTAAGCATACGTCACTACATTTGGGCTCATCTGGTTTATATCTCCATGGTCTATGCCAAATGTACCTCTGTTGAACGGCAAGATCTTTGGAACGATCTTATTGATATTAGCTCGGTTACTGGCACCTCTCCCTGGCTTGTTCTTGGTGACTTTAATATTATTCTATCTTCAAATGAAAAAATCGGAGTCGGTTGGGATCGACAAGGAGCTTTAGATTTCGGGCACGTATTAATGCTACCGATCTTTCGATTTGGGGTATCATGGCGAAGTATACTTGGTGCAACAATAGACTGCAAGCAACCATTTTTCGGAGGATTGATCGTGCTCTTGTTAACTCGTCTTGGCTTTCTACTTTCTCTCTTACCTCAGTGGAACACCTCAATCGAACATGCTCAGATCATTCCCCGTTGCTCTTATCCATCAATCTGTCCACGGAACGCAGACCATACCAGTTCAGATTTCTTAACATCTGGGTGTCTCATCATACTTTTCTTGATACGGTTAAAAGTGCTTGGCTTAGTAATGTTCATGGCGGACCTATGGTTCGGTTTTCCAACAAATTAAAAGCTACTAGAGCACTCTCAAAATGAACAAAGAATGTATTCGAATATTTTCCGGCCATTAAACAGCTGAAGATGACGTGCTTGACAAGGAGATTGATTACTAAAACGCCAGACCGACTCTAATCGCATGCTCTTCATTTGGCCGAGCCAAGCTCAAACAAAAACTAAAACTTGAAGAGGATTATTGGCGACAAAAATCTTACTTACGTTGGCTTCAAGACGGGGCGGCAACACCAAACTGCTGTTTCACTCATCGCTTAAGCAAACCCGAAATAAACTTGCTATTCATCGGATTTACGATATGCATGGAGTCATCGCGACACGGAGGCCTCTATCAAATCGCCGCTATTGAATATTTCTCGATCACTCACGGCTTGCCCTTGCTCGGATAATAGCCTTCTGTCATCCCTCCATTAATTAATTATGATCGAACAAGTATGCTCGCATCCTCCTTCTTTAGAGGAACTAAAAAGGTTGTTTTTGATCTTAATGGTGATAGCGCCTGGCCCGATGGTTTCTCGGGTAAATTCTATACGGTTCTTTGGGATATTATTGCTCAGATCTTCTTCTTGCGGTCACCGAATTTTTTGCTGGTTTTGAAATGCCTAAATCCTGGACTAGTACTCTTATCGTCTCCATCCCAAAGACCAGCCACATTGAATCTTTCAAAGATCTACGGCCAATCAGTCTCTGCAACTTCTGCAATAAGATCATCACCAAAATTATTTCTTCTCGGTTGGCTACGATTCTTCCCTCCATCATTTCTGAAAACCAGAGTGCATTTACGAAAGGAAGACTTATTCAAGATAACATGCTTCTTGCTCAAGAACTGACCCACCAACTCAAGAAAAAAATTAACGGGACCAATGTTATTATCAAATTAGACATGGCCAAAGCTTTTGATAGAGTCTCGTGGTTTTTCTAATTAGGGTGCTTCGTCGATTTGGTTTCGTGAGACTTTTATTGATATTATCTGGAGGGTGATTTCCAATAACTGGTTTTCTGTTTCTATTAACGGTTCTTCAGCTGGATTCTTTCATTCCTCTCGGGGCCTTCGACAAGGGGATCCTCTCTCGCCAAGTTTATTCATTATTGCAGCAGAAGTTCTGAGTCGAGGCTTAAATAAACTCCAGACTGATCACCCTACCTTTGCGTACTCTTCATCTAGGGGCTGCCTATTATATCGCATCTTGCCTTTGCGGGCGACATCGTTATTTTTTGCAATGGTTCTAAGAACTTCATTGCTTCAACATCGTAAGCTCCTTAGTCTTTATGAAGCGGTGTTAGGGCAATTGATCAATCAAAGCAAAAGCGGTTTCTTGGTTTCTCATAAAATCCCAGCTTCTAGAATTCTTTCTTTTAGTCGTCGTCTGGGTTTTAGTAATAAACTGCTTCCTGTCCAATATCTTGGTTGTCCCCTTTTTGAAGGCAAGAAAAAGAAGAATCTTTTTGATCCCTTAATTGAGAAGTTGCAACTTAAAATCAACTCATGGATGGGGGCCTTTCTCAACCAAGCTGGGAGAGTTACACTTATCAACTCAGTCCTCCACTCTATTATCATGTATCAGATTATGATTTTAGACCCTCTAGCTGTGGTAAAGCACATTAATCGAATCTTGGCCAATTTTTTACGGGGATCGGTTGATGGAAAATTTAAAAGCGCCTTGGGTCTCTTGGGAAAAGCTTGTTGTCGGTTCACGAAGGTGGTGTTGGCATACGGTCTCTTTCGAAATCATTCGGGCCTTCTCTATTCATCTGCGGTGGCGTTTCCGATCCTCTACTAATCTGTGGAGCACCTTTCTGTTGAGGAAATATTGTTCTTCCTTGCACCCGTCTCTTGCAGCCTACGCTTCGGGGTCTCATACATGGCGACGAATGTGCTCCTTTCGTGAGATGGCCGAAAAACAAATAATTTGGATCATAGGGGTCAGCAATTGCTCAGCTTTATTGGATAACTGGTTGCCTCTTGATTTTTCTCCCCCTTCAGTTGTGGGTCACGATCAGTTTGTTAAAGACCTCTTTAATTCGGATAACAGCCTGAATGACAACGCTCGTAGAATTTTGGGCCCGACTATTGTTGATTCTATTAACGACTATGGTATCTCCCTTTGCCACTCCCCTGATATCCCTCGTTGCCGTCTATCTGAAAACGGTAAATTTCAATTTTCTTCTGCTTGGCAGCTAGCTCGTCACCATTGGCCGTTGATCGATTCGGCCAAATTCATATGGCACAAGCACGCCTCAACATATAAGTCTATTCATGTGGCGTATTTGGCGTCGTTGCCTCTCGATGAAAGTATCTCCAAAAGAGGTGTTCATTTAGCATCCAGATGCCATTGCTGTGTTATGGGGCACATTGAATCCTACCATCATCTTTTTCTGGACAGCCCCTCTGCCAGATTAATTTGGGCTGAATTTAATAACATTGGCGGTATTCAGTGCTTGTCCAACTCTATTTCTCAACAATGTTTTGCTTGGTGGTATCATCATAATCAATCCAGTCTGAAAATTATTGTGCCTTCGGTTGTTCTGTGGGAGATCTGGAAAGCCAGAAACTCAAGTCTTCATGACGACTCTCGTGCCCCTCCCTGGCTCATTATCGATCGTGATTAAGCGTCTCATCTCTTCTATTCTCATGGGGGCTGGTCTTATTCCAAGACAAGGTTGGGATCATCTCTTTTCTTCTCGGTTGGGCGTCATCTCTTCTAAGAAAATTCAGGTGGTCACTTGGTCTAAGCCTCCTCCTGGCCGAGTTAAACTTAATTGTGATGGGGCTTGCAGGGGAAATCCGGGTCATAGCTCAGGTGGGGGGATTATTCGAAATAGTTTGGGAGAAACTATCTTTGCCTTCTACTCCTTTTATGGCGTTTCTAACAGCTTCCAAGCGGAATGTCGAGCCTTGTATCAGGGGGTTAATTGGCTGAAATCTAATAATATAAAACATGCTATGGTGGAGATAGATTCTAAATTGCTTCTGGACTGTATTTGTGAAGATTTGAGGCCTCCTTGGAAAAGCTCCTATTTTATTCGGTCCATTAAAGATACTATCCGGGACTTACACTTATCCATCAGGCATATTTTTCGAGAAGCTAATTCAGTGGCTAATGCTATCGCTAACTATGGTTGTGACCAAGGTTCTTCTGCTTCCTTTTCTGCTGAGATCTCTCTGCCTTCTCGCATTCGCGGTCTCATCTTCCTGGATAAAAATGAAACGGCCTACTTTAGAATTTCTTAGCTCTTTGTTGATTGTTTATTTCTCTTTCGAGGTAAGGCTCCTCTGTCCCCCCATCTATAAGGGCAAGGCTGGTTGTCCCCCTCAAGTTTGTAATTCCTTATTTATATAAATAAAATCCCACAGGGTACCGCCCCTGTTTCATAAAAAAAAAAAAAAAAAAGAAGAAGAAGAGTTTATTGAAAAGATCGTTGATGTTTAAATGCAATGGAAAGAAAAACAGTAAGACGAAAGTAAAGAGAACAACACATAAATTAACCATTTAATCAACAAGTAATTAACTTGTTGATCGTGCCTTATGACATAAAATATTCCACTAGTAAAATATAAGTTTAACTCATTATATCTTAAAGACTAATAAAGTGAAATTTATGAAAAACTCTATATGTAGCAAATAGTATCATTGAAGAACCACACACCCTAGTATAAACTAAGAAGCATTTAATAAAACAGTAACGGGTGACCATCAAACGAACTGCGCTGAGACTATCTTGAATGAAGGCTTTGATGTTGCTTCATTCAAGATTTCATTTAGAAAAGCAGCAACAATCTTCAATAAAATCTTTCTGTCTCTCTATTGTGTTATCTCTTTGTAATTGTTACTTCCTTATCTTCGTTAGAGAACCTCTTGTATTTATATGCATCAAGAATACCTATAAACCTTGTAAAACAAGTAAACACACTTACCAGAAACGATTAGTAGGTTAGTGTAATAAACAATGACTCTAACTCTAAGTCATATTGACTTACCATAGAACAAAGATTCTACACAAGAATAAATTAGGTCAGTCGTGCTCTTGTAAGTCAAAACAAACGGCACAACCCTAAAATAAAACATACATTATACAAACTTTTTATATAAACCCTAAACCAATATAATTAAAGTCTCCAAAATAACCTTTTATAAAAGGCATAACAATTTAATATTTAATCAAGTTAAGTACCAAGAAAGATAAAATAATTAATTAAAATATTTTAACTAAGTAAACAATTAAAATAAAGTCAATTTATAAATCTCTAACACATAACATGTTACCAAAAAAGAGTTTAGTCCGACTCGATGCACGTATTAACAAAATTAAATGGAATCTATTATAAATTAAGATATTGTACAATTCTAAAAATGTATACGTGATTGTGGGGTAATCAATTAAAGTATAATCAATTTGTTATAAAAGTGACATCCCAACACGAAGAGATTAGAAATTGGACTTTTTCTTAAAACAATTTAATAAGAAAAGGTGAACTCTTTTTTAGAACTTGACTGAGGGATTTATACAAAGTTGTGTTTATATTTAATATTTTTTCCTTTGTTTCCTCTTTTTTCTTAGAGTAAAATTTGTGCGTGTACATTTTGGAGGATTTTTAACTATTTTAGAGTATGATAATTTTATCAACCGCTACAATTCACTTTTTGATACATTACGATGCATCATTTAATAATTAAGTGAAAGAATATCTTCATTGCCTTTCTTATTCATCATAAATCAGAATATATACAACCAGGGGTCAAACCAATCTCCTAGCACTAATTTAGGATAATCACTAATCAGTTAGCACTAATCTAGGATCTATATATTCACACGCCTATACTCACTATAGAAAGGACAAGAATGCTAAATATAAATTACAATCAAATATTATCTAATATTCTAACACTCCCCCTCAGTCGAAACGGGAGGAAGACAACCCGTTTAGACTGGAACGAAAATCTTCAAAAAGTATCAATGGAAGACCTTTCATAAAAATGTCTGCAATTTGGTGTTGAGACGGAATGTGTAGCACACGTACATCCCCACGGGAAACTCGTTCACATACAAAATGGATATCCATTTCAACATGCTTGGTACGTTGGTGTTGAACCGGGTTCCCCGACAAGTATATTACTGCGATGTTATCGCGGAGACTAAGGTAGCCTTGGAAATGGGACAATGGAGCCCAAGTAATAAATTACGAAGCCAGCAGGATTCTGAGACTACGTTAGCAACTCCTCGATATTCTGCCTCGGCACTAGAACGGGAGAGGGTGGCCTGTCTTTTTGCTGACCAAGAAATCAAATTGTCCCCAAGAAATACACAATAGCCCGAGGTTGAACGTCGTGTATCGGGGCATCCGCCCCAGTCGGCGTCCATGAAGGACCGAAGGGTGTCAAACGAGGATGGACAAAGATGAAGGTCGTGTGTGAGGGTGCCATGGATGTAGCGTAGAATACGCTTGAGGGCTGCCATATGCTCAACTTTCGGGGAATGCATAAACAAATACACTTGTTGAACTGCGTAGCTAATATCCGGGTGAGTGAAAGTGAGATATTGAAGGGCCCCCGCGAGGCTACGGTATAAAGTCACATCCTCGAATGGCTTGCTACCAAGAGCACTGAGTTTAGACTTTGTGTCCACCGGTGTTAGGGAAGGCTTACAAGTATCCATGTCGGCTCTATGAAGGATGTCCTTAACATATTTGTGTTGTGATAAAAACAGGCCACCACGGTGATGTTCAACCGCTATACCCAAGAAATAATGTAAGGGACCAAGATCCTTCATGGAAAACTCTGAGCCAAGAAGAGAAATGATAGAAGTGCGGAGAGAATCGGAGGACGTTGTTAAAATAATGTCATCGACATATAATAACAAATACGTAACTTCCGTCCCCTTCTTGTAAATAAATAATGAATTATCCGAAACATTGTGTTTGAATCCATGAGATGTAACAAAGTCGGCAAACCTTTTGTACCATGCCCGTGGTGCTTGTTTAAGCCCGTAAAGAGATTTTTTCAACAAACATACGTGATCGGGATAAGTGCGACTCTGAAAACCCAACGGTTGATGCATGTACACTGTTTCCACAAGGTCCCCAATGGAGAAATGCGTTTTTAACATCAAGTTGGTGCATCGACCACTATTTAGAGATAGCCAAACTCAACACTGTACGTATCGTAGCCGGCTTGACAACCGGGGAAAATGTATCGCCACAATCTACCCCAAAAAGCAAATAATATTAGTTCCGGGTGGACGGGGAACCAACTCCCACGTCCTATTACTAATAAGAGCATCATATTCATCGTTCATAGCCATTCTCCAATTAGGATCAGTAAGAGCCGACACAGGATTACGAGGTAATGGAGACTCAGTAGTACAAGTATGAAGATTAAATAGTTGTTTTGGTTTAAAAATTCCATGTTGACTACGAGTCACGGGTCGCTGAGTCGGGATAGAAGGAGCTGGAATTGGAGGAACTGTTGGTGATAGAATCTGTGAGGTAGAAACAGGAGGTGGCGAGGGGATGTGGGGAGGAGTATTTGGGCTCATTAGGTATGGACCAATGGGCTGAGAAGGGCTTGCTGGAACTTGTCCAGGAGCTGGAGTAGAAGAATTAATGAAATGGGCCATCATAAGAGGATTGGGCCCATCATCTAGAAAGGAATATGTGAGAGGGGAAGGTGTATGGAGAGAAGCAAACGGAAATTGTTTTTCATCGAAGAGGACATGACGATTAACAATAATTTTCCGGGAAGACAAATCATAACACTTAAAACCCCTATGGTTGAGAGGGTACCCTAAGAACACACATGGAGTAGACCTCGGTTGAAGTTTATTTATTGTAGTGGACGGAAAAAGGGGGTAACAAAGGCACCCGAACACTTTGAGATGAGAATATGAAGGGTCTTTCTGGTAGAGGATTTTAAGAGGGGATTGATAAGCAAGAAGTTTGCTAGGGAGAATATTGAGGAGATATGTAGCCATTTGAAGTGCATAATGTTATAACGAGGGAGGAAGTGAGGCATGAGTCATGATTGTCCGAATAATATTGTTAACGGAACGAATTTTCCGTTCCACCTTTCCATTTTGAGAGGAGGTGTGAGGACATGAAAGACGGAAGGAAACTCCATTAACTTTACAAAACTCCAAAAAATTCCCATTATCAAATTCTTTACCATTGTCACATTGGATATTTTTGATATGACGTTCAAATTGGGTACAGATATATGCTTTAAAAGTAAGAAATGTGGAATACACATCATATTTCTTAGCTAATGGAAAAGTCCAAAGAAAATTAGAATAATCATCCAATAATAGCATATAATATCGATGACCCGAAGAACTTACAACCGGTGATGTCCATAAATCACAATGCAAAATATCAAAAGGTAACAGAGTACTTGAATTTGAATCAACAAACGGTAACCTAACATGCTTTCCTAAAGCACAAGAATGACAAATGTTTGATACACTTGAAGGATTATAGTATATCATTTTATTATTCCTAAGTTTCTCTATCACAGGTGACCCAGGGTGTCCCAATCGTTGATGCCATAAAGAAGGAGAGATGGAAGCAAAGGTTGAAGATTGTGTGTTATTTGGGATCTCATGGTTGGTGACAGGATACAGCTCGCCAAGGCTCTCACATCTCATTAGACGCTCCCCCGTCCGGAAATCCTTTACAGAAAAACCAAAAGGGTCAAACTCAATGGATACAGAGTTATCTCTAGTGAATTTACGGACTGAGATTAGATTTTTAATAAGATGTGGAGCATGAAGAACATTGTTTTAACACAAATGGGGGATGGGGAGAAGGGAGAGAGTATTACCAAAACCGTGAACTGGAATTGAATGGCCACTACCAACGAGAATATTACGATTATTGCTCATATTAGAATAGGACGAGAAAATACCTGACTCGGACGTCATATGAGAAGTGGCACCCGTGTCCATGTGCCATGGAGTAATCGGTGGATGAGTAAGGCCTAAAGTATACATAGCTGCCTTTATGTCTGTCGGGCTGGAAGAAGTAGATGCCATGTGGGCCTGAGCAAGCCGTGAGCCAAGTATCCCGGGCTGATGCTGAACTGGGCTAAAATGGGGCCTGGACCAAGGTGAGGGTGACGTGGATAAGGGCACGGAGGAGGAGTCCAAGGCCATCCCCAGCCTGTTCCCCATTGAGGCGTGTTGCCTGCCTGCCACACCGGTGATGAGGGACCATGACCATTACCACGGAAAACTAAGCCACCAGACCCCTGATTTCCTTTACTGCCTCCCTTCCCACTAGTTTTGCCACGATCAGAACCATTACCACCGGAGCCATTCCCACCGCGATTTTTCCCAGAATTGCGGTTGTTGTTCTTTGGATTCCCACCGGACTGTCCACTTGCCTGAGATCGATCCAGCACCGAAGCAGCATACGCATTTTCACGTGCCATCAATGCCGACGCCATGGAAGCCTTTTTATGCAGGTCGGACTCTTCCAAGGCAAGCATCGACCGAGCCTGATTGAAAGTGGGCAAAGGATCCTTTTGTCGAATCACCGTCACCACCCCACCGTAGGCCTCTGTCAGTCCGGCCACCATTTGCAAAACCAACCGATCATTTGTCACCGGAGCCCCTACGTTCTTCAGCTGATTAGCGAGTTGCTTTGGATGTTAACAGTAGGCTGATGTGGTAGGGAAATCTTCCATGAGAGTACGAGAAAAATCTTGCTAATGAACACGGCTCTTCAGTTCTTGTTATCTTGGAAGATGTCCCGGAGACTATCCCAAGCCTCCATAGCCGTGCAATCTGGGATGAGAATCGTATTTAGCAGATCGGTAGAGATAGTGGAATAAATCCACCCGAGGACCGTGGAATCTAGGAGCTCCCACATCTCGATTTCCTCGTCCGTCTTAGGCGTTTTTCCTTTGCCTTTAGGCGGAGTGATGATATGATGAATGACCAAATGCGGTTGGAGTGCACCTTGAATAGTTCCGCCTAAGTAGCGTACTGCACATTCTCCAATTCGAGGGTCAATGAAATATGGTTCTTGATGTTGGAAACAGCAAGAGCCGGGTGATAGGGAATGTGGGTTTGAGAAGTAGTCATTTGGAGGAAGATGAAAGGTACAGAGTGTAGGGCGCAGCGGAAGAAGACGAGGTAGAGGAAAGAAATACCCAGGGCTCTGATACCATGAAAGAATATCTTCCTTGCCTTTCTTATTCACCATAAATCAGAATATATACAACCAGGGGTCAAACCAATTTCCTAGCACTAATTTAGGATAATCACTAATCAATTAGCACTAATCTAGGATCTATATATTCACACGCCTATACTCACTATAGAAAGGATAAGAATGCTAAATATAAATTACAATCAAATATTATCTAATATTCTAACATTAAGTTATGCATCGTTTAATATTAGACGATGCATGGATCATCGCGATAACCAAAAGTGAATTTTAGAGATTTGGTAATATTGTCGTGGACTAAAACGGTTGAAAATTTACCAAAATTGACCAGCCCCTAACTCTTTTTCTTGTTATAGACTTGATCCAATGTTTCACGTTTCAATACTTAAAAGCCTAACCCAATTGTCAAGGGATTCGACCCAAGCAGTAACTGAACTTTCTTGCAGCAATAAGGTTTGGAGTAAATTCTGGCCGTTTTAACCACTACATATCGTATGGGTTTTTTTAATGAAAAAAATAATTTTTGGTACAATACTCTTAATGAAACTAAGATGCACTACTGATCACTTATTTTGTATGCATCACGATGTATCAATTTTTACACCACGATGAATAAAATTAAAATTACCAACATTGCTAGTCTTACAACTACTTCTACAACTAAGTTTTGAAGAAGGGTAAATTAGTCTTTGTCCAAAACATTTTTTCCCAATTCAAGGCTTAGTTGTAAGGAAAGTTGTAGGATTAGTGGTAAGAATATCATTTTCCTAAAATTACCTAATCCAATTTATGCACATTGTTTTTTTTTAATCTTCCTTTATCTATTTTAGGCATACATCAACCAACCAAAAAACATATTTTTATTTTGGGAAAACACTCACTTGCGGGCGCTCGCACATACACGAGCACAACCAATATGTTATATGTGTATCATCTAGTAGTTTGTACTAAGGGACATGTTTGAAGAACACATATAATTTTCTTAAGACTTTTGTTTATACTCGTTTAAGCTGTACCTTGTTTCAGGAGGCAATGAATGAATGTTGTTGTTGAAGTTAAAGAGCAGAAGAGGGGGGAATTAAAGAATCAGAGGCAGAAAAAAAAAAAAAAGAAGGTTATGATTATTGGATGTTCTTGTTTTCCTTGATGAATTTATAGATGGTGAAAGCTGGACTAGGAAGAAACTTGCGCACCGGATCTACCTCAACCAGATCTAGAAATAAATTTTAACAGAGTTACAAATTTTAACTTTTACATAATTTTTTTTAGAAATCACAATTGTCGTATTGTTGCTTGTTGAGCGGGGTCCCTTGCCTCCTAAGCGATGGACATAGGTCCGCCCCTGCTCTCAACCGCATATCGACTAGAAGCTTAGATCTTGAGAGAAATTAACTTAGATCATTTCATCTTTTGAGTTTGAATCATAATTAAGACAGATGAATGTCGTGAGAGTTTAATAAACATCTACAAATGACATTATATTCATTGAAACGACTACCGGCGTGCAAAATCTATTTGGTCTATACATGAGCAAAGTATGGAAAAAATGTAAGTAGATGAGAGAATTATGTAATTTGCCCATAATATTTCTTGGCAATAAAACACTTTTAAGATTTCCCGTTTGAGTGACATTTTGATACACCCTTTATGGAAAATATAGGAATTACACAAGCCGCCTAATAATAGTTTGTTTGATAAGAAATTTTTCGAAAATAGTAACAAATTGATGCTTTATTACATACTTCATTTGTTTCTTTAAAAAACAGTTGTTTAACTTGGTGTTTGTTTGGTAGAGCGTTTTGGTTAAAAAAATGTCCAGTTTCCTCTTTTAAAATGTTTCAATGTAGTATTTTAAAAAATTAATTGATTCTAGTAAATATTAAATTATTATGTATTTCTTAACGATATTCACGTGCAAGTGTTGGTGAGACCCATTAATCAAAAGTAAATAAACCAAGAGTAAACTGACCCGTAAAAGTTCTCATCCAAAAGAAATTACAAAGTGGACACTTTTTGAAACACCTAAAATGATACTATAATGGATTATCGAGAAATAACTACACCCTAAATTGTAGAATGGTATTTTGAATTTTGATGTGAGATTGAATGAGGTTTTAAAAATTATACTTTGAAAAACTAAGAATTTCATACCCAAAAAAGAAGAAGAGTATAATTCAATAAGAAATCCTTTACAAGTTGTCTTCATCCAAATAAAATAAAAATCCAAATTAGAAGTAGGATAGAAAGAGTTTTAGCCAATTCCTATTTCAAATAACTCCAATCCAAATTTAACCCATAATTCTGATAACTTAATCCACAACAATAACAACCATATCCAACTAAATACAGCAACAATAACAACCTGATCATCTGACAAAATCTCAATCTGATCTTTATAAATCATCTTCAAATCCCATTTTTTAAATTTCATTGAGTTTCTCTCGACCCTTCTCTTCACACTGATCATCTTCATCAACCTCTCTAAACATTTGCCTGACCAAGAAAAAGGTGGACCCTGCAGGCCACAACAAAAATGGTGGTCTCAAGCTCAGGATGTGGTTTATGCAATTTCACACTCCAAGTCCTCAAAGGACGATGGTTCATGATGTTTGCTGCTTTCTTGATCATGGCCGGAGCCGGTGCAACTTATCTCTTTGGTGTCTATTCCAAAGAGATCAAGCAAACCCTCGGCTACAATCAGTCCACTCTTAACCTTCTAGGCTCATTCAAGGACCTCGGTGCCAATGTCGGGGTCCTTTCCGGCCTCCTAGCTGAGGTAACCCCTCCATGGTTCGTCCTCCTAGTTGGGGCCGTCATGAACTTTGGTGGATACTTTGTCATATGGCTCGCAGTCATGAAAAAGATACGGAAGCCTACCGTTTGGCAAATGTGTCTCTACATATGCATTGGTGCAAATTCTCAAAACTTTGCCAACACCGGTTCTCTTGTTACTTGTGTGAAAAACTTCCCCGAAAGCCGAGGTATGATGCTTGGGTTGATGAAGGGTTTCGTGGGTCTAAGTGGCGCCGTGTTTACGCAACTTTATCTTGCCATCTACGGGAACGATGCCAAGGCTTTGATTCTTCTCATCGGTTGGCTTCCTGCTGTGATCTCCATAGCATTCCTCTTCAACGTAAGGGAAATGAAGGTTTCTAGGCACCCGAACGAGGTTAAAGTGTTTTATCAATGTCTCTATCTATCACTCGCTTTGGCTTTAGCTCTCATGGCCATAACAATCTCTCAAAAATATGTCAAATTCTCTCACAGTGCATATGTTGCAAGTGCTAGTGTAGTTTGTTTCTTGCTTTTCCTTCCTTGTCTTATAGCAGTCAAGGAGGAACTAGCCACTTGGAAAATGAATAAACAAAAACTAAGTAATACTACTTCTCCCTCCAGAGTTATTGTAGAGGAACCACCATTACCGGTCTCAAAATCCGCATCATCCGAGACACAACACGTGATCGGATCTCCCGAGCCTGCGGAAAAAGATAAAGAATCTTCCAATGGTTCGTGTTTCGCAAATATATGTAATAAACCAGATAGGGGAGAAAATTACAGCATTTTACAAGCTTTACTTAGCATTGACATGATAGTACTTTTTGTGGCTACATTTTGTGGACTAGGCTGCAGTTTAGCTGCAGTGGACAATTTAGGGCAAATCGGGGAGTCGTTAGGCTATCCTACTCACACAATCGGCACATTCGTTTCGTTAGTGAGCGTATGGAACTACTTTGGCAGGGTATTTTCTGGATTCGTCTCCGAGTACATACTCATGAGGTGGAAAGTGCCGAGAACTCTCATGATGACATTTGTGCTCGTGTTACCAGCCATCGGTGATCTCCTCATTGCGTTAGCATTCCCGGGGTCAGTCTACATTGCTTCGTTGTTGATAGGGTTCTCTTATGGTGCACAATTAACCCTACTCTTCATAATCATATCCGAGCTTTTTGGATTGAAATACTATTCCACTCTCTTTAACTGTGGACAACTCTCGAGCCCAATTGGATCGTATGTTCTTAACGTGAGAATTGTTGGTAAGCTTTACGATAAGGAGGCATTAAAGCAGCTTGCACAAAGGGGAATGACTAGATCGATGGTAAGTGAATTGACGTGTATGGGTAAGCAATGTTATAGGACTTCATTCCTGATTCTTGCCGGTACAAACTTGTTTGGGGCTTGTGTTTCGCTGATCTTGGTGGCGAGAACTCGCAAGTACTATAAAACTGACATCTATAAGAAGTTTAGGGAGGAGATGGAGGAAAATGATAAGAAGGAAATGGGTTTGGTTTCTGCAGATCATGGGAAAGAGAAAATGAAAGATGATGCATGAATGATGGGTATGTTGAATTAGGAAGGATGGGAATGCTTTGGTTTTCCAAATTTCATTTTTAAGCTTTGATTCCTTGTAGTTTTGTGGAATTGCTTCTTTCTTTCTATAATCTGGTAACTTGCATGGGGATTTGATTTTCTTTTCATTTTGTTGCTTGCTAATTATATATGTCGCAGATAAGAGTTTGCAATAGTATGACTCTATGAGGATTCAACATGCTAAGTGCTAAGTAACCAACAACCAACCAGAAATATGGAAAACATGAGTGCTGTGTCGTTTTAAATTTTCAATACAAGTTTTGCCTATTTCACCCTCTCTTTTTTTCAGCCACAATAATTAGGCCCGACAATTGTAACCGAAAATTCGTTAATTCATTTGACCAAACTTGAAAATTACCTGACCTAACTCAACTCGCTAACATTTTAATGTCAAAACAGATAACACATTTCAAACCAATAATATTAACGAGTTAGGTCGGGTTAAAGCAGGTCCAATCCGTTACTCATTTTGCCCCGATAGTTTTTTACTCTATAAATGTATGAATTTTTAACGAAAAGTCTGAGTTAAAACAAGCTGACCCATTCAAGCACGTTATAACCCGACCCGATTAAACCAGACTAATAACGACCCGTTTAATATTCTGCGCCCTAAAGGGTTGAACCCGTTGCTCGTTCTAACCCAATCCATACTCAACCCAACTCACTCAATTACCAGACCTACCAACAATTGATTATCTCTTCATTAACTGGCCCAAGAGATACACCACAATCAATGTGAAACACAACATTATGTATTTTTCTTTGAAACTCGTGTGCAAATAAGACCCATCATTAAAGTAGCTAGGAAAACAATGGTGGAATAATAAAAATAACTTTCTAAGAAAGATTAGAAAGTAAATACTCCATCAGTTCCTACATCATTCTCCCATTTTTATTTTGTATCAATTTCAAAATAATTATCATATTTCTAGACTTTCTATTTTAGTAAAATGTTTTTATCATTCCACCCGTACTTTTTTCCACTATTTAAAATTTAAATGATGGCCCCACATGCACATGAGTTTCAAAAAATGAAGTATTAGTATATTAATATTTATAATGACTAATATTAGGGTAATTTAATGAGTATATAAATTTATGCATCAAATGATGCGACATTTTATGTGTCATTTAGTTGACATGTGGAGCTCATAAAATGATACTCCCACCGTTCTAGGTAAGGAGTTTTCGTTTGAAAGTCAATTTTTTTAATAAAATGATACTTTTAGTAGTTAATTAATAATAAAATAACATTACTATATCTTAAATTTTGAAAGTGGACTCTTTAAGTGAAACATCCCAAAATAGAACAATAGACTATTTGACCAGAACAGAGCGAGTAAATAAAGTAACACACGAGACACCACAACATTTGATTCATAAATTTAAATACTCATTGAGTGACTATATCATTATTACTCAATGTATAATAAAATCAATTAATTATTTTTAATCTATTTATCGGGTCAAATAAGACAATTATACAGAAACAGTCGATCGTTTTAGTGTACACGAG
Source organism: Codonopsis lanceolata (assembly GCA_013146195.2). Classification (NCBI taxonomy): domain Eukaryota; kingdom Viridiplantae; phylum Streptophyta; class Magnoliopsida; order Asterales; family Campanulaceae; genus Codonopsis; species Codonopsis lanceolata. Next base: position 46,248,960 of record CM028383.1, on the reverse strand, counting down.
GAGTCCATGACCCATGATTTCCCACTTACCCTATGGGCTATGGGCTATGGTCTACGCCTTGATCCAAAACTCCAAAACTGTGTACTCATTACCTAAATAGTACAATTATGGAGGACTATTTTACCATAAAACTAAACAAAAGCAAGGGCATCACTGCAAACACCCCATTTATTTACCTTCTCCGTCTTAGAACTGTTCTCACTCACTTTTCTCTCTCTCTCTCTCATGGTCATTTCTCACCCCATCAGCTGAAAAATGTCGTCCAAGGGTAAAGGAATAGCCATCGACGATGGCTCGCCGGGAAAGAGAAAGCACGACGACGACGAAGGCAAAACCGGACGGCGAAAGAGGACGAACCGCGGCGTACTTCAGTTCTTCGAGGACTCTGCTTACGAGGTCGACGAGAGCGATTCCGACGGCCTTGGCTATTTTTTCAATGATGATGGACCTGATGGTATATTATAACCTTAAAATTTCCTGATTTCACCCTCTGTTTCTAGCTTGCATGCGTTTTTGTGTGTGTAATTGTTTGTTTTAGGGCTAGTTCATCAAAATTTCCTGGAAACAAAGGTTGGTTGAATTTATGGTTAGAGGGAAATGTGGGTCCGTATTTTGAGGGATTTAATAGTATGTCTACTGTCGTTGATCGTGTACTTGTATTGGTTTCTTTCTTAGCTTATTTGTTTAGAAATGCGTTGGCCTCGTTTTTCTGGTTCAAGTTCTTTAAGTTTAAATTATTTCATTTTTAATTAAAAAATTAGGGCTTATTTGCTCTGTAAATTGGGGTTTCATATGGATATTATTTGTAAATGAAGATAAATGTGGCTTTGGGATTTATTTTTTTGTCTTGATTGTCCATTGGGCCAGTATTTTCACATTGTAGCCTGGCAGATTCATTTACATAATTGTCTCTTATTAAGGATACGTATTGGGGGCTGAAGGGACACTGGGGACAGGAGCTTGGGAAACAGGTTCCGATGACAGCAGTGATAGCTGCTGAACCAAATGTAGGGTTACATGATGGTTTCCCTATGGTTGTTACTCCTATATGTGATATGGTGCACTTGCATCTTAGGTGAGGGTTTCTAAATTCGAAGTTTCTTGTTACGTCTATGGGCATCAGGGCATGCTCCAAACATTCTGGACCTCCTGTATATAATTTGGATTTTGGACTGTGCATTCAAGTTATTATAATTATACCAGCTCCTTTTAGGTATTTTGTACTTACCCATTAAACATATATACAAAGCTTTACTGCTCTCACATTATGCCAATCATATTTTGTATTTTGTTCTTATGTTGTATTTGGGACTATCATTTTCTTGGGGAGATATGTCTCCCTTTTCATTTATTACCTTAATCTGTAAAGATACGTGTTGGTGTTTCCGTCCAAAGTGGCAGCTTTAGCTACCTGATTCGAAAGAGGGGCAAGGGACGTTTGTTGTGAGGACCATGTTTCAGACAACGTATTTCCCTTTATGCCCATTATTAAATGAACTATTAGGGTTCATAGATGCTGGGGTTATTATTTTGACTTTAGGTAGTAAGTGTGCTGATGATATTAATTGGATATAGAACCGACCAGAAGCAGAAGAGTTACTTGATAGTCATGAATGGCAGTAGAAAGCATGAATTCTGCCATGCTGTTGTGTACATTTATTATGTTTATAGCTATACTAGCTTCATCTCAAGCTTGTTGGTACCCATTTATTATTAGTATTAGATTTAACCATGTTGATGTTATAGCCAGTTGGCAAGAAAATTTGAACAATACCTCTCAATCTTAAATTCACATTGACATTCTAAGTTTAAGCATCACTTATGATAGCATGTCAGGGTAGTTAGTATAATTTGTTTATTTTAATTTCAGCATCACTTAAGCATCTCATAAGTTTAAGCATCACATTGTCATTTAATTTCATATCAATCCAGTGATAAGGTAGTGGTTTCATATTGCTTATTGGGCTAGAAGTATAATTTTTTTATCTTGCTACTGGTTTAATGCGCTTATTGAGGTGAATGTTTAGTAAAATCTGTTCTTTCTTTGCTAGATTTCCTGGAACAAGAATTTGACACAGATGTTAAAGTCAAGAGTGAACCTGAAAAAGCTCCTCAATTTCCACTCTTTCCCAAAGAGGAGGAGATGAGTGAAGAGGAGCTTGACAAGATGATGGAAGAGCGGTACAAACCTGGTTCTAGTTTTGTTAGATATGCAGAAGATGGATATGAGGCTACAGGTTCAACTCAAAGATACACGATAATCCCGACCGCCAAGGAACCAACCATTTGGAAAGTCAAATGCATGGTATCCTATTACAGTGTCTATGTGAGAGCTTGTTAAACCTTTATTTGCCTCAACCCTGTCTTGCTGATCAACTTTTTGACTATAGGTTGGACGCGAGAGACACTCAGCTTTCTGCCTTATGCAAAAGTATGTTGACTTGTCCTCTCTCGGAACTAAGCTGCAGATAATATCCGCCTTTGCTGTAGAGCATGTAAAGGGGTTTATTTTTATTGAAGCTGAAAAGCAATGCGATATTAATGAGGTATGTTTTTTTTTTCTCTGTGGTTCTTTATTATTCCCTATGTCCCCAAAGAAGGAGTCCTACTTAGCATTTTAGTTTGTCCCATAGAAAGTCGCATTTTCAAAATTAAGCTAGAAATTTTAATTTTTTTTCTTTCAATTTCTTACCATCTTTTCGAAAACATGGTATTTCTCTTATGCATCATCATACAACTGAAGATAGATTTTAGTGCGAAAAGAATGAATTATATAAAAGTAAGTATAATGTAAAACGTTTGACTTCTGATTTGTGTGTCTTTTGGGACAGAGGGAGTACCGTTTTTATCTGGGTATGTGGTTTCTACCAAAAACAATCTGGGTATGTGGTGGTGGGGTTTGTTTGTGTGTGTGAGAGGGGAAGGGTTGTTGGCTGTAGAGAATTAAAATTCTTGCTCCCTTTTGATTCCCAAGTTTTATTTTCAGTGACATAATGAACTATTCTGCCTTGTTACTGTTTCCTTTTTCTTTTTTAACTGCAGGCATGCAAAGGAATTTGTAGCATCTATTTTACTCGAGTAGCTCCAGTTCCAACAAATGAAGTTTCTCATTTGTTCTCTGTCCGACCCAAGTACAGTGGAATTTCTGTGGGCACGTGGGCCCGTGTGAAGAGTGGGAAATACAAGGGAGACCTAGCAGAGGTACCTGCTCTATTAATCTTAATTATTTCTGGATGATACTACATCGCCATCCATCCGTCGTTCAGTTTCTTGTTGGGCCTGCTATTTTGTGACCGGGTTAGGTTTTTGACTGTTTCAATTTTATTTTATTTTAGGTTGTGACTGTGAATGAGGCACAAAGAAAAGCTACCGTGAAGCTTATCCCGAGAATAGATATGCAAGCTATGGCTGCAAAATTTGTAATGAACTTTATCCAAATGTGTACCTCTTTACTTGCAATATGCATTTAGGTTACTTTGTTACCACTAATCATGTTAGTAGGTCAAGTGAAAAGCTACAACCACAACAAGCTTTTCTCCTCTCGCCCCTAGGATCTTCTAAGGTCAGATGGATATTGCTGCATAAATGGATAGTGATTATGAACAATTAATATCATACAAACCATTATTTATAATTTATTTTATACATGTTTCATTTTCCGTGTCATGCTTTTAGTCGTGCATTTTCAGATTGGCCCCAAGGCCTTATAGAGAAGGAGGGTTGCATCAGGTATTGGTCATTGTTTGTCACAAGGAGCAAATCAGAAAGATTACTAGTTATTGTATATTCTAGCGGAATTAGATAATCAATATTAAATGAGATATTCAGCATTTATGGGTTTAATAGACAAACCTCAAAATATTTGAGATTTTTTTTTTTTTTATAATAGTTGAATTTGTCATAGTCACTTTTCAGCCTAAGCAACCGTAATGTGTAAGCTAATCTAGGCAGTAAACTGTAAAAACACTTGGGTATGCCTGATATGCTTCATTTCATCCTTGACTTGATCTATGTTGAAGATGGTAAGGAGATTCAGATGAGCCAAGGAATGAAAAGTTTACAATCACCACCAATCTGTTACCATTTCTTATACTGTCGACATTTGCAACATTATCTTCCCTGCATTAGCCCACACATGTATTCATACTCGTTAAATGAGGACCAGTTTTCTCCAAGTATTAGGAGTAAAGAAAAAAACAAAAAGAAACATGATTTCCTGCGAAATAGATTGACTGACAAAATAAAGTTCAAAGTACTGCTATTTATAGATCAAAATTTCGTGGTCTTGTGTTGTGCCGTCCATCCTCCCAAACTGTTAATGATCTTGTCCTGATATTTTAAACTTGTGTACAAGGATTTGTTAGCAGTTAACCTGGTGTACTGATTAATTATTGATAATGTATTGTTATTTATATATCAAAACTACACGGTCTTCTGTTGGTGTCCAACTCACCACAGTTATTAATGATTGCACTGTTGGTACTGTAGTCAAAACGAAAGTAAATCGTAGAGAAAGGAGAGCATTTGACATCTTTTCCTGATGTTTTAAATATATATACAAGGGATATGTTAGTTGTAAAACCAGGGTACTGAATTATTTGTTTGACATTAAATAACATCTGGTGCTTGTTTGACAGATTTAGCCCAAAAGTTGGATTAATCTGCTCTAAAAATGTCTGATTAGGCTTGGGATGGATCATGGACCCAATGGGCCAGGCAAACTTGTCATCCCCAAAGATCACTTCCTATGAATGATAATCTAGTGTCCATCATAGAATTTATCAAAAAGAGGGACAAAGTAACTTCCTCTCAGTTCTTAATGGACTTCTTGATTGCTATTATGATATTTGAACTGAAACACTGTTTTCCTCTCAAATTTACCGCTCCAATTAGGCTGCTATTCATTTATTTAACGTGGGATTTTTCATTTTGAACACTTACAGGGTGGAGGAGTTGCTTGCAAGAAAACTGCTATCCCAGCACCAAGATTGATCAGCTCGAGCGAACTTGAGTAATATGCTTACTTGGTCTTTGATTTATGTATATAATAAGTGTGTGTGTGCACATAAATATTCTCCAAGTAATTTGGATAAAGGATGAGTTCAGTTGAGTTATATATTCGTGATATTGCAGCTTTTAATTTATTTGTTACATGGAACTCTTGTAGCGACTTCCGCCCCTTAATTCAGTGTAGACGTGACCGTGATACTGGCAACATTTTTGAGGTTTTCGATGGAATGATGCTAAAGGATGGTTATTTATACAAAAAAGTTTCTTTGGACTCTTTGAGTTTCTGGGGTGTAATGCCTACTGAAGATGAGCTGCTGAAGTTTGAGCCCTCAAAGAACGATGGGTCTAATGATGTAGAGTGGCTCACTGGGCTTTTTGGTGAAAAGAAGAAAAAACAAACAAGTAGTGACAAAGGCGGTGAAAAAGGAGAGGGTTCTTCTAGTTCTAGTATGACAACTTTTTTTGAGAAGCATGATCTAGTATTTTTTGGGTATGTCCTCTGCTCAATTTAGTTGTGTCTTGTCCGTGCCAACTTTCTTTATAATTTTTTAGTGATGTGCTCTCTTCCTTATGGCCACTGCAGTCGAACTGGTTTTGGTGTTGTTATTGGCACAGAGAAGGATGACCGATTTAAGGTAAATAGTTTGCTTTATTTTGTTTCTGTGCAGTGCTGTTTACAATCTGTTTGTTATGTTGTGGTTCCAGGTTTTGAAGGAGGGTTCAGAAGGGCCAATAGTAGTGACTGTTGAACTGCGTTTGCTAAAGAAGGCATCATTTGACAAGAAATTCACTGCACTAGATCAGAACAAGAAGACTATATCAATCAATGACACTATAAGGGTCTTGGAAGGCCCCCTTGAGGTTGGGCACTAATTTTTATACTAAATAGCTGTCTTGATGTTAGATTACATATGCATATCACTTCTGTTTCACACACATTGCAGGATAGACAAGGGATTGTGAAGCAAATCTACAAAGGGACAGTTTTTTTCCATGATGAGAATGAGCAGGAAAATGGTGGTTATTCCTGCGCTAAAGCTCAAATATGTGAAAAAGTTGAACTCTTTGGTGATGACTGTAAGCAAAAGGTTTGTATTATCCTAGAACTCAAATATTGAACTGATTACAACCAACCGCCCAAGTGTATTTATAAAATGTTTACATAAGAGTTGTGTATATATATATATATATATGTATGTATTTTTATTTATTCATATTTATATTGATTTTTTTCTTTTTTTTCAGGGAGGTAAATCAGGGGCCTCTGGTTTTGAAGATTTCTCTTCATCCCCTAAATCCCCTTTGTCGCCTAAGAAACCTTGGGAGGAGAGGGATACTAACAGCTGTAAGTTCAGTAGTTCTTAGTGCCTGAAGATGCTACTATCAGCAGTAAACTCCAAAAATTCTTCTACTAATATGTTCTGAATGCAGTCAAGCGAGAAGAAAAAGATGGAATGTTCTCCGTTGGCCAATCATTGAGGATACGTGTGGGTCCTTTAAAGGGATACCTTTGTCGTGTCATGGCGATTCGACGCGCTGATATTATCGTGAAGCTTGATTCTCAGCATAAGATTCTTACAGGTTTAATGACAGTTTCCTGAGCCCACTTCTCTTTAGTTGTGCTGCAGTAAGCCAGTAACACGTTCTCTTTATTGTGTTCCTCTAGTCAAGTCCGAGAATCTTGCCGAGGTCCGTGGAAAATCTTCTGGCATTTCTACTGGGTAAGTACTTACCCTTGAATCACTGTTCATTGACAAAATCTTTTGCAATAATTTTTAATACTCTCTGGGTTTCATGTTGACATGTTTTCTTCTTTCTGAAGTGAGGAACTGAACTCGACCAAACCATTTGAACTTCTTGGAACTCAAGACGGGACCAGAGGTAGGAACCAACAGTTACGGGGTTTAGAATATCATTTATTTTTTTCTAAACTTATTTATATTTATTATTTATTAGAATATGATCATGTCAGATAGTGTCAATGCTCCTTTATGTTGCCTCAATGTCTCTTTCAGCTCACTGTGGAGTATAAGCCGTTAGTGTAACTTCATAGGTATGGTTAGCATAATATGTATGGAAAATTTGTGTGCATATCAGTGTTCTAAAAATCGCTAGGCGTCGGATGAGCGCCTAAGGGACTAGGCGGGGCCTAGAATTAAAGCATAATTACCTTTATTTTGATAATTTTTCTTAATATTATAAACTTTAACTTTTAAATATACTAATAAAAAGTATCACTAAATAATTACTTATCAAAAAAATAAAAAGTATCACCAAATAATTGAAAAATTAATAAATTAGTGCTTATTTAATACTCAATACTTAGTTAATACTCCCTCCTGTTTTGAATTATTGTCTTCTTTGACCCGACACACCATTTAAGAAAAAAGTAATTGAATGTATTAAAAATATTGGTGAAATGTGTGGTTTCTTTTAATGCCCTTGAATATGAGACCATAATTAAAGTAGGTAGAAATAGTAAGGGTAAAGTGGTAAAAGTGTTTTCCTAGAAAGCAAAGTTTTGAAAGATAGACAATTATTTTAGAATGAACGATAAGGAAAGAAGAACGATAATTTAAAAACGGAATGAGTACTAAATACTAATTAACTTAATATTCTTAATATTGTAATAAGAGCAAAAATACATTGAGCTCAAAAAAAAGGAAAAGCAGGTTGAAGTGACAACTGCCATAAGCAAATACATCAAAGTATTTGAAAATTGAAACATCACATGGGTCACCCCATTTTTTCCCACAACTTTCTGGCTTCTCGATCCCTCCCCTCCTGTGTCTTTCTTCAGTCTTTATTGGAAATTGGAAACCTCCCCCGCTCCTCTCTCTCTCTCTTTTAGGTTTTATCACAATTTCTCAAACCTTCTCTCTCTGTAGTCTCTATATTACCATCTCAGGCTCTCTCTCTCTATACCTCTTCCATGACATCCTCGACAATAATCAAAGATATGGTAGCCACCGCCATCGTCACCGTCACCGCCCTCGTCTGCCGGAAATGGCCACACCCATCAACCTCCGACAACGCACTGCCACTGCTGTAGAAGATAAAGATGAACGGGGCCCTCGCTTCTCTCTCCTTGGGGTCACCAACTCCTCTCCCTACTCTTCAAACACATCTAGACCGCTGCTTCCCCACTGGTGATTCACTCACGTACTCCATACTCAATAAATCGGCACCTCGAGCGATTAGTCGGCGACTAGGGCGCCTTGTCGGTGATTTTCTTCTTTGGTGAGTTTTTGTCCGATTCCTAGCACCTAGACGGCCGCCTATGGTGATTTTTAGAACACTAGTGCATATGTTGAAAAAGTCCTTTGTCTATTGTACTCTTTTTATCTTCCCACTTCGGTAGATGTATCTGTTTCTGTATTTACATGTGCATCTTTTTTTTCTTCTCTTGTCTTGTGTTATTCATTCATTATCATCTACACTGAAGGTTGGATGGATGGAGCGGGGACTTCAACGGAGGGTGGAGGTTGGAACACTGGAGGCCCTTCCACAGAAAGGTTATTTTTTTGGCTATTTCCAGTCGCACGTTCCTTTTTCTCATCATGTGTTTTACTAAACTTGGCTACTATTTTCTTCAAGATTGGTGGATTGCTTATGTTTACTAGTATTGTATATTAAGTTCGAATTATGCTAGGTTATAGAGATGAGCTTTTGAAGTGATTTATTCTATTTTAATCTCCGTGTGAGGCTCACTCCTCAATTTCGTTTTCTCTGTTTCTCATTTTCCTGATAGCAAAATATCCAAATGATGGGAAACCCGAAACCATCTCAGCCTCTGTTGAAGTTTTCATCAAGGACTTAATGGAAGGAAGTAGATATTGAAATACCTTAATCTCATAGCTTATTTGCTTCAACTTTATTTCAATGAAGATAAGTGGATCTGTCAACAGTTTTTCAAAATATTTTTCGGATCAACCTTGCTATCAGCTGAATCTTTTTCCTTTCCATTGCTCTACAACAAAACCTATATTATACATTCATCCTTGTATATAATTAGAGGTGGCAAATGGGTGGGTATAGGAGCACCCATGTGGACGACAAGTTTAAATTGGCGGGCGAGTGAGTGCCCAATTGATAATATGGGCGACCATAAACGAGCATGGATGCCCATTTACTCTCGTCTTATCTTATTTGAACAAATTAGTATTACAGACTATTATCTAGTTTTTATTGACATGTTCAATTAATTAAAAATAACTAACAAAATAGAATAATTTTTGGGAGTTAAATTAAATTATAACTTGGCTGCCCACACAGAAGTTGTTAGAGATCATACAAGGGAATTGTTTGGGGGATGGGGGGGGGGGGAGGGGATTGTTTGCACCTGGGCCATGGCCATGCTTCGGTGAAGACAATAGAGTTGTGGGTGCTATCCGGCTGGTCTTCAGACAAAAGGGTTAAATAATGTTTAAATGATCAAGGGTTAAATGGGCGTGCATTTCTGCCCATGTACGCTCATGAGTTTTGGTGGTTTGTAATGGGCATACCCATTTATGCCCACCAACAATATTATATGTGCACAAGGCGATTGATTTGTGGGCTGGCTGGGCGAGCATTTGGGCGTGGATGAAAATTGACACCTCTATATATAAGTTATAAATTTTCTTCAAGATGAGGGACATGCAAATCATGGTGGAGGGCAAACAATATGAGAAACCAAGGGAACTATGTTTTTTCTCCATCGTTTCTGTTGGATTGATGCATATTCCTTCCGTACTATTGCCTCCAAGCTAGAAATCACTGGAAATGAGTGTCATTTTATTGCACTTTTTATATTGTTTGAAAAAGAGTGTCACTCAAAAAAAAGGAGTTACTTTTGGTTTAGATAGACTCAGACAATCATGGCCTATAATTTGATTGCATTTTTTATTGCATTTTTATCAAAAGTGACTCATTTTAGGCAACAGAGGTAGTATGAAATTAGCAGAACGCATTTTGTCTATCAGGATAAAATGTTAATTGCTGTTTTTACCTCAATCGTAGGATTTTCAAAGATGTTCTTTTTTCCTTTTTTCTCTTGGATCTATCCTCCATGTGCAACCCTAGGGTATATGTTCTAGACACAAGTGAACAGAGCATTTAAGGGGCACATCAAAATACAGATGTTGTTGGCTTATGGTTCTGTGTTCCCTGACGAATGTATGCGGCAAAGGTTCTAACGTATGTAACTGATGGCTAGTAGGCACAATTCTCATCATCACGAAATCATAACAAAGCTGGTTTGCACACATCTTTTGTGTTTCAGCCATTGATCTAATACTTTCAACATTTTCATTTAGGAGCTCTTGGTCGTCGTTTCCTGCATCAAACCTCTCGGTGAGTTAAAACATTCTCTATATTATTTTCTGTTGCTTCCTTCTTTTCTCCATTGCATCTAATTCCTCTTAGAGAAAGATCTTGATGAGTTGTCTTAAAATTACAGCTTCAGCCGGAGTCCACTTCTGCAAATCCTGATCCTAACAAAGGTTTGTTGGTGTGCCATGATACTAAAAATGCATCTGTGAAGTGCACTTCACTGCTGCTACTTCTCATTCACGGTGCACTGCTGCTAATTCTTCTTTCATTTTGGTTTAAGATGTTGGAGCTTCTGCCTGGGAGACTAAAGCGACTCCAAATCAGAAATCATCTTGGGGTGCAAGTGCAACAGTTGGTGAAGAAAAAGCTGGTACTAATACTGAACAAGTTGGAGGCTGGGGAAAAACTGAAGGCGGTTGGGATAAAGCTACCTCAAGTACAGGCATTGATGCACCTATCTGGGGAACTGCAAAAAAAGTGTCTACTGGTGATCAAGTTGGATCTTCAAATGACACTGGAGACATCTGGGGCAGTGCAAAATTGAAACTAGGAAGCCCTGCTGACACCTCAAATAATACTTCAGCTTCATGGGGAAGCAACAAAAATGCAAGTAATAATCATGATGGTGGATGGAAAAATTCTGAGGAACCTTTGGACAAAGGAAAGACTGTTCCTGGAAACACAAGCAGCTGGGGTAATGCAGATGCAGGGAAGACTGCTGCTGATTCGTGGGGCAAAGGAGGAAATGGTGGTAATAGTCAAACTACTTGGGGCAAAGCTGCTGAGTCGCTACATGCTGATAATGACAAGGGACATAAAGATGATTCTTGGGGCAAAGCTGTGGACAAGTCGGGCAGTAAAGATGGATCTGGTGGAAGCAAGTCAGCTTGGAATAGTTCTGCTACTGCTCCAGCAAGTCAAGCTGGAAACAGCAGTTGGGGTAAAACTGATGGTATCTTAGGCCGCTCACCAAATGCAGAGGCAAGTGGCTGGAAGAAAGATGCTGGGGTTGGTGGAGATCAAACAGATAACTGGGGTAACTCAAAGAAAGATGTTAAAAATACCGAAGGCTGGGGTAAGGCTGGATTTGATAATCAAAAGCAAGACAGTTGGAGCAAGCCAAAGGCCTTTGGTGCTGATGGCAGTTCTTCATGGAATAAACAAGATGGAGGAACTTCATGGAATAAGCAGGGTGGTCGGTCATCTTGGAGTAAACAAGATGAGGGATCTTCTTGGGGTAAAACATCCGGAGAAGATCAAGATGGCGCAGATCAGCAAAGCAACTGGGGAAGGTCCAGTACATTTGAAGGAGGGCGTGGCTCTGGTGGAAGAAGGGGTCGAGGGGGCAGAGATAATTTTGGGAGAGGACGATCATTTGATCGGGACCAGTCCACAGGAAATACGCCTAGTTGGGGGGGTAATAGTGGTGGTGGTGGCTGGGGCAATAGCAAGGCATTTGACGAAGGTAACAAGGATAATGTGGGAGCCAGTGGAGGATGGAAAAGAGGTGCAGATGATATGGGAGATCAATCCAAGAGCTGGGGGGGCAAGAAAAATGAAGGTGAAGATGCAGGTTGGGGAAAGGGTGGATTTGGTAATCAAGGTCAGTCACAAGGTTGGAACAAACCTAAAGCTTCCAGTGAGGATGGTGGATCTTCTTGGAATAAACAAGGTGGTGGATCGTCTTGGGGCAATCAAGGTGGTGGATCTTCTTGGAGTAAACCATCTGGAGGAGATCAAGATGGTGGGTCGTCTTGGGGCAATCAAGGTGGTGGGTCATCTTGGGGCAAACAAGATGGTGGTTCTTCTTGGAGTAAACCATCTGGAGGAGATCAAGATGGCACAGATCGGCAAGGCAACTGGGGAAGTTCTGGAACATTTGAAGGTCGAGGCCGTGGTTTTGGTGGAAGAAGGGGAAGAGGGGGTCGAGGAGGGAGGGACAACTTTGGGAGAGGGCGATCTTTTGATGGGGATCAGTCCACAGGAAATGTGTCCAGTTGGGGTGGCGGGGGAGGTGGTGGTGCAGGTGGCTGGGGCAATAGCAAGGCATTTGATGGAGGTAAAAATGATGAAGGGGAAGCCAATGGATGGAAGAAAGATGCTGATGGGACAGGAAATCAATCTGAAAGCTGGGGCGGCAAGAAAAAAGAAGGCTTTGGTGCTGATGGAGGATCTTCTTGGAGTAAACAAGGTGGTGGATCGTCTTGGGGTAATCGAGATGGTGGACCTTCCTGGAGTAAACAAAACGATTCTGGCAGTGATCAAGGATTTGGTGGTGGTTTTGAAGGGGGTCGTGGTTCAGGTGGAAGAAGGGGCAGAGGAGAACGCGGCCGAGGTGGTAGAGGAGGCAGAGAAAACTTCGGTAGAGGAAGATCATTTGATCGGGAACAATCTGGCGGTTGGAGTAGTGGCCAAGCAGGTGGCTGGGGAAATAACACGACCTTTGATGGCGGTAGCAAAGATGACGCAGGAGCAAGTTCTTGGAAGAATACTACTGATGGAGCGGGCAATCAAAGTGGAGGCTGGGGTAGTATGAAAAAAGAAGGTGAAGGTGCAGCAGGTTGGGGGAAGGGCGGATCTGGTGGCTGGGGGAGTAGCAAGGCCTCTGATGGAGGTTGCAAAGATGATACAGGGAGAAGTGGCTGGGGGACTGGGGGAGGATCAGCTGGCCAAGGTAGTTGGAGCAAACCAAAAACATTTGGTGCTGAAGGGGGGTCTTCATGGAACAAAAATGATGGAGGATCATCGAATAAACCAGCTGGTGGAGCTTCTTGGAATAATCAAGATGGTGATTCTTCTCAGAGTAAACAAGCTGGTGGATCGTCTTGGAGTAACCAAGGTGGAGGCAGCAGTTCAGGTAGGATTTCTTTGCATGTATTTTCTCAGAATCAGTGCATTTGCTCATATTGCCACCAAAGTTAGGACACTTCCTCATGTTTATATTTCAACTAGTTTTACACCCGTGCGTTAAACGCACGAGCATATATCTCTCTTAATTAAATTATACACAAATAAAATGAAGATAATAAACAAAATAAAAAAATAAAGAAAAAACATGATGAAGGGAACAAATTATATCGGTATAATTGATATCATTTAATCCAATATTTTATGAATCATTTAAGTCATTTTCTCGTTCATAATTTTATAGAGTTTAATAATTAATATTTGTTGTTATTAAAATTTAGGATCTTAAGTAGTATAAAAGAGGTAAATTAAGCTAGGTAGTCTAAAAGAGGTAAAATCTCACCAAAATGCACTTGCTAAAAAAAGAAAGTCATATTTGAGTATTTTTATATACTCCCTCCGTCCCTAAATTATTGTCTTCCTTTCCTTTTTCGTCCGTCCCAAAATAATTGTCCACTTTGAAACTTACCTTTTTAGAACATCACTTTTACCACTTTACCCTTACTTTTTTACTCTACTTTAATTATGGGCCACATATACATGGACATTAAAGGAAACTACACATTAAACCAATATAAATAATCAAGTCAATTACTTTTTCTTAAATTGTGCGCCGAGTCAACCCAGACGATTATTTAGGGATGGAGGGAGTAGTAGTTAGCATACATTGGGAATACAAATCTAATTAATTGATTACACAACTCTCAAGATTTATTGAAAATGTACAAATATGCACATGTTGTAGAAAATACTAAGTTTCTATGTAGTAGTATTTAATAGGAGTAGCCACAGATGTGAATATCTGTAAATACAAATATCTTTTAGTGCATACTTAATTGACACCAGTGCGTTAAACGCACGGGCATATATCTCTCTTAATTAAATAATACACAAATAAAATGAAGATAATAAACAAAATAAAAAATATAAAAAAAACATGATGAAGGGAACAAATTATATCGGTATAATTGATATCATTTAATCCAATATTTTATGAATTGTTTAAGTCATTTTCTCTTTCATAATTTTATGAAGTTTAATAATTAATATTTTTTGTTATTAAAATTTAGGATCTTAAGTAGTATAAATAGTAATTCAGATGTATATTCTTCTCTATATAACATATATATTTATTAAATATATAAAATTTGTGATTGATATCTACTACTATGATTTAATCGTATATATTCATATGATTTATCAATATGTTATAATTAATTGTAGTTATTTGTAAAAATAAATTTTGTTTTGATATTATAATTTCAGATATGTTGAAAGAGACACAAAAGTTTCAAATACAGACAAGTCATATATAAATATTTCCATAGCAGACTTTTTATAATTAAGTGCGTTTATATTTTATTTTGTAATCACATGTATTCAATGAAAATGTTTTTTTATAGCACATTTGTTCTTATTCCAGTGTTATTTGTTCATTTTAATTAATCAGTAAATTAAATATGCATCATAAGAGATTTGTATTTACAGATTTTCACATGGGTGGCTACTCCTATTAAATACTACTACATAGAAACTTGGTATTTTCTACAACATGTGCATATTTGAACATTTTTAATAAATCTTGAGAGTTGTGTAATCAATTAATCATATTTGTGTTCCCAATGTATACTAACTACTATATAATAATACTCAAATATGACTTTCTTTTTTTAGCAAGTGCATTTTGGCGGGATTTTACCTTTTTAAGACTACCTAGCTTTTATATATATATAGATGCAGTACTCCCTCCGTCCCGAAAGAAAAGTCGTAGTCTTTTTTAGTGATTCTCAAAAGAAAAATGGCCTCAATGTGGACTTCGTGGGAAGAAATTGGATTTGCAAGTGTGTTTTAATTGTTCACACGACTCATGTGAGGTCCATGTGAGTCAACAAGGGGCCAACATTAGCAACTTTGCTGACTTCATCTTCCATGTAGGATTTACGTCATCTTTCATAGACGGAGTTCAAGTGTCGGGTGAAATTAAGTGACGTGTCCTAAAAATAGTGATAAAACGTTCACTACTAAAAATGGAGCTTAACTAAAGTACAGATGGTGAAATTACCATTTGGCTTGAAAAAAATATAGAGAAGTTTAAGTACAATATTAAAAGGTTTGACTTGTCAAATAGGATTTTCTTTTTGGGACGGAGTAGCAAGACTAAAACAATCGACATCAATTAACTTGAGGTAACAAGCCACAAGTTAATGATGTACCCTGCATCATGTCTATTCCACACAGAATGAAATCAATTTACTTTTAACAAATACTTTGCTTCCTTTCGCTAACAGGTGGTTGGGGGAACAAGAATGCTGTCGATGGAGGTAAAAAGGACGATGGTGGGGGAAACTCAAAAGCAGGTGGTTGGGGCCACAGCAATGCATCTGAAGGAGGCAAGAAGGATGAAGCAGGAGCAAGTGGCTGGGGAAATTCGAAACCAGGTGGTTGGGGCAACACTAACACACCTGGAGGAGGCAAAAAGGATGAAGCAGGAGCAAGTGGTTGGGGGAATTCCAAAAAAGTTGGCCAAGATACTGCAGCCGGTTGGGGTAAGGGTGGTGGGAACTGGTAAACCACTACATTAGAAGTTCCCAGATGCAACTGAAAACTTGAATCTGTTGTTTTTTGCTTGGCAAAGCAATAAACAAACCTGGAACCGTATCTAACCCTTTCTTTTATTTAGTCTTTTGTAGAAACCACCCTGTTAATATGGAAATGACATTTCTTTTGCGTGCACAAATCGTATATTTGAAGTGAAGTACTTATTACGTGCATGTAGATGTAGGAGATCTTTGAATCAAGCGTATTGCTCAACATTGGACTTTGATTCTATGGCAAAAGCTAATATGTCTGATGAGCCTTCATGTGTTGGTATTGGGCCTTCAAGCTAACTGTACTTGTTCAATTAACACCCAAATTATAGAAGCAAACTGGTCTTTTACCAAATGCACCCTTGAGAAAGAAAGTTGAAAACTCACAAATTTGGTTTTCTTTTTGGTATTTTTACAAAATTCGTTTCAGTTTTGTTGACGGAGGAGATGAATCAGGAAAAAAAAAGGACATAGATGAGGGGTAGGAAAGACGGCCATCGTCATCCAGTCATTTAATTCCTATGAGTATAATTTAAAAAAATAAAAAATTATTTACAACAGTAAAGTTCCAAAATTCCAAAACGGGAGTGCGACTGGCTATGTAGATACATGAGTTCATGCCCTATGAGGAATCTTCTTGTACGGGCGGCGTTGTTTGGGGCCAAACAAGGAAATAAGCAAGTGTCAACGGCAGCCTGGACAGAGAAGGAAGTGGCTAGTGGTTTGCGAGGGGTGTGCACGGGCATTGGTAACGCTCAGTATAGGCCCATATGGCAGTGGATATCATTTTAAAAAGGCCAGTACTATAAACAAGTCTTCGGGCATTAGTGAACGAGTTTTGGACGGGTATCGTATTGTGCGGGCACGGGCTTTGGACAGACATTAGAGTTTGTAACAACCATAATGATTTAAACTATTAACACCCAGATTTAACAAATATATATATATATATATATATATATATATATATATATAAAGATTTAAATATTTAACACCTAGTATCATCTTCACATTACTAAACTATTAATGTCTGACCTTCAATAATCAATATCAATTAGCAAGAAGAAATTTTTGAAGGATTTAACAACTATACAAAGTTACAAACTACAAAGATTTAACTTGCTGAGCAATTTTTTTTTTTTTTTTTGCAATTCAGTGATTTACTAGAATTGATTTCAGATTTTTAGTAACTTTGATCGAGACATAGGTAGAGATATTTTAAATAGAGAAAGAAAAATAAGATGTTGAAAGACACTAAAGAAGACTCCTTCATGAGTAACAGAGTAATGGTTAAGTCTATAAGAGAGAGATAGAGAGGGCATGAATGCATGATTAAACTACTGGCTGCGACGGTCGATGAGTGAGACGGTGAAGTGATGAAGAGTTGAAGATGGTTGACAACAGCGATTGGCGACTGCGACGTTAATTGCTGAAGAACGAAGATCGAAAGTTGAAGATGAGGGTCGAAGATTGAAAGTCGAAGTCTTGAAGATGAGGGTTAGATTTGATCGGAAGTCGAAGATGGGATGTGGTGGGCGGCGACCGGCTGTGGCTACGTGGGAGAGTGGGAGTGGGAGATGAAGTGGGTAGGTTGAATAGAATTAGAGGGTTGGTGAGTCTAGGGTTTCACTTTTATTTAGTATTTTAGTCTGTTTTATAGTGTATATTGTATAATACTACAATTATATATTATATATAATATATACAATTTCAATTTGCATATATACAATAAATACAATAAATATAATAATATAATATAAAATTATAAACAAATTTGATGGGCCGGGTTGGACTTAGGCGGGCATTAAAATTCGAAGGACCGTGACCGCGCGCATCTAACATCTCAAAAACCCAAAACTGTGTATCAGGCCCATGAGCAAGGGCACTATAGGCCGGGTATAGACAGACACTGCTGGCTGTACAGGCTCATGGGCTGGGCTGCTCACCCAAGGCGGCATGATGGGAAAATGGCAACTGCAATGGATCCTTAAGGATTTAACTACCATTTTTTTCTTTTTCTTTTTTAATTCTTTTTTCACTAATTTTAAAGCCTTGTTTGTTGGAGTGATATTAACTTCCGAATCCAACAATTAAAGGTATTTACAGAATAATCAAAATAAGTGACATAAAATATTAAGGGTACGAAATAATAAACTGATAGTACAAACCCAGTTTGAGGAGGTCAAACTAATAGATTTTTCCAAGTGCTTGTTTGATCAAAACGTTGGTAAAATATACAGCGTTTTTAAAATATGATACATTTATAACTAATTTGTTTATGATAATAATATTTTAAAATAGTTTTTCAAACGTTTTCAAAACGTTACATCAAACGAGACTTAAATTGACCAAATTACTATTTCAGTATTTCAGATTTCAGCATTTCATCCAAACGAAAAGGTTGAAAGAGATCCTCATCTCGGTTTAGTTATACCTCAAGTTCACCAATAATTGTGGCTGAGTGTGCACCTAAAAACTATAATTATTTGTGGTTGACTTCTTTCCTTTTTTTTTAAATCCAAACAACAATTAGTTCAAAATAAATATGAGGTCAACATATTTTATTTTATTTTATTTCAAAGGGGGATGACAATACATCTAGTATGAAGGAAAAGAAAAAGAGGTTTAAATTACATAACAATATTCAAAATAAATATTGATATGATAATGTATAATCAAATACTTAAACAATGACATGGCACAAAATGTCCAACAATTTCTCTTAAAAGACCAAAAAGAGGAGTCAAAGAAAAAAGAAAACAAGAGCGGCATGATTCATGTTCACTTTATACCACCTTTTCCCATTTTACTTGCAATTTTATAACATCCAATAAGAAATACACAAGTTTCATATAAAATCGTCTTAAGGATCTTTATTTGTACGACGGAATTTCATCATCTCACAGCTCAATCAATAACACAATAAAAAGGATCAATCTAACAAATATATTTGTTAGATCGTCTTACCCAACTTTTTGCCATAAAAAAGAACACTAGTATTTATGCTAAATTTCAAGAAACCGCGTTCGTATTTATAAAAATATAAATTGTGTTCAACAAAAGATTAAGAAAAACATGATTATGATTAGTGAAATTCTAACATCATACGTTCGTGTTACGCACCCAAATTTAAATTAAGTAAAGTAAGGATTGAATGCATGATTTTTTTTCGAGACATGAGTTTTCAAATATCATATCGTACGCGTTAAATTTAACTGTATTTCTCAAAAAGAAGCTTTTTTTTTTCTATAAAATTACGCGTGTATGTATATTTCCATTAGATTTGGCTAATTATGAAACTGTTAAAAATACCATATATTAGTCATTGAAAGATTTTATAACATGACATTTATAAACTCTCGTGCCCAACATTTTAAATGAACTTCAATTTTCTTAAATGACTAATTTACTCTGCATGAAAAAGCATGTGACAGAGTACAATAATACAATCAATAATGCTATGTTTACTATTATCTCAACAACTATTGTTACCACTAAGTTTTGGTGAAGACAAGTAATACAATTACCCCTAAATATTTCATAGTCGTAACATTTTAAATAAAATAAAAAAGAAAGAAAACCTATTTTATTTTTCTGTTAATGATAATTATAGTTATCTTCTCTCTCATCTCTCTCTCTCTCTCTCTCTCTCTTGATTTTCTTCTTCCTCACTACCACACCCCTAAACTGACCCCCATTTCGGTCCCCCCCCCCCTCCTCATCCTTACCGTCCCCCATAGCTCTCGATCCATTACAGTTTAACCAACTTCCAGAACCTTCTTCTACAGATGCTTTTCTCCATTTCGCGATCTCTCGCTTTTCGGATCTCTTATCGTTTCAATCTAACCAAGGTACTTCGTCTTCTTCCTCAATTCAAATCCATCTCTGCATATCTATTCGTTTAATTTCTTCGTTTTTTTGCTTACTATATTTCTCTTTAATTTTGCTTATTTAGGGTTTCAATTGGTTGATCGATTGCTCCAACGAACCTGTATGCATTCAAATTACTATATAATTAATAATCATTTGGCTGAATTCTTTATTGGTGTGTGGAGAGGGGAGTTTAGGGTTTCTTCATCACTATGTTTACTAAAATTATAAAGCGTGGTCAAAAAAAGGGTTCGAAATCAGAAGCTATTGAACCTCCTTTACCGAATCCTGCACCTAATGTGACTGTTAATCATGCTTCGCGCTCGGCTGTCGCGGCCCCCTTGGCTCCACAGTCTGCTGCTGCTGCTGGTGCAGTAGGTTTAACAACCTCTGCTCAACCTCCTCCGCACCCAGGTGTGATTGAGGTTTTGCCCATGTTAAGGGACGTGCCTGTGTCCGAACGACATGTTTTGTTTATTAGAAAGGTTCAAATTTGTTGTTTTTCTTTTGATTTTTCTGATACCTTGAAGTCCGTTCGTGAGAAGGAGATTAAGCGCCAGAATCTTTTGGAGCTCGTTGATTTAGTACAGTCGGGTTCATGTAAGATGAATGAGATTATGCAGGAAGAGATGGTTAGGATGATTTCGGTAAATATATTTCGGTGTTTGCCACCAGCTGCTCATGAGAATACAGGGTCGGACAGTGCTGATCCTGAAGAGGATGATGTGTACTTGGAACCTTCTTGGCCTCATTTGCAACTTGTGTATGAGTTGCTTTTGAGGTACGTGGTTTCATCGGATACGGATACTAAAGTAGCAAAGCGATATGTTGATCACTCGTTTGTGTTGAAAATGCTTGATTTGTTTGATTCTGAAGACCCTAGGGAACGGGAGTATTTGAAGACCATACTTCATCGTGTATATGGGAAGTTCATGGTTCATCGCCCGTTTATACGAAAGGCAATTAATAATATCTTTTATCGGTTTATATTTGAGACTGAGAGGCATTCTGGAATCGGTGAATTGTTGGAGATTCTTGGAAGTATAATAAATGGGTTTGCACTGCCGATGAAAGAGGAGCATAAGTTGTTCCTTGTTCGGGCCCTTATTCCACTCCACAAGCCCAAATCTATTACTACTTATCATCAGCAGTTGTCCTACTGTATTACTCAGTTTGTTGAAAAAGACTACAAGTTGGCTGATACTGTTATTAGGGGGTTATTGAAGTACTGGCCTGTTATTAATTGTGGGAAGGAGGTTCTCTTTCTTGGAGAATTAGAAGAAGTTTTGGAGGCTACACAGCCAGCAGAATTTCAGCGATGCATGGTTCCCCTTTTTAGACAGATTGGACGCTGCCTTAATAGCTCGCATTTCCAGGTTTGAGATCATGTAATCTGTTGAGTTATGTTGGTTTTGATTTTGCATTCTCATTATTGAGTATGTCTCCTGATTCTTTGTGTTATCTTTATTTCAGTGGTACTTCACTCTTATATGTTTAAGGATTATTGAGGATTTCTCTGGCTGATTGGTAGTTATATTTAATACTAATATTCATAGAAAAGATGAAGTATCTATATAAAGCTGCCTTGTGTTATAAGATTCTGAGCATTCTGAAGCAATAAATGTTTCTTTTCCTCTTTTTCCTATGACCCGTGTTAAGAATTAAATATGTTGCATTATATGTTACGTGAGCAAGACGCATCCCATATTCTCATACACCATGCTTGCACTGTGTTACCATTCATCTTTATTCCTTAGTCATGCACTTGTGTTTCAACGGTCACCGGTGTGACTTAGCTTTTTTTTCTCTAATCTTCTACTTTTTGTTTCTGTTACTTTCCGTGTTTTAATTGACATTTTTGTACTTTTTTTTATGGTTAACCATACTTCCATTTATTATCGGTTTACTTTACCATTCAGTACACAATTACTGGAATACGTTAGCGTGTTAATAGAAATTTTAACGTCAGAACGCATTCAAAGGTTTCTTTGGTTACAAATTTAGTTTACAAAAAGCATCTAAGTGATGTATGGTACAACTACCAATGCACTTTTATGCTTTCTGTAAGCCAAATCTGTAAATCAACTTTGCTGCTCTATCATTTTCCTTTGAATATATGTATTATTTAGGTAGCATCTATAGAGATTGTTGTTACGATTGACGAGCATAAGTAAGACTTGAAATTAATATATTCAAAGATCATAGAAATATACTGAAAGAAATATAGTAACTGAAGGACTTAAAGATAGAATATTTTCTCATGTTGCATGTTGCATGTGGTGCATAAACCTGCCAAAGTTGGTAACTTTACTTAAGATGATTCACAAACGGATATGTTATTTTCTCATGTGTTCAAAATAGACTAAGATGAATATTGATAGTTAAAATTGATCAATATTTTTCAGGGATCAGTGTTTATTTCCTACTGGTGAGGGAGAGAGCGGTTAAATAATGAGGAAAACTCCTCATTGAACTACTAGCGTCTCTTTTCATGCATATGCACTGCATTGGAAGAGGTGCTGCATCTCACAACTTCTTTCTCCATTTACTAGTTTGAACTCTAGATCATCCTAAAAAAGATTGTAATCAGCATAGTACTAGTGAAGGAATTGCCTAAAAATTGTCGAAAATATAAACAAAAATGAAAGAAAATGGAATTACGTTTAGGAACATAAGAGGATTCTATTTGGTCACTTTGATTTGGTTGCATACAAGTAATTTCTTGATGACTGCGACTTGGATACATGCTATACTAAGAAAGAACAGCAAATTTGAGGAGCAATAATACGAGGGAATGGCGTTGGAGGATCAAGTTTTACAAGTGAAATAAATAAACAAAATGCCATGAACATGCAGATGGAGTTTAAGTGTTGGAAGGTGATTGTGGGGCATGGTTCTAGATCATGTGTGATGGAATAGGAATTACGTAGTTTTGAATTAAGCGCCCTTTTTAGTCATACAGTTCCACACAAGTCTGAAACAATGGTGCGACAAATAATCACATTTGTTTCATCCTTTTTTACTATCAACATCTCTTATCCTTGTTTACCACAGTTTACATATCAGGACATAAATGATTTACTGTACAATAATAGATCTTATCGTACCTGTGGTCTTGGGAGTATTCAAATTTGACAGGTATGTTAAGAAAGACTGCATACTGCGTTGTTCTCTTTCCCCACCACCTTTTTAGTTAAAAGTTAGTCAACTCCATTAATAGAGTTGATTCAAGAACACCCTCCCCCAAAAAAAAAAAAAACATTAGCTCAATGATTGCTTATACTGAATCATATCATGCCATTAAGGTTGCCGTAGTTAGAGAAATTTAGCCATGACGTAAATTTACATTCTAAGCATCGTGATAGCTTGTTTTGAACATTAGATTCAATTTAATTGTTGAGAATCTGTGGATGAAAACAATTTCCATCTGCTTCTCATCAGGCTTCATGTGTCAGAACTGTTGTCCAATAGGAGCAAAATCTAGTGAAAAAGGACCAAGGAATATGGGTGAGGATCTACATGGGCAAGCTGCTGATTATCTCAATGCACTCACATATGGTTTTGCTTTGTCTGCTGTATCATGGGTTCCTGTGTAATTATCTATAAGCCTACTGACTTTGGATCTTCAAAAATTAATTCAGTGCCAATTTCAAAAATATTAGAACTAACTATTTTGTGACTATAATGTACACTGTGAAACATCTTAAACGTGTTCAGTCAGTTTGTCCGCACCAGGCAAAAGCATATGGGCTTGGCTAATCATGGATGCTAACCTTCAAGAGATTGAGAATTGGCTGTTTCTTTTGTTTTTCTCCCTCCATGCACACAGATTAAGAAAACGAAGAGACTTTTATATATAATTTTGTGCATTGTACTTTCTAGTGTTGCCCATGTGGGGTGGATCCCATCAATTAATGTGAAAATCAATGGTAAAATGGTAAAAGTAACATTATAAAGTGACATTTTTTTATGGAATGGTTCGAATAGGAATACTGGACTCGTTTCTAGGAATGGAAGGTGTAATAATCTTTAATGCCGTTATCATTTATGCCTAATACATAGATTTGAAAAGGTGGAAAAACTCAGATTTTGCAAGGCTTTCTCATGTACACTCATCTGAGGTAGTCAGATTCTGTATTTATTCATGTTGGTGATTCAATTTACTAACCTATATGCTGTAAGATATCATTCTTATACATTTGTTATTAATTACTAGCCATCCCGGAAACTAGGTTCCCTGTGGCTATGTTGGTGCCAATACTTCATGTTAGTTCCAGTCAAGGGGTGGGAGAGATTGCAAGGGAACTTAAGAAAAAGACGTAGAGGTCCTTGGTTCCAATCCCCATACCCAGGGGCCGTACTTACCTATGAAAAAAAGTCAAAGGAGTTCCTCACAAGGTGCTCCTGATTTTTTAGGCATGGCAACTTTAGGAGTTTTTCATAGTTGGAAACCTGGCAGTTGGAAAGAGGATTGTACCATCTGATTTAATCTGATTTTGAGAATGTGGACATAGTATTCTTTCGATGAATTTATGTTTAATGCAGGAAGCGTAAATTGTTGTCTAACTTTTTTTTGATAAGTAATAAATAAATATATTAACAAGCGACAAACCAGGTGTCGCATCCTTTGTTTACAGGTAGTATACTTTAGTAATTGTTGTCTAAATCTCCTGTAATGCAGTGTCTATTGTTATCCCTTGGTTGTCCTCTATCTGTCGGTAGATTAGTTGATGTGGGAATGGTTTTGGAAACATGGAAGGCATGCATCCAATTATTATTCTGATTAGGGTTTCATGGGAAAGAATGTAGATAAATTCTCACGGTCAAAGGGTATCAACTGCTGCGCTATTTAGAAGTAAGGTTCCCAAATTCCTGAAAATATTTTACTGTGAACTTTTGGATAGCAACCTTGTAAAGGGTTTTGACGATGCTCCAAGGCCATAGGGTTTGATTGGGGTCAAGGGAAAAATCATGGCTTACCCCTATCCTGGTGCTGTACTAGGGTTCTGAACTGTGTTCACTATGTTTCAGTTCTATTTTTGTGTTCTTGGGGTAGGTTATTGATAGAGCATACAGTTGGGTGTGCCTAGTAAAGTAGTGTTGTGGTTGGGGGGAGTTACCTTCTAGGTCTGAACGCATTGAGAGAATCAGAAAAGAAATTGTCATTTCTGGGGTGTATGATGAGTCCTACCACTGCTTTTGATGATAATTTTGAGAAAAAATAATTTTTTTCTCTGACCGTGACACCTAAGAATTTTCTTGATATTTAGGAGTTGAAAAGCAACTAGCATGACTTGGTAGACATTCCATGCACTGTCAGGCCCATGTCTAGCAAATGTGATAATAAAGTCAATGCCTTGAAATTCAACATAATATAGTTAGAAAATTTTTATGTGGCTTATTAACCTAATACCAAAATAATTTAAGATTTGGTTTAACCGTAAAGTTAATTTCCATAGTATCTTTCTGATGGAAGTCCAAGCTATTCTGTTTTTGTTTAGAATGCTCCACATAGTTTTAAACAAGTGTGTGTATATAAGGCCACAGCCCACAACTATTTCAGTTTTATCACCATTCTTCTACGTTGCTGTAAGATAATGTGCCAACTGTTTCTGGGTAGTTGCTTTTCCACTTTGTCTTTTGTGCATCCTTCTTTCCTCAGCCTGCTATGCTGCATAATAGCTTACTAAATTTGTTCTGCATTTTTTAAAAAGGGTTTTGTTAACAAGTGGCAGGGGCAGGACATTTGTTTGCATTTCTTTAAAAGGGTTTTGCTAACAAATGGCAAGGAGCAGGGACATTTGTTAGAATTGTTATCTAGACGACAAATACCAATGCATTGGAAACATTAACAAATGCATTGGTGCATGTTTCCAGTACGTACATTTTCTAATTTTGGATTCTTAACAAGTTCTCCACAAGCACTTGTTAGGAGGATCCTTTCTGAAATTAGGAAACTTTTCTTTTCGGACATTGTTTCTTTATGGAATTTATCTTTGTATATACTTATTTTGTCACTTTTGGACTTGCTTTACTCGTGTTTTGAAAATGAAGCATACACGTATGTTATGTAATTATGATACTTATAGATAGCAGGAATGTTATGTGCGCTTTATTTCAAAAAGTGGAAAGAGTACAAAAATATATTTCAAAAAGTGGAAAGAGTACAAAAATATACTCCCCCCGTCCCAAAAGACCTTGTTTGACTTTGCACACATCAAGGAAGATCACTAATTATCTTATGTTTTGAACCATTTTTCTTGAATGTCCTTATTAATTATTACACTAGTTTGGTTGTTACCTAATAAAAGATTCACAAAGCAAGGGCATGGCAAGGGCACTCAAGGCAAAGACCTTGACGTCCTTGGTTTCAATCCCCGTACCAAGGGGCGACACTTGCCTACCAAATTTCTTGACCCCAAGAGGTGGGAGAGATGACAAGGGCACTTGGGTATGAGGTCCTTGGTTCCAATCCCCATACCCACAAGAGGTTACACTTACCTATAAAAAAAAGTCAGAAATAAAACTAGGTTTTTAATCGGGGGCATAGTAGAAAACTAAGATAATTATTTGTTTCACTTTTGAAAGTGGATAAGCATTTTGGGATAGATAAAAATAGTAACCACAACAATCCTTTTGGGATGGAGGGAGTTATGTTTTTCCGTTCCAATTGGAAATTTTCTGTTCAAAAATAGAAGAGGTATATGTATCTGTGTGTCTACAGTATCATAAGTTGTCCTCATATTTGCACCTTTATGCTGTATTATTATTATTATTTTTGATAAGTAAAAGTAATATATATAGGCGCTGAAACAGGTGACACGTCTTATATATAAGTGATAAATCTGTCGAGATTCCTTTTCATCTTTAGAACCAGTTCCTAGCACAGATTATCTGAACTCTTATCTGCTTGAACAAAAGGATAACTGGACTATCAGGAAGAGACTCCCAGATTAGGTTTTAATGGGCGATTTGGAAATTATATGGTCACTCCTTTGTTGGTCAAGTTGAGTGCTGAGGCTTTTTGACCTTTTAGCTTTTGTTGGTCTTCTAAACTTGCAATTTTATTTATATACGAAGGTTCTTACTTCGTCATGGTATTATGAAGTCAAGGAGATTACTAACATTACTCTTGTAGATTTTGTAAATATTATCGATAGTGGCTAATTCTTTTGGCTAGGTATACTCCTAGTGTGTACAGGCCGCATCACCTGTTTTGATGCTATTTATTTAATTATTACTTATAAAAAAAAATGAAGTCAAGGAGTCGGCAGATGCCAAGTTAGCAGAGAGTCATCTAGTTTAGGAGATATGGTTGTTGAATGTTGGAGAGTTGGCTTATCAAAAGGAAAACACTAGTTTAACTTTTTGATAAAGGTGCAACGTAAGAAAAAGTACTCCCTCCGTCCAAAAAAGAGTTGTATTTGAATTTTAATCTGTACTTTTACTCCAATGCATTTCCTTCAAATTGCTTTAAAATTGTAACTTTTAGGTTTTTTTTTTCTTGTATAACATTTTGGAGAATTATCATTTTTTTTAAATTGAAAAAAGAACGGGAAATGGGAATTAGGGAGCCTAAGGGTAAAATAGAAAAAGGGATGAATATTTATAGCTTTAGTTTGATATTGTGACTCTTTTTTGGGACAATTTCAAAAGGAAAGTATGACGTTTTTGGGGACAAGGGAGTAAGTTGAGGATACAAGTAACCATATGACGATTAAATAGGGCAACTAAATTTGTGGTGGGAGATTTTCTTGATTTATTAGTCCTATCTGAACAAAGGGCGAAGAAGGGGTTGTTAGAGAGTTATATTCTAATCTGTGATGGAGGTACAAACTGACCGTTGACTGCAGTTTAAGATATGAAAACTGGTGGACAATGATCTGAAGTGGTTTCATAAGGTTTTGATCTCCTGTTATGGCCCTTTTCTTGGATCATTAGTGCTGTCTGAATAAAGGACAACCTCGGTGTGGTGGTGAGGTTTCTACATTGCACCTTGGGGTCACATATTCAGATTACCACCCCTCAAAAGTATTATGTGTACATTAGACCCTTTGTTGAACCCGCATATGCTGTTGCCACACGTACTAGGCGTAGCATAGTTATTGTTGATAAATGAGAATATTTTCCCATTAACATACCTGGTTGGACTCTTATTACGCTCAGTTGACTTTGTTAGCCAGTAATAGCCTAGATCTTCTTTGCCATTCACCTTGTCAAGCATGCTCATGTTGACATTGTTGCTTAGAGAGTCCACTTATGAAAGTCAAACAACTCGAGGATTAAAATAGATTTCCACAAATACCATTAACTTAAAAGGATTTAAGTTACTTTTTTAATTTGAAGTTTAATGTGAAATAAGGATCAATTTGGAAACTCTTCAGCTTTATAAACTTTGCTTTTAAAAGGCTCTTTCAATTGGAACTTCCAAAATAGAAAGTATGCTCTTTGAGTGTAATTGAGGGAGTGGCTTCATCTTTTAATATTCACCTTGGTTTTATTGCAAACATTCTTGAATGACTGAATATTATTGTAACTCGATTAGTCAATATACATCTTTTTCGCTCATTTGTGCTACATGAAAAAAAAAGTTACCAATGTTGACTTTATTATTTAGTCTTTATGTTGAGCAAAAAGCTTATCTATTGAGGATGTAAAGTTTCCAGTTATGCAGTTTCACATCTATCAGAGTTTTAATCTCAAGTTGGGTTGTAGGTTGCAGAACGAGCTCTCTTCTTGTGGAACAACGAGCACATTGTGGGCTTGATTGCACAGAATCGACACTCTATTTTACCCATCATCTTTGAACCATTGGAGAAGAATATGCGTGGCCACTGGAATCAGGCTGTCCATGGGTTGACTGCCAATGTTAGAAGAATGTTCATTGAGATGGATGGTGAGCTATTTGAAGAGTGCCAAAACCAGTATGCGGAAAGAGAAGCCACAGCCAGTGAAATGTTAGAGCAGCGTGCTGACGTGGAAGAGACTGGAAGCAGTTGCTTTCAGGCTATGGTTAGCTGATAAATTAAGGAATTTGACAGCTTCGATTCTGTGTTTCTCTTCCTTCAGCCGAAAGTATTTAGGTGATCATGTGCCCAATGATATACTTGAAGGTCTAAAACTGCAACGATGTGGGTGACTTGCCAACAGTGAATTGATTGCGAAAAAGTCTGCTCATCTCGTCCTGGGACGCTTCTTTATTTCCTTTTCCCGAGGGGCTCTGCTGATCTATCTTGATTTCTCCTCCGGTTGATAGAGCATAGTTCTTGCCCTCCTATTTTTTATTATTTTTTAAAAAAATTTAATTTTTTTTTCAGGTTATTAGTATTTTTATTTTATTTTTTTTGTCTCAAATTTTGGGTTTTTTTTTTCTTAATTTTATAATAATAGTGCGATTGTAACGTTTGTATTGGAGTTTCTGGTGAAACAATCGGCATTGCTCTTTTGTGGTCAAGACTCAAGGGAACCAAATTGACATCTACATGTGAATACAAATACTATGCAAGAATACCTACCAGTACATTATCATTCAGTAGGCTCCCTTTTTTTGTTTTTAACTGTGATTGTAAGGGTTGGCTTTGGATTTCAAGCCCCTTCCGTTGGATCGTATCCGAGAGGGTTGCTTTGGATGAATGATTTGATCAAAGATCCAGAAGACAAACAGTGTGGGGGAGCATGGTGTCGTCATTTTCACTGGCCTTGCCTCCAACTTAGGAAATGGTTCTTCACGATAATTCCGAGTCAAGGAGGTTTGATAATTACAACTTGGAATCTATTAACTTACCCGTCCCGATTTGAAAATTACCTAATCTAATCTGTTAATAATTTAACAGAACCCGCTTAACCCAAAAAT
>CM028383.1:46181160-46219319 GCA_013146195.2 Codonopsis lanceolata | reverse complement strand
GGTTCACGAGGACCTGTGTCGGGTCCCATCAGTCCCAACCGCTGGATTGCATTCTATAGCCCTCGCAAAATAGCACCCGCATTAGTCTGGGGCTTTCATGCAACAAAAGGTTTTTGGGAAAGAAGGTCGCGGCCCTACGGTTAATGGAAACCGAAAATGATCAAGAATCGCAAAGGAATAATTAGGAATCTCACCAACACCACTAAAATAAACACAAGAACGAATTCACTTCCGCAAAGGGCGTATCCAGAATAATGTTAATTGGTGTTCAAAATTTTAACTACTCCTTCGTCCCAAAATATATGATGTTTTCGGGCTTTTCACACAAACCAGAGAAACATATTGTAAAGATTAAATTGTCTCTATCCAAACATTAATGATGTGCCTTAATATTCTTACCCAAATAGCCAAACACAAGTTACGAGGTCAATAAATATGAGTAGAATTGGAAAAAAAAAAAAAAGAGGAAAATGTTCATTGAAAATTACAAAGTGTCATCTATTTTGGAACAAAAAAACTCTCTCAAAACGTCATATATTTTAGGACGGAGTGAGTATTATATATTTAAAAAAATAGAAATATATATTTGTTCTTTACGCGTTTTCATACGCTGAAAACGCGTAATTAATCATCATCGCCAACATTCATTAACATGTCTTTTTCGATATAACATACAAGAGAATCATTTAAAATTGATCGACATTCGATTTTGTAAACCGTCTTGACAATATTTTTACAAAGAATTTGGGAGGGTCCAATGAAAACTTTTGGAGGGGTCCAACTGTCAAATATCACAAACCTACTCCCAATTTTTTTTTCTTGAGCGGTGTCCATGGACACCCCAACCTCTCATGTGGATCCGCCACTGCTTCCAGTTCATGGGAAATCAATTAATAAGCATAAATTCTAATCACCAGAACATGAAAATTCACAATTTCTTAACAGTTGAATTGGACAATAACAAAATTTGCATATGAGCAACAAATTTCAAGGCATTGATTTCACATATTTCATCAATTAATTAGAAAAATTGAACAATCTTACTTGAATATGCCTTGTGGGAGTTTTCAATTTCAAGTTCTAGGTCTCGAAATTTGTAGAAATTGAGAGATGGCGGGTGGAGACGAGGTTGCTGGGCGATGGGGAAGGAGCCGACTAAGTTTGCTTGGTATGGTGGGCGAGCGAACTAGGGAATCTCTCTGTTTTCACCGGATTTGAGGTAGGTGACTGGAGATGGCGGTTGGATCTGACGAATGGAGAAATATGAGTCGCGATGATAGAGATGGAGAAGGGGATACAGATGGACCGAAGATGGAGGCGATGCCGGATTTGGAGAGAAAGAACTGGGAGATGCTGATGACCGTGATTCGTGAGAGTGAGAGATGCGAAGCATGAGACCATGAGTAAGACGACGCAATTGGCAAGCGTGAAAAATATGGGCGCCCATCTATGCCCATAAAATTTAATGGTCTAAGTGGGCATGCCTATTTGTACTCAGATTAAAATTGAAGTATGTTCATTCTCATATTTTAATGGGTGATCTAGGTGAATATATGTGCGTGCTAGAATTTGTCACCATTAAATAAGAGTAAGTCTCCTATAAGACGGTGTTACGGATCTTTATTCATAAGACGGAGCTCCAGTCACTCACAACTCATCTCACTAACATACGGTGGGTCGGGTAAAGGGGATGTCTTATAAAAAATATTCGTAAGATTGTCTTAGCCAAATTTTAGCCACTAAATAATACCCATTACACATACTCTTTCTATCATTAATTACATACTCATTACACTCACTCTCTCTAGGATATGCAATAATGATAATATTAAATTAATGGATATATTATGAAGAATTATAGAAAATTGTAAACCAAAAGTCTTTAGGAAAATTAGTCGGAACATCCCAAAATAGAAAGTATGAACATTTATTTAGGACGAATGAAGTATCATCATTACACTTAATGTTTACAAATATAGAGGTAATTTGACCGTTTATAGTAACCATACTGAGTTCAATAACGCAATGAAAATAATCTATATTCCAAAATAAAGTATGTTTTAAAAAAAGACCAATCTATATTTATTTAAGTGCAATTATTGGTAATAAGTTGAATGATTATTTTTCTCTTTCCTCTTAACATATCTCTTACAATCATCCTTTCTTTTTTAAATTCCCAACATAACATTTAATTCAAAAGTACTTTATTTATTTATTTATTTTTTTGTAGTTTTTTATTTTCCTCTGGAAGGGATCGATACCATACTTTGTATGCCTTCCCCAGCTCAAAAGTACTTTATTAATAATAACAATTTTTACAAAATGTGGATAAATTATTCTTGAAATTTTATAACATTATTTATTTTTGGATAAAATACCAAATTTTGGAGAGGTTTACAAGTTTGTTTGGGATGAGATAAATATTAGGAAAAAATAAAAGAAATATAAAGAGATTCGATGATGCAAAACATATGTAAGAGTAATAAAATAAAATCAATTGGACGGTTTGGCAATTTCTTCAACATCCCATCCCATCCCATCCCATCCCATATTATAAAAGTTTATAACTAACTAACTAACCACTGCAAATCAATCCTCAAAAATATCAAATCAAATCATTTTAATTCAAACGGATTTAAAAAATACTAAAAAACAATTGTTCCCACAAAGGCTATGATATTGACATATCCACCACCACCACCCATACCCTATCCCCATTCCCCCATTAGTATATACTTCCTCCCTGCAAAAAGGTTTCTTAGTAAGGGTAAGGGCAAATCACATAAAAGGTCCCTTAACTATAAACCTCTCACATTTTAGTATCTTAACAAATTTTTTTCAAATCTAATCCTTTGAGTATTTATTTTTTTTGCAGAGAAAGTCATTTTGATGAACGCCATTTGCTTAATCGTCAAGTCTAGCACGTGCCTCATATGTGCAATTTCTCAAGGGCTAATTTGGTATTTCTCACCACCCCTGCATTAATCAAACAAGGCCAATCTGTTTGTTGGTGTAGTTGGCGCGAAGTGAATGCAATACAATGCAATGGAGGAACACATGTTGTAATCAATCAACCCAACCCACATTCCAAGCAACGGTCACAAATACCCTTAATTTGATACCACTTAAAGGCCTACTAGAGTGTAGATATTCTCTAAACTCCACAAATTTAAGCAACAATGATAACCAAAATTAAGTTTGAACACAATTCCGAAGTAAGAACTCATTTGATTTTTCTCAAAATTCAACTCTCCATGTAGTAGTAGTTCACAGTTCACAGTTCACATGAGTATAACAAGACCCATAAGCAATCAACAATGCGGAAACTAATTTGAGGAGAGTGAAACAATCTCCAATCAAAAAATTACCAAAATCAATTGTCGAAAAATTTGAACATCTTACTTGATATTGTCGAATTAGGGCTCGAAAAACAACCCATAGGTATGAATTTGGTCGTGCTTCGCAACAGAGAACCCTCTTCGAACTGTGCTTGAGCAATTGGTAGGTGGCCAGAGGCCTGGGGGTGGAGTTGGATTGAGAGGGCGGGTTTTGCCGGTGTAATGTCTCTAGGGTGGCGAGGGAGATGAAGTTGCGAAGGATGCTGGACTGGGGGAAGATGAACAGAGGAGAGAAAGAGATCGAGGTCTTTCTCTGCTTAAGCTTGAGTATAAGAGATGTAGATGATTCCCAATGAGAGATGGCAGGTTGCTATGGCTGGAGACAGAGAGGCAAGGCCGGAGTTGGGTGGGACACCAGAATTTTGGAAGGCATGGCTAGAGATGGAGTGAGCACCCGTGTCTGGGTTGAAGTTCCTGACCAAAGGTGATGGAGATGGACAGAAGACGGTGGAGAGAGATGGGGCTTGCTGTGGTAAGGCCGTAGGGGTCGTTTCGCAAAGCGGATTTAACGAGAGACTCTTTAGGGGCACTAACAAACAGGGGTGGTGAGAAATACCAAATTAGCTCTTGAGTAACTGCACGTGGGAGGCACATGTAAGACTTAACGGCTAAAAGTAAACGCGTCCATCAAAATGACTTTTTTTGAAGAATAAAAATTAATATTCAAAAGACCCAAATTTGAGAAAAAATTGTTAAAGAACTAAAATTGTGAGAGACCTATAGTCAAGAGATCATTTCTGTGATTTGCCCTAAAGGTAATTAGTCATATTGAAATTTTTTGGATAGTAAATGTAACAATAACTTTTTGGATAGTAAATGTAACAATAACGGAGGGAGGGGAAATCTCACCAAAAAAGTCAACTTAAGGACCAAATGAATGGGTTTCAAAAATCCAAGACTAAACTTAAAGTGTGAGTTAAATTAAGGGATCAAATTATGGTGTATATATATATATATATATATATATATATACACACACACTGACACACTATATAATTAAAATATTTTGATTGAAAATTAGGATAGTGATATGTGATGGCTGAAAGTCAAGGATACCCATCAACTGTTTATACTAATGGGACCGACCAAATGAAAGAATCACGTGAAACTTCATAATTTTCTTTCTATTGATCACTTTAATAATCAATTTCTCCTTTCTCCACCAATATGAATATCTATAGTTATAACAATGGTAATGATAATGGAGCACCCTGGTTGGTGCTAATAATGCTAAGAATTAAAACAATTAAAATAGACAACAAAAAGATGGTGGTTGGAGATGACGATGATGATGCTGTTGTTGCTCCGTTCCCAAATATCATCCCAAAATAGTCACCGTCACCACCACCACCACCACCGTTATTCCCGGTAGCGCTATCCCCGGTGGTGGACCCATCACCATATGATATGCTCACATCCGGTTCCCTGAACAATCCAACCACCAATACATTCATTCACCAAACAATAATCATGATCAAAACCAAGAGATGAAAACAATGACTTGTATCATGCTAATAAAAGAAGGTACACTCCGTCTTTCCTTTTTAGGAAGTTATCTTTACCATTTTCTCATTTATTTGATTGTCATCTTAATCAATAGACTCTACTCTCACACGAGTATTCTTGAAAAATAATCGCTATTATTTCTTTATTCTGTGTGTTGGGTCAAACACGACACTCTTTTATGCCCGGGAGTTGGTTCTCTATGGCAACTTGGTAAATACAACCAAAAAGAACCTATATAATGGTAGAGCTTAGCCCAAACATATTGAAAGGGACATTGTATACAATGAGAAATTAAATAGGTGCAAACCAGCTGGAATAACCTCACCTAAAAGGATTTTTAAAGAGAAATAGTACATACAAAGTTAATTTAATCATTATTTTTACTTTATCAATAACATGGTTAGGTCTTGCAATTGGGTGAGTTGGTTCAAGTAACGGGTCGGAACCCATTAAAACACAAATATCAAACTTGTCGCAATGAGTCGGGTTGAAATGTGTTGAAACATGTAACGGGTCGACCCGTCTTTAATCCGGAGTCCCCCAAACATCCATAAATTTATAGAGTAAAAGCTATCTGGCCAAATGGGTAACGGGCTCGGCCCGCTGCAACACTGCCCGTTGATGTTTTCAGGCTACCCGTTTCGATCCAAAAAAATGTTAATGGGTTTGGTCGAATAGGTTGATTTTCAGGTCGGGGTTGGGTGGGTTAACAGGTTTTGAGTTGTACTTGACAATCGTAAACATGGTTATGGTCTAAGTGAAGATACATTCAACTTTTCTCATCTCATTCTTCGTGTTCTTTATCCTAATATAATAGAGAAACAAAGGAAGGTATAAAGAGACCCTTTAGAATGGATGGAAATGTTTCTAAATCATTGTATCTATCAACAAGTCCTCCCACACATGTGCCTTACTCGGACAACTTTTCCCGGATACTAAAATTAATGCAGATACGAGTAAGACATGACTGCGAGATCATGAGAAAAGATGGTAAGAATGGACCTACTGGGACCTGACCATGTGGGCGTGTGTATAAAAGGACGGGACAAGGAAAGGTAGCTTGGATTTAATCAACATTATATTGGTGTTTCCTAAGCTTGTTCATAATGTGTAATGTTTTAAGAAGAAAGTGCAGACTGCCATGGTACCATATAAATTGTTGGATGAAAGGCAACTGTTAAGGGGAGACAACCTTAAGAGACAAGGACAATAGCTCCACATTTCTAATTTCCCAATAGATCCCAATTCTTCGAAATTATTGCATTTCTTAACACAAGTTCAACTATTTTCATGTTTTTGAAAACAATTCAAAGTTACAATATAACGTTCCCTCAATGTTATTACCCTCAACTTTTCACGTGTTGTATGCATCTTGACAAAGTTCCAGCATTTTTGTAATTATGATTATGACCAATCCTGATAATACTTATATAACCCTTAATTATTAGATTTTTCAAGCGTCGACTCTTTGGATGGAATGGAGGGAGTAATATTTTAAGCTATATACACACCTTTTAACATATTCATGGTACAATTCCATTTATGGTGAATTAAATACTAGGTTCTTACTCCTGTAGATATACAGCATGAAGTTGTGGACAGAGGGTCTAAAACAGATAAGTGCAGTGCAGACAAAAATGGATCAAAAATTGTTGTCAATGATGGTTTAAGGAGATATATATGGCCATATTTTTGCACGTTCCCAGCCCAAATTCTCATAACTCCATCCCGTTGGGAGTTATCTGTAATTCTAAAGTAGCTGGATCCTAAATATTATGGCTATAGCTTCTCTTGTGACAAAGTAATTGGCAAGTATGATTACGTTGTCTATCCATATATTGTTATGTTATGATGTTAAATATATAACGAGCAAAAAATTAAGATTAATGTACTATTGCAAAGCTTTTAAGCACTCAAGTATAATCTTGTTTGCTTCTAACACAATTTCCTCTCGATTATAAAACTTTTTATAATTATATCCACTATATAAATAATTATATTCAATTTTTACGGCACTTGCAGAGGTGAATAAAGTTGGCTTATATAGTCAAGACGCCATCCTCACTGACGCCAGTACTACTAGATGGGTAAATTCTATTATTAGGAGCAAAGCAGAGACTTGCACGTTAATTATTATAATTATCATAAGAAAGGCGTGAAAGGAAAAAAAGCATATAATGACATTGTGCTAACCAACATGATTATTCAATGATGTTGAGACCTTAGGAGGTTCATGGCCAAAATTGTAATTTAATTGTAAAGCAATAAGCAGAATAGGCTCGCAAATGGATCACAAGGCAATACTTTTCAAGCAGAAGATTCAGCTGCTTGGCTATAACCAGTTAATATCAAAAGCAGGACCCGCAATATTTATAAAATATGTGGACCCCAAAGTGATTG
This sequence comes from Codonopsis lanceolata, assembly GCA_013146195.2. Classification (NCBI taxonomy): domain Eukaryota; kingdom Viridiplantae; phylum Streptophyta; class Magnoliopsida; order Asterales; family Campanulaceae; genus Codonopsis; species Codonopsis lanceolata. Next base: position 46,212,015 of record CM028383.1, on the reverse strand, counting down.
GCTGGAGCGCAGTTTGGAGCACATAATAGCAGTTTGGAGCACATAATACTGTAACCTAGACACTCACAAGACCTGGTTGATTGTCCCCCACACCCAGCACGGCCGCGCCCCCTTCCTCAATGAACAAAAGTCAGTCAATCCAGCTTAGTTACTGGCACATCTCCACTGTCTAAACACATGCCCACAGCCAATTAAACTTTCTTATGGCTTAAATTTATGTCCCTTGTGGGGAAAAGACGCAGCTTATCCTTTTCTAAATGTTGTTATATCACCTCGGGATGAGTGTGAGTGGGGCTTTTGGGGTTTAAAATAAGGTAGCAGCGTCCTAAACTTGGATTATCTATCTAGGACTATGTCCTGCAACCATAAGGTCCCCACAATCAAAGCCAAAAACCAATTAATAACCACAACCAAGATGGTTCATGCTAGTAATATATTAAAGTCAGTTCCCAGGTCACTTAAAAACAGAACCTGAAAAGTCCTGAAGACAACTCAAAGACTGTAAGGTTGTCTGTTAGCTTTAGATAGATTCCCTAATAAGTCCCCATTATCACGTGAATCAATGTAACATATTCCCCTTTGCATCATATACATTTCATTTATACTCACCCGTCTTATTTCATCAAATCTACAGGAAAAAATTGCTTCCTTTTCCTTGCCTCTTTTTCAAAATAAAGAATTCCATTCATGAATCCACACAACCAAACAAAGTGCTAGCTTGACGGTGGAGGCGCATAGCTGGAAAAGTACTATATGGGGTGGAAATACCCAGCGGGAGTTATTCTAGGTAACAACTTGGCATGGGACATCCAGCAAAGCTGCCAAAGAATTTGAGCAAGTGGGAAGGGCAGGGGCATACCAAGACAAATCCAGGAAATATTTGGATTTAAAAAGACAAATTTGACCTTAGAGGTGTGATAGTTAATGTGGTAAAGCAGTAAAGCGAAGAGGTATATATATACCTGGGTCCACCAAAGACACCAGCATTCATTGTGAGCTGGCTTACGAGCCCAGCTGACTTGGGCTCGGTGCTTGAAGCTTTTGCGTACTGGAAACTGAGTCCTTCACCTGAAGGAACAAAGAATGCTCCGTTAACCATTATGTCGCCATCCGTCCTCCAGTTCCACCCCGCCCAATGCCCCTCATCTGTGTCCACACGCTTCGTCACCTATAGAGCATGATTTCAATATAAGATGACAAATTTTTTTGACGAAATGTATTTTCTTCAGATGAAAAATTAACCCATTTTTCTTTATGTTTATATAATAGTTTCTCGCTTTGATTTTAACCAATTTTGAAATCATCCTATTCAAGTTTGCAATATGTTCAACCAAAACCAAAAACATGGATGATAGATGACAAGTCCCAAGCAACATAGCTCTCTATTGCCATACATAAAACCCTTTAATTTAAGGAAAAATGATAATGTAAAGATTCTTGCCTCATCTAGAACACTAATCAAACCTCATTGAAGAGCTAAAACAACGAGATTGGCTATGTTTGGGTACATCTCTTATTTCATTGTTTACACTTGTTCCTTTGATTCGTTCTATCTATCTCGGATTCTTTCCTTTCCATTATTCACCTAGTGGGTCCCCCCCCATTCCATGCCAAAACAGACCGAAAAGGAATCCTTGTGTCATTAGAAGAGATGAAAAGTATATACTTTATCATCATTTCCCAAATTCAGGCGCTAACGTAATCTCCTCAACCCATCCTAATAGCGAACCAGTGTGTAGATTAACCTCCTACTCGATAAAAACTTTTGTAAAAGAAAAAAAAAACCACATTAAACTCCTCACAAATGAACTAGGCTTTTACAATGACCCAAACTACTTTGACAATGACATTTACTTTCCAAAATGAAGTTAGAGGGGAACATAGTGGCACATGAACAACACAGTGCATTCATTATATACTCCTAATTAAGTCAACAAGATTAAGATGACGGCATAGTATTATTACTTAGATAGTGACTTTAACAGAGCAAACACATAACAACAATGGAAATTACCTCCTTGGCATCTGGGTCCGGCGGCGCAATATAGCGATTCCCTTGACTATTGATGGTTGGGTTTGCGCTACCACCAATAGCATACATCTTCCATTCCGTAAAATCGTTGTTTACCACATGAAAATACCCGTGTCTACACCTCGGCATTCTCTGTATCAACCCTTGACCAAAGTGATTAAACGCAATCGTCACCTACATATGATCGCAACCACCCTCCATAATTAGAGGGAAAAACATAAATAAACTTGAGATGCATTATTACTACGCGCGCCACCGCCTAACCATCAATCTAGATTAAAGATAAGCTGGAAGTAGTTCACAATAAACCAGCGGGGTGGGGCGGGGCAGGGCCCACAGTAATCAGATAGGGCAAATTAGCTTTTCATGGCCAATTCAGTCTTAAGACTGCATTGATCGCAAACTAGACCCAACTAATAACTTGACAGACCAGCTCTAAATCCAAATTCGATCAAAGTTGAGACAATTAAAGCTATATTGATTCTCACTCGAAAAACAATATTTGTCGAATGTAATTTTACCTGCATACCGGAATCAGCCATGTAGTGATCATCGTGCCCCATGAGCATAACTTCATTATGATGAGTAAAATAGCTATTCGAAATGGTTATAGCCGTGGACCCCAGTGTAGCATCAATCAACCCGTCCGTACACCTCGAAAGTGAGCAATGATCAATCCAAATATTACTGGAGCCAGATATCGATATCCCGTCACCGTCCGATTTGCCTCTCCACCCAACATGGGTTGGACTCGACCGTATATTAGTATTCCCAGACGGCACACAGTTATGCACATTGATATTATGAATGATGATGTGGCTAACATACTGAATCGTAATGCACCCGCCGCCGGTGATATGTACGTCGACACCGCGGCCGTCGATGGTCTTGAAACTGTTGATAATGAGCTCGTGTTTAAGCTTGATTAACATGTTGGCGGAAAACACGATCCACAGTGGTTCAGTTTGGAGGACGGCATGGCGGAGGGTGCCCGGAGTTGGGTTGACGGGGTCGCGGTCGGAGGAGTCGGAGACGACGTAGATCTGACCGCCTTTGCCGCCTAATGCGGCTTGGCCGAAGCCGATGGCGCATTCAGCTAGCTTTTGGCGGTTGTTGGCCCAGTTTGAGTCGCAGCGCCAGCAGTCGTCTATTGGATTGCCGGAAAGGCATGAAAGTTGGTCTTTTGTGTTAGTGGCCAGCATTTGTCGTCTGGATATTGATACATTTAGCCTCCTGAAAAAGAAAAAAAAATCACACACAAAAAGCGTAAATGTGTTTAGAGAAGGAGACCCAGATGGTAAAATGCTGGAAAGTGCAAAACCCAGATGGAGTTTTTTGAGGAGAAAAAATGTAATTGAAGAAATGCCCCCAAACCACGAATGCCACAACTGAACAGAACCCAGATGGGATTTTCTGTAATTCTTTGGGGAGATAATGTAATTGAAGAAATGCCCCTAAAACTAGTTCAATTTCCAAGTATTTTACATCAAAAGAGAGACCAAGATGGAAAGATAGAGTAATGAGCTTAAAACCCAGATGGGAAAACAAATGAAAGTATGGTGTTTGTGGCTTACCTTTGAACTTCTTGAACCACAGCTTCAGGGTATGGGTGTTGATGAGGAAGGGTGAGATTGAGGGTGGCCCAAATGACAGGGGAGAGAGAAGTAAAGAGGCAAAGGAAGAGAATGCTGGTGTTAAGAAGCATCCTTGAAGGAGGGCAATAATGGTGGCCACTGGCCAGGGGAAGAAGTATAATGTTTGTTGTTGGTCTGTCTCAACTCTCAACAAAGATGTCTTCTTGTTGAATGCTCTGTTTAGGAAGCTGCAAATTTGGGGAAATGTGATACCGATGTTTATATAAATAATAATGCAAGATTATAAATAAATAATCATAATAAGTTGGGATTAATAATTTAAATGGAAAAATGGTTGCTTACTTTGGTTAGGGTTTTGGGAGGGTTTTGCATATTTGGGGGAGAAGAAAGGAAGAGTTTGTGGCTATATAATGGTAACACCATGAATGAACTTCCGAGAGAGAAATGGGGTCTCTCTCTCTTGCAGTTTTCCCCTCAATAACTCACATTCCTAGCTTGCTACTTAATCAATGAGAGAGGGGGGAGAAAAATCATTTATTAAAAGGTTAACAGAGTAGAAAATCTGTAAATAAAAATAGAAAAATAAATTTATTAGAGTTTGAGGGGGGAGGGTCTGCTTATCCATGTCAAGTGAACAAAGAAGGAAGCCATCTTTATTTCATTTTGTTCACACTAAGAGCATCTCCAATGTGGGAATTCTTCCCACAAATTTTAAGGTTCATCTTCCATCAGATACGATTATTAACATATTCTTAACTAGCATTAACTTTACATTTCATTCTTATTTTTATACTTTTCAACAAATAAATTTATTTCACGTTAAATATTTAAATATTTCGTATACATAATTAATTTATAAATTAAGACAAAAATTAATTTAAAAATAATAAATTACATTATTATTTTTAAATTTTATAATTTATGATTTATTTAATAAATTATCTATAAAACACATATTATACATAACTCGTACAATAACATAAATAGAACATTACATAAAAACGTTAAATACATAAAAAATTACAAACGGTCATATTTTTAAATTACACATATTTTTAAAAAATTACACATATTTTTTTTAAAAAAAATTTTAAAATTACACATATTTTAAAAATTACACATATTTTTTACACATATTTTTACACATATTTTAAAAATTACACATATTTTTTACACATATTTTAAAAAATGTGTGTGCAGCTACAAAGTGTGTGTGCAGACACATATTTTAAATATTTCTTATAAATAATTAATTTATAAATTAAGACAAAAATTAATTTAAAAATAATAAATTATATTATTATTTTTAAATTTTATAATTTATAACTTAGTTAATAAATTATCTATTAATTTGCTTTTTTAAAAAAAACGTTTAATGGAATATAAAAAAAAACGTTTAATAAAAAAACATTTACTCAAAACGGTAAGTTTTTTTAAAATTTCAAAAACGTTTTTTTTTTTTAGTTAGTGGAGCAGGCGGGACCCACGGATTATTGGCTTGGACGCGCTTTTTGAGCGCGTGTCGTACACGCGCCGTATTAAAGTGGGAGGTGCACGCCACTCTCCTTTAGGCGGCTGTGATTCTTCAACCAAAAATGAATTCTTAATTAAGAAACCATTTTTCTCTCTCTTTCTTGGAATTGGTGGGGAATTTGGGAAGAATTCAACATTGGGAAAATTGTTGGATTCTTAATGGAAGAATCCATTAAGAATCCAACATTGGAGCTGCTCTAAAGCTACTCTTTTTTTCACACTTTTATTTGGTTTTGGCTGCGGTGGATTTTAAGATTCTTTTCGGAAAATGAATTGAGATTGTCCAATATAATAATTGTTCTCTTTTCGTTCACTGCAGAGATCAAATTCATTTTGTATAAGTGGATGCGGACGACCCCTTGATTATCACCAGCTCCGTCCGTTCAATTCAAACAATCTACCCGATTATTTTGAAATATTTCATTTTAAGTTTAATTTTTAAAAATTATGTTTATAATTTCTATAATATTTTATATTTATCTTTCATTTGTGTTGTAACAACTTTTTTAGTGCTCGACTATTTTTATAAGTATGACTAACTTAAATAATATTAATATATCTTTTAATAATTAGACTTTTTAATTAGAACAGAAGGAGTAATTAATTATAATTTATTTTTTAATTTATTTTGTTTGGAGTACCCCTTTAATTTTCTTGACAAATAGGAGTGCCTTTTTTTCACTTTTCATGTTTTGTAAAAACTTCTTGTCAAAAAATATAATTTGGCAAGTGGTAACTAAAAATTAAGAAAAGTTCGAGGATATTTTCTGTAAAACTAATTTTCCTTATATTTACAGTGTGTTAATGAGTTGAGTTGTGATAGAGTAAGATTCGTCTTACGAATTAGGATCTATAAGATGGTCCCATAGAAGAATAGACCTAAAAATTGGATGGATTGGATCGGATTGAGACGGTAACGGGTTGGAACTTATTAAAACTCAAATATCAAACTGCGTTGAACTGAGTCATGTTGCATCAGGTCGAGTTAAACCGGTTGTGCCGTCTTAACCCACCCCACCCCCCACAATCCAAATATATTTATAGAGCAAAAAAAAATTGAATCAAAATGAGTAACGGGTTCGACCCGTTTTAATACGATCTGACATATTAATATTTTTGAATTAAAACATGTCAACTGTTTCAACCCAAAAAATTAACAGATTAGAGTAGATCAAATATTTTTCAGGTCAGATCGGTGTGAATAAACGGATTATGTACTGTAATTGTCACGCCTACCGAAGACCTACTCTTTAACTTTTTCGATAAAAAAACTAAACTTCACTTAAAAAAAAAAAAAAAAAACCCCAACCTCCGGTTCTCCCAATCTCCCCCACTCTGTAGCATAGGTTTACAGCTTGCCTGGCCTCCGTGATAGAGTTTATCAGACAATAATAAATTTTGGAGTACTAAATGAGATCATCGACCATTGTTTTACATTTGGATCAATAATTCACAATCTGATTCTGATCATATAATCAAAATTGCTGAATACCAATGAAACCAACTTTGCTAAGGGATGATTTGGCATGATTTCTTCCATAATCAGGTTATTAATAATTTTTCTTTCTGTTGTTGATTGATTTTTTTACGGGTAAGTCTACTGTAAGGTCGTCTTACGGATTTTTATTCGTAAGACGGAGCTACACTCTCTTACGATTCAATACACCAACAAACGATGAATCGAATAAGGAGGATATGTCTTACAAAAAATATTTGTAAGATCGTTTTACCCAAGTTTTTACCTTTTTTTTGTCTTTTCTTCAATTTTTTGTCCATAATATATTCCAAAATATGTTTTTGAACTAAAAATAATTATTTATTTTACTCAATTTATTAATAATTTATACTTAATACAGTTAAAATGCTTTGTTTTCTTTTTAAACTGCTTTCCTTTTCATGTATATAAACAGCTTTATTTTTCTCTTTGTATATTTTTCACTTTTATACTCTCTCTTTGTTTCAACAAAGAATCCATGTTTGAAAATGAGATTTTTTAAGAAAACAACACTTTGAGTCATTAGTAACAAAATAACACTTTTATATCTTAATTTTTTAAATAAATTATTTAAATAAAATATCTAAAAATAAAATAATAGATTCTTTGTATATAACTGATGGAGTATGTTTTATCATCCAAGTGGACCAAGTCTACTCCTTTTATAGGTTTTGGATTTGGATTGGATTTCGAAAAGTTTGCTGTAGACAACGGCTAGTAGATGCAATTTGGATTCCAACTAGAGAAGTCCACTTACATTGTGTCATATGTTAATAAACTTGCTTTGTCACTAAAGACATGTTTGATTTAGCTTATTGATATATATTAATAATTTATTATAATTGATGACTTATTGTTTATGACTTATAACTAATGATGACTAATAATTAATGATGTTTGATTTAGCTTTTTAAAAATGATGATTAACTTTTATAAGTTAATATGTGTGTTTAAGTATTTGATTAATAAGTTGAAATAACGTTGAAATCAAATATAAAAACTAAAATAGCATCATTACAAATGTGATTTACATCCTTAGTATGATTATTATTATGATTATTATTATTATTATTATTATTACTATTATTATTATTAACATTAACATTAATATTAATATTATTACTATTATTATTAATATTAATATTACTTTTAATCGTATTATTATCATTATTATTTATTTTCTTTATTATTATTATCACTTTTTATTATTTTATTAATATTAATACAGATTTTATAATTATTATTAATTATTACTATTATTATTATCATTATTATTGTCTTTATTATTATTATTATTATTATTATCTTTTATTATTATAATATTGATATTAATATTACTTTTATTATTATTATTATTACTTATTATTATTATTATTTTTTACTATATTATTATTAATATTAATTTTTAGTATTATTATTATTAGCATTAATAATAATTATTATTATTATTATTATTATTATATTTATCATTATTAATAATATCTTTATTTTTTTATTATTATAACGATTATCATTAGTCATATTATTATTTATTAATATTATTATAATTCCTTTTATTATTATTATTATTATTTATTATTCATTATTATTATTATTACTTTTTGTTTTTATTACTATTATTAAGAAGAGTAATATTGGAATATATAAAATTTCAATAAAAAAGATGACTCATATGTTTTTGAAAAGTAAAATTATGCATTATGCTTAGTGCTTACAACTTATGACCTTACATGTGCTTTAAATGACTTGTATATAACTTATTACTTATCATACCATAAGTGAAATCAAACGCTTCAAAAACAACTTATGATAAGTCATAAGTCATAAGCACTTCCAGATAAGCCAAATCAAACAGACCATAATTACTATTATTATCTCTCTTGTGGATAATACTATAAACAACATCATTAAATCTTCGAATGTTAATAATTCTCTGAATGATGTGAGCTGACGTGGCATGATCACTTGGTTGTTTTAAATCAATGTAGATAACTATTTGAGAGACATAGATGTTTCTGATCTCGACTTTTAAGACATGTAGTCGCTTGTATCATATTGTTTATGTTGGTTGTTTTCAAATCTTGATCTCTTTGAATCTTGATGATGAACTATGTAGAACACTTTATGAGATCACTAATTTTGGGGTTGAACTTCTTTGATGACAAAAACTCTTTGTACGTAAAGACCTAATAATCTCTCTGGGGAACTAATCAGTTTTGCAACATCAAAATGATATGGTTATAATACAATTACAACACCCAAGCAATTGTGTGTCCAACATGTTGTTAGTGGCCATGATGTAGGGTAGTTATTTGAACCCAAGTGGTGGGTTCATGCATGTATGTGGTATTTCCAATTTATTGGTTTGTTTAAATGGCTTTGCTTCCTAAAAGTAATGGTAATGAAAAAAGTTGTCCTATCTATACTCTAATTCTTCTGTTTTGACTATCCTCTCATTTTGTTCTTATCATTGGTATAAGATCCGGTTCGATGGATATTCGTGGAAAATCCAACGCTAAATTTCACAATGATGTGAACAAAGCGCTAGCTCGACACGAATCCAATTTCAACCAACTTCATGCCACCCTTCAAACGATGTTGACTTCAATGAACTATGTTAGGGTCACATATTCTTTCCCATACCGGATACAGACACATGTGAGGCAACGGACTAGAGGGTCTCAATCGAAGAGCTATAAAGTGGGTTCTTCCGTTGACCAAGCCAAAGTTAATATGTCCTACCGGCGGCTGTGTATTAACAAACCGTGCCTGCAATAGCATGAATGTATTCTAACCCATTATGTGACTCGTGTAACACTTCACAATCCTCTGATACCTAGTAGCAATCACGAATCCTAGAAGATGCAAATCCAACCAATGAGGTTCTGGCGCCGACATGCTGTGCCAATCACATACACGGTAACCGCGCATAAAAGAATCTTCCCCTATTTTCCCCACATGAAAGTTGAAGTTCTCATTCAGCTCTAGCATCAACTCATGACGCACCTCCTCCCACAACTATTGGTTGTTATACACGAAATCGACAATTACTATGAAACCACAATTTCCATCTCCCATGACATCTAAAACATCTTCTATGAACCTGGTCATGAATGGTGGCATCTGATCGATGTATGCAAATGAATTAGCTGCGCCACCCATCGATGGTAGACCCGAGCCTGAAGAAGTACCACTTCGACCTTGACCTCGACCCTGGCCCCGACCCCGACCTCGTGCTGCTTTGTTTGCAACTCTGTCAACATGCTCATAACCTGATATTACTATAGGGTAAGGTAAAGTTAGGTAAACATTAATTTTTTTATTGTAAACAGTTAAAATATTGACGTAAACATTTAAAGTTAACATTAACGTAAATTTTTAAAGGCAAACCTGATAGATCTTTCTTAATCGAGTTCTGTTTTGGTCTCCCTTTATGTACCCGAATATCTGGTTCCTTCAATCCTATCGAGTCAAGACGTACGATATTATGGAACTGTCTAGCATAATGATATATCATCGGTTCGGGATCATCCTTGATATCTTCCACGATGTTGTTGATCAAATCAATAGCAGACTCTCTTGTCAAACAACTCATGTCTTCATTTCCCTCCATAGATAACGTCCTCCAAAAAAGATGAATTGAATGGGGTTCGATCGCCACCAAATCATTTGACAACTTGAACATTTCACACGAACATGGTAGCCCGAAGCTAAACTTTATCTCATAACCACATATGTCTGAATTATCTTCCATTTTCTACTTTGACTGTCGCTGATACTCGGTATGTAGTAACTTAATCGCACGGTGTGACACTTTAAATCTCAATCGACGAAAAATAATGAATTTTCCAGTATGATCATGGGCTACGATCCGAGATTATTCAAATTCACTATTTATGTCATTGAACTGAAGCTCGATTATATCATGAATTTGTTGGAATATGTGATCGAAGCCCCGGCCGACGTGCATAACCATCTCTTTAATTGGGAATGTGCACTCTCAACTCTGTAATACATCCAAAAATATATACATTATCAATAAATTTGTTGACTTTTCAATGTACTGTATTTCTTAAAATGTACAAGTGTTACCTGTTGGTTGTTTGTGCATCAAAATGCATGTAGTTTTTTGTCCAAGCACTAACAAATCTTTCTTTGAACGGCTTCAACCATTCCTTCTTAACATATCTAACCATCACACATATCTAACCATCACAGGGATGGTCTCCCACCTTTCTTCCATCTTTGCCACATTAGCCATGTATTCGGCCTCAGTTTGAGAATTCATTATATCCTTCCACCTCTTACTAAACGTCTTTGAATATTTTTTAGTACTAGCGAGTCCAACCAAATACTTCTCAGCATCCTCGCTATGTGTCTCCTACACAACAAATGGTGACACTCAGGAAAGTGCGTCTCAACAGCACTCATTAAAACCAACTCTCTGTCGGTGATAATTACATCCAGAACTGCACATTGGGAGAAAAATGTCCTCAAGTTCCCTACTGCCCAACTAAAGGTATCACTTCTCTCATTCTTCAAAAATGCAAATGCAATATGAAATTTTTTTCCTGTTGATGTAACTCCAATCATTTCCAACAAAGGCATCTCATACTTATTGGTCTTATATGTTGCATCCATAACAACAACATATGGAAATAAGACCAATAACTCCATGGCTTTCGGATGAGCAAACATAACATCAGTCAATATTTTACTGTTATGCTCATGCCTGAACCACGTAGCATATCCACATACCCTCATCTCCTTGAAAAAATACTGCATTTTCGAGCACGATCTCATCTTAGTCTTTCTTATCTTTTGCAAGGCATTCTATACATGCTTTTTGGTGCTAACATTTCCAGGGTTTTCTTTCTTCAGCTCATTCAATATTTGCTTCAGCTTCACGTTTGCACTGTGTAGTTGAGACACCCTATCAATCTTTGCCGACATTAACTTTGCTGCAGATGTATGTCCCTGATTAGCTTTAGCTAGTGAATTGTTGTGTAGATTCTTCGACATACTAACCTTCACTTTCCACCCAATAGATAATTTTTCCACTAAATAAACTTCAAACTTACAATCATCTTTTTTTGTAGTATTTTTTATATTCTTCTCATCATAATCACCGTCGTATCTATAATTGCCACCTATCTCACAAGCAAGCCATATTTTACGTGATCCATCATTATGTACTTTGTGTCTCTTAACAAAGAAACACATTTTCTCCCATGTGTCCGGTAGCTCTAACCCAAGCTTCTATCTCATTTCGATCTTGAAATATTTTATTAGTTTTGAAAAAATGCGAGACATCTGGAAATTGATGTTGATTCGAAAACTGATAATCATGTAAACAAATAAAAATTAGTATCGAAATAATCTAAAAGAAAAAATTTTAAAAATATATTTTTTGAATAATTTTAGCTTAAGTCGCCAGGCAACGTAAACTTAAATGATTGAAAGTCACCAGAAACGTTTTCAAAATGGTGCATTTCGAGTTATATACAGGAGAGTTGAAATGTGATTCAGACTTAAATTGCAGTAAGTCGCCAGGGTTGATGGACTTGTAAGATGTAAGTCTTTCGACCCTGACGACTTGTTTTAGAAAAAGTCGCTAGACCAATTAGACTTGCAATGTTTGAAGTCCAAAACCCTAGTGGACTTAATGATTTTAAGTCCACATACCCTGGTGGCTACATTAAGATTTTTAGGAAAGTCGTCGGACCAGTTAGACTTACAATGTTTTAAGTCCAAAACACTAGTGGACTTAATAGTTTTAAGTCCACATACCCTGGCGACTTCATTAAGGTTTTCAAAATGGTGCATCTCTAGTTATATACGGAGAGTTGAAATGTGATTCGGACTTAAATTGCAGTAAGTCGCCAGGGTTGATGGACTTATAAGATGTAAGTCTTTCGACCTTGGTGACTTGCTTTAGAACAAGTCGCTAGACCCTGACAACTTAAAGCAAATCAATCATTCCGATTTTTAGCTTTGTATTTCGATTATAAAATAACAAAAAAATAAAATAAAATGTTGAAAATACCGTAAAATAAGAATCTATATGACCATTGTTGTTCATGTTCGCTTTATTTTGAACATTATGAGGATTGTTGTCGGGATTCGCATTGTCGTTGGGATTCCCATTGTCGACGGATTAGAATCCATTGAAGAGTAAAATTTGATATTGAGATAGTTTATTGTTAAAAGTGATAAAAAGAGGGGGGGAGCGAAAGAATCTATATGATCATTGTTGTCCGGATTCACTATATTTATTGTCGTAATGATTTTCATTGTCGTTAGGATTCACATTATCGTTAGGATTCTCATTGTCGTCAAGAATAGAATTCATTGAAGTGTAAAATTTGATAGTGGGATGGTCTATTGTTGAAACTGGTGAAAAAATGAGGAGTGAAAGAAATAAATGTTTTTTTTTTCTTAAGGGTACTTTTATAATTTAGTTTTTAAGTAAATGCGACGTTTAGGGTGTACGAAAAAAAAAATCTGATATCCAAATGAAACAAATCAAATATTTATTTATAGATAAAAATGTATACTTTAATGAAATAAAAAATAAAAAAATTAATTGTTATGGCTTAAAATTGGTCAAAAACAACAATGGAGGAAAAATAAATTTTGTACTCATTCAAATGACGTGAGGAGCAGATTGTACAGTGGGTAGCTGACCCTTTTTTGTTGAAAAACTCAACGTTTTGAACTTTTTTTTTTGTTGTTGAACTATGTCGTTTTGGCCATTTTTTTTTTTTTTTGTTAAGCATCGAGAACTTGTTTTGCTCCCAAACTCACTTTTTGCTTATTTAGCATTTTTTTTAAAAACACTTGTTGTTTTAAAGAATCTCAAATAATCTCATTAAACTTCCCAAATAATCCTTGTTGTAAGAGCAGCTCCATTGCTGCCTTCCTATACCATCTTCCAATTTGGAAGTTGCTGAATTGCGTTGGTGACTCTTCCTCATCTTCTTCCTATACATGCCAACGAGGAGAGAGAATATGCTATCTTCCAATTTTGGAAGAAAAGACTGAAGGAGGAAGAAGGAACGCTCAGCTGGGCGTGGAGCGCACGGAGGGGGTGGCTGGGCGCGTGTCTTTCACGCAGGGAATAGGGAAGTGAGGTGCTTGGATGGTGGGGCCCATTGTCTGACTTTGTGCAGAAAAAGGCCACGCTTTCTTTTTCAAACTTTTCAAAAAAATAAAGTTTAATCTTCAAAAAATGGTGGGTTCACTGATTTTGTTTTTTTTTTTTGTTTTTTCAAAAATTTAAGTATTTATGTTTTTTTGGCTTTATTTTTTTTTACTTTTTCAAAAAATTGACGTTTACTTTGGCCTTTTTTTTCAATAAATTTTCTTTTTTTTTTCCTTCTTCCCTATAAATACATCACCTTAATTTTTTTCATCTTTCCCACAACTTCTTTATCATTATGTATTTTTTTTTCAATTTTAACGTTTTATGTAATTTTTTATTTATGTTATTTTACGAGTTATGTATAATATGTATTTTATTGATAATTTATTAATTAAATTAAAAATTATTTAATTTGTGAGTAATTTATTATTTATAAATTAATTAATGTCTTTATTTATAATTTAATTAATTAATTAATTTATACGAAATATTTAAATATACAATATATAAAATAAAGTTAAATAAATTTATTTGTTTGAGAAATATAAAAATAAGATTGAAGTGTAAAGTTAATGAGGTGTCAGTGGGACCCAACTAAGAAGATGTATAAGAAGATTAGCATTGGGAAGATATATTCTTAAATGTAATAAGAAGAGAAAAATGTGTATGTGGCAGTGGGACCCGGCTAAGAAGATGGTATAGGAAGAATAGCATTGTGGATGCTCTAAGTGGTCTAAGAGCACCACCATTGCAAACTTCCTAACTCCTCTTCTTTATAAGAATTAGAAGTTTTGCAATGGTGATACTTCCTTGATCATCTTCCTATATTGCCAACAAGGAGAGAGAGTATGCAAGCTTCCAAATTAGGAAGAAAAGGCTGTTGGAGGAAGAAGGGAGGCTGGGCTTGAAGGTGGGCTGCACGGAGGGACATGATTGGCGCGTGTACTGCACACATGGAAGAGGGAAGTGAGGGGTTTTGATGGTGGGGCCCACCATCTGAAATGGTAGAGAAAAAATAAGTTTTTTAATACAATTAAAGGTATACATTTTGCATTACCGTTGTGTCATTGCATTTGATTTTTAATTTTTTTTTAATAAAAGATTTACAACCGTTGTGTCATTATAGTTTTAATTATTTAATTGTTTTTATATAATTTTTAAGTATTTATGTTTTATATAACTTTATCATTATGTATTTTTTCAATTTTAACGTTTTATGTAATTTTCTATTTATGTTATTTTACGAGTTATGTATAATATGTATTTTATTGATAATTTATTAATTAAATTATAAATTATTTAATTTGTGAGTAATTTATAATTTATAAATTAATTAATGTCTTTATTTATAATTTAATTAATTTATATGAAATATTTAATTATGAAATATATTAAATACAGTTAAATAAATTTATTTGTTTGAGAAATATAAAAATAAGATTGAAGTGTAAAGTTAATGAGGTGGCAGTGGAACCCAACTAAGACGATATATAAGAAGATTAGCATTTGGAAGATATATTCTTAAATGGAATAAGAAGAGAAAATATGTATGTGACAGTGAGACCCGACTAAGAAGATGATATAGGAAGGATAACATTGCGTATGCTCTAAGGATACTACTTTGTTACTCATTAAATGCATAACAACCATATTTTACTACTCCTTGAATTCCTAAATAATTATTCTATTTTTTTTATTTGTTTCAAAAAAATTGTCTTGTTTCAAAACTTTTATTCTAAAAATATATTTTATCCATTTTTTTCTTCGTACTGTAATTATAGTCACATGTCTAAGAGCTTTAAAAAAACTGCACATTATACAAATATTTATTTTATATTGAATTAATTTTTCTTAAACGGTATATCGAATCAACACGATTATTTAGGAATAGAGAAAGTATAAGGGTAATGTTAGGGTCACTCTAATAGCACTTAATTTTAGGTACCAAATGATGTGTCATCTTATGTGTCATATTATTAACATAACTTTTTAACTTATAGTAGAGCCCATAAAATGTCAAATAAGATGACACATTGAAAACCACATCATTTGATACATAAATTTGAGTGCTCATTAAGTGACTCTAGGATTACTCGAAAGTATAATAATAGGGTGAGTGTATAAAAAAATAGACAATTGTTCGTAATCTTTGTAAAAAATCAAACAAAGCCATCTTTTGAAACAGACGTTGATAGAATAATCAAATCAAAAAAGGTATCCACTACTTAAAGCGGAGTACCGTCGGTTCGCCGTCATCAGCCAACATTAGTCAAGCATGAAGATGGGTCATAGAGCTCACACAGTAATAAATCCCTCCTGGTTCCCTCAAGAATTGTTCAAATTGATTTATCCTAAACGTAATACTCAATTTTCTAAATGTAACATTATTTAATGTATAAAATAATTTAAATATCCCTTTTAATATTTAATAGATACTCATTTGTGATATATACTTAAAGTTTATAGTGGATGTTTTGTCCGAACTCGAAAAAAAAAATACAAATCAATGATTTTTTGTTTGTAATTGAAAAGAAAAAATAAACTGAATTAAAACTAATCCAATCCATATGCGATATCATGTCGTAACAATGGAAATTAAATCAACAATGACACATAATCAAAATTACGTGAATGTGGGAGGAAAAGGGTAGTGTAGTTTAAATATGGAGAGGGGTAGTGAAGTAATTTTACTTTTTAAATGATGTTACATTTAAGAATTTTGATGTTACGTTAAAGTATTATGGTTCAAATTTTGTCATAAATCAAACTTATTAGAGTGGTGGCTAAGGGCCGGGGTAGGTGGTGCCCATATGGTTTTATGGGCTGCAAATTGAAAAGGGTGGATAAGTGAATGGCTGATTGATAATATGTGCATGAGCGTGCCATATATGGACATAGGCGTCCATTTAATCAATGACGTAAATTAAATTAAATTAATTACAAAAATTCATTTCAATTAAAGTCTTGAATGATGGTAATGGTTCGTTGAAGGATGTTGCTAGTGGCAGGGGTGGTCGGTGTTGGTGGCGGTTGTCATTATTTTATTTAGAGATAATTTAATATAAGCCCCCTGAACTAATTCATATTACAAGATTGTACCCATAAACTTTTAAAAAATTGCATATTTGTAAATTCTGTCAAAGTAAAATTGTACCCCAATACGTTAGGTTCCATTAAAGATTAGAATTTCTTGCGTCAATTGCAACGTCATTGGAACTTACATTTTGAAAATAACCGTTTTCATAACGTCGTATTGATACCTTAAAAGACGTAAAAAAATAAAACACGACTAAGAGCATCTCTAATATTAATGTGGATGTGAAAGAATTTAGATGCTATTTAGGATTTACACTCCTTTTGAAATAAAAAACCTATGTGGATGATTAGTCTGAATATGATGTGACAAACAAATTTGTTCACATTGTGAATAACAATGTCAATCTTTCACATTCTACTTAAGGATGTAGATACATCCTGATCATTATTATTCTTTTTAAAACTCTTTCTATTGGTAGTTCTCTTTTCTTTTCCTTTTTATTTTTTTGTCAAATATTATTTTAGTGGTGAGATGCATGCCACAAAATATTTAATTCATATTTGCATTGAAAAAATCAATTTTGATCGAATGTGAATGATGAGAGAAAAAAATAATACATATGATTGAGGGTGTGAATTACTCACGATCACGTAGGATCAACTCTACGATTGTATTGGTGATGCTCTGAGAGGGTAAAACTTAAACAACTTAATAAATAGAGTACATTTTTTTTTTAAGAATGTAATTTAGCTTGTATTATTAATCAATTAATCAAATCTGATTGGGCAATTGTAGTTAATTTAGTCAAACAAGTTTTTTTTTTTGCTTTTTTCACAAGTAAAGTCACGATTCTTATGCTAAATTGATAATTTAGTTAATTATAATAGATGTTGATGTATTTGGCGCATACCGACCAGACTTTTGTTCCTGAAAATGAAATTTTACAGCGAAATTTTGGAAATTTCGAATAATAATGGAAATGAAAACGATGGAAATTGGAACCTAATTGGTTAGCGGAGTCAATTTGTTGATTTTTTTGACTAATAAAAAGGATTAGTATCACTTTTGGTACCATAACTTTACTTGTTTTTCCTTTTCTTATTCTACACGGACTTTATCAAATTTTATCATAAACATTTTTAATTGTCATCAAATTAAATATCTTTCGTTAATTTTTTGTTAAAAGCTAACGGCTTAACTATTGGTAACGTCTAATTGTCATCAGATTATATACCTTATGTTTTCAATTATCATTAAATTACATACCTTTAGCCATTAGCTTTTGATAAAAACATGATGAAAGATATGAAATTTGATGACAATTGAAAACGTTTATAATGAAATTTGACGAGTTCAATTGAAAGGATACCAAAAACGAAAAACAAGTAAAGTTAGGGTATTAAATGTTGTATTAACCCAATATCAAAGGGGCTATTAAACACTTATGAAAGATCGTTACGAGTATTTTTTTTTTTAAGATGAATCTCACTGATTTGACCTAATATGTGTTAATGAGCTAAGTTATGAGAGAATTATGTTCCGTCTTACGAATTAGAATATGTAAAACGGTGTTACATGAGACCTACTCAAAATGACAAAAACTAAAGAAATATCTTTTTATGAATATTTTTAATAAAATTGATTCCTCTAATTCGATCCACCGTATGTTATTAGATTGATCTGTAAAAAATAGATTATATCTTACGAATTATGATCATAAGACGGCAAGACGATCTCGCAAGTGACCTATTCTTAAGGAAGATGGAATTTTGTGTTAGAAATGTGTCCCTGTCCATTAATAAACTTGCAAGCAATTGGTTGATGTCTTATGTCTACTTTGTTAGCTCCTCCTTCTATTTCGGTATCCTCTCAATTAATTAGGTTTTGACCAATTTAGATATGGTTCCTCCCCCCTTGAATTCTCCTTTCAAATTGAACATTGGAAAATAAAAATAAAAATAGAGGCAAAAAAAAGTGAGAGTTAGATCTAGTTGCAGGTATGGGATCCATGTCAGCTAGCATGGGATTTTGTACGGATTAGGGAGCCTAACACGTGCATGGAAAAGAAACAAGAGAATTCCTCTATATTCATCTACAAAATTATTAATATAATTTCTTTTTGTAGTAAATTGTCAAGAATAATATTTGATTTGTTTATATCTTTATACGTCACCAGCGGCGGACACAAGTGTAGGGGTCTGGGGGCAGTTGCCCCCACTTGGTTTTTTTGGTGTTGAAGAAATTTTTTTTAAAAAAAATATGCTTTGTAAATTTTACAATTTGCCCCCATTTATGTCAAATTTGTACAAGTTATCCCCATCTAAAAAAATCTCTGCGTCCGTTACTGTACGTCACAAATTCGCCTAATTAAGCAACTGAAAAATACATCGTAGGTGTTGACTAACTCAAATAAATAGCCTGAAAAGCAAATCCTAACTATCACTCATATAACACTTTTGAATTGATATGATGCAATAATTGTTACATAAAGAAAACATTTTTATTTTTGTATACACTTAGTAAAGTTAATTGGAAAAGCAATTGTGGGAGAAAAGAAGCTTCTAAAATGGTTTTTTATGTAAAGTGGATCATGTCATTACTTATTAGAGCATGGTTAACACTTAACACCCAAATCAAATACATCAAAATCAAACACATCCTATTTAAAACTAATAAAATAATGTACTTTATTTATTTTCAAAATATTGTTTGGGGTTTACCCGGTTCATAGTTTAAGAAAAACAAATTGACTGAATTATAAATATTGGTGAAATATGTGATTTTCTTTAATACTCTTGAATATGTGGTCATAATTAAAATATGTAGAAAAGGTGAGGGGAAAGTGATAAAAGTGTTTTCCTAAAAAGGAAAGTTTTGAAAGAGAACAATTATTTAAGAACGGACTAAAAAGGAAAAGGTATACAATAATTTGAAAATGGAGGGGGTATTTGATACTTATTTGATTCAAAACAAAAAAAAAATCTTCCAACTGTGATACAAAATCTAATACTTTTACATATCCCACCATATTTATTTTCACAAAATTTTTCTGATATCCAAATGAAACAAATTGTGTGTGCCCCGTTTTTAACCGGATCTGCGCCACTGAAAAGCAAGGTGGTTTCAAAACTTTTAAAGCGCGTGGAATACGCTCAGTCCCAATTATTGACTTGAAAAATGTGATTAACAGAGTCGTTATCTTTATTTTAAGGAGAAAAAAAACAAACAAAAAAACCGAACATACTAGATTATATGGGTTCAGGGGCTAAGTTACGAGTCAGGAAGGGGTTAGGCATCCAGTTCGCCATTTCGGTCTCATAATGATTTTATCAATATGCTTGTTTTATTTTACACACTTTGACTCAGAAAAATACATTTATACGACAGAGAGAAATAGAGAGAAATTAATTTACTTTTATTAAAGAAAAGAAAGTAAAAATTACATCTGGAATAATACAACTTAAAGAATAATTACAACATTTTCATAAGCTAGTTTAAGGATAAACCATTTATATTAATAACAAACTTTATTTACATTATTAGTAAAAGCAGAAAATAAACTTACTAAATAATACAAACATAACCATTTTTATATTTAATTTATGTGCAGAAAAGAAATAACTACTTTACACTAAAGTAAAATAGAAAATAAACTAATTAAAATAAAAGAAAAATATAACTATTATTACATTTAAAGAAAGATAGAAAATAAACCAATTAAACAGAAAGGAAATATAACTATTATTACATTTAAAGTAAGACAAAAAAGAAACTAATTTAAATGAAAATGAAATATAACTATTATTACATTAAAGTATAAACCGAAATAAAACTTAATTAGATATTTACATTTAATTTATAGATTATAATAAATAACTACGGGGACAAAACTTACCTCCCAGAACGTGAGTGTCTGAACCTGGTATGCCTGGGCTTAAGCCCACTAGGCGATTTTAGATGTGCTTCCCCTGTCATTTTAAGAAATGAAGTCTTTTTTTTTTTTTACTGCTTTGTTGTTGCAGGGATTCGAGTAGAGTGACTGCTCCGATTAGTTGCTTTTCTCCTTGGGATCCGGGCAGTACAACTGCTTGCTTTTACTTGTTTGCTTGCTTGCTTTGCGTGTTTTTCGTGCTTGTTGAGTCTGAAATCGGGCAGAGCAACTGCTTGCTTTTGCTTGATATTGTGTCTTGAATCGGGTAGCGCAACTGCTTGCTTCGGCTAGATTTTACGTTTGTATTCGAGTAGGGCAACTGCTCCTTTTGAAATTTTGGAACCGGTGAAATAGGGCGGAAACCTAGTTGGGTAGTTAGGGGGCATGAGGGTTTTAGTGTTTGGGAGAGATTTGACAGAGCTTCGAGGTTGGAGAGGAAATAACTTCGACGTTCTTTCGGGAGAACTTTCACAAACTGCTGCGTGAAGTGTGTAAACTATGAAGCCGGGCACCTCTATTTATAGTTGAGAGTGAGGGCTTCCTATGCAATTAAGTTTTACTTTCTGAGCTTCATCGGCTTGTACTGCGCGCTTGAGAGATTGCACCAAAGGCAAAATGCTACAGTGCTTCTGGAACTGTTGGGCGCCACCCATAGCTGGAGAGGCACCCAGCCCTCCTTTTCCTCCACTTTTTGGCACTTAGGCCCCCTGTATTTTATTGTTTACGCATCCTGCTTTTGTTTTTTGCATTTTCATCCCTGTAATTTGACATTTGTTAGCTTTTTAACAGGTCTTGATATTTTATGTCATGTTACATACCAGAGGTGAGAAATTGAGGTGTCTACACAAACCAAGTATCTATTTATAGGTAAAAATGTGTATTTTAATTCACGAAAAAAATAATTTTAAAAAATAATTTTTTTGGCCGAAAATTGATCAAGAAAAACGATGGTGAAAAAGTTATTTAATGTTGTCATATGGAAAAGGCAATGGTAGAGGCGTCAGTCACATGTCGGCCAGTCTTGATGTTTTTTAAAATTTTCGGCGTCGTTTTGAACCCAAAAGACTTGAAACACGGTCGTTTTTGACACACTTTGTGGTTTGATTTGGTTTTGATTTGTATCAAAAATTAATACAAATCAAACCAAATCAAATCAAATCAAAATTAAATTAGATTTTTTAAAGATATACCGAGGAAGATTCCACTTTGATTTGAGTTTGATACATTGTTAACAAAGCTATTTTTTAAGATAGCATAAATCATACATATAAAGAGTTTATCTAATGAAAAAGAACACATGAAAGTGATTAGTCACACACATGTATGAATGAGGATTATCAAGATTTTTAAATGTAGCGCCATTTTTTTTTTCTCTAAAGGGGGCATGAGAATGGATCGAACTTACACTTTGTAAAGCCCCATGTCTATCACTGGGCCATTGGAAAAGAACATAAAAAAGAAAAAGAAAATAAATGAATAAAGGTAATTACCTTAAGAAAACGTAATGTATAGTAATATAAGAAAGGGATATAACCGGCCGGTCCTTTTGTAATATTTTCAACCGTTGATATCTCTCATATTTTTATTTAACCGACAAATGATATATTTAGTGCAATTTATGATGCATGAAGCTTCTTCTCATAATTTTCAAAAATTTTTTGGATTAACTCGATTATGTTATGACCAAAGATTTACTTAAGTTTATTGTCTTTACCAATGTCGTAAAAGTTAGAATTTATAGTTACTTAATGAAGTTTTTAATGAATGAAATGTAATGTCCTGAAATATAATTAAGATGTGTTTACTTTTCATTCGATTTAGTCTCGTGTTGACTTTTAAATATGGAATGTGAATCATTTATGTGGAACGGAATGATAAAAAGTTGACTTCATCTTCTTCAAACACCTTCACTCAAACTAAAACTTAGCCCAGTCATAGGTGAGGGCGATGAAGTTCCCTCCTTCCACAAATAACCCCCCCACTTGTAGTCACACTCTTCCCCTAATGGGTGATTCAGTTGTAGAGTTAAGATTTCACAAAGTGTGAGGTTTCAGATTCAACCCAACCAGACTCATTTCCTTAATTTCTTATCATTGAAACCCTAGGGCCTCCATTTCATTACGTTGAGTACCACCTTTAGCTAGCCACCTCTATACTACGATCTCATTTCTAAGAAGTCACTTTGATCCTTGTGAGAATTATAGAAGAAACTTAATTTAGACGTATGAATATTATGAGAAACAAATCCAATAACAAATAGAGATTTAGAATTCTCATCAAAGCTTTTTGTGGCAAGGGAAGTGTCAATCAAGGTTGAATTTGGCGATAGTGAATAAGGTAAGGTTGAATAGACGTATCAATATTACTCTTTTTTTTTTTTTTTTAAATATATAAAGGAATGGAATGAAGTATTTTTCAGCCACTAAATGTGCGGCTCAATCCACGACTGCTCTTGGCATATGAATGACAAGGTAGTCACCAGTCTGATTCTATCTTTGTTTTGATTTTTTATTTATTTTTTTTTTCATATTTTGGTTAGGCATGTGTAATAATTCAAAGACCGCTTGTGTAAATAATATTTTATATCATCGGTGGATGAAAATTTAATGCATATTAATAATAAAAAAGGAGAGGCTATTTCTATTAAAAAAATTACGTATCCACTACATCTTTAATAATTCCATCAAATAAATACATGTTTGGAAAAAATTACCCCTTAAGTACTTGTCTATTTTAAGTTGACTAATTAAGTTGCTTTCCTAATTACCTTTTAATATTATTTTTTAGTTCAAACGTTTATGAACAACATAATTATTCTATTATTATTTTTACTTTTTGTAATGACTTT
The DNA here is from genome assembly GCA_013146195.2 of Codonopsis lanceolata. Classification (NCBI taxonomy): domain Eukaryota; kingdom Viridiplantae; phylum Streptophyta; class Magnoliopsida; order Asterales; family Campanulaceae; genus Codonopsis; species Codonopsis lanceolata. Next base: position 46,188,400 of record CM028383.1, on the reverse strand, counting down.
ATTAATTAATCTTGTGATTAAAGTTATATTGTATAATAAAAAAAATCGTAAGGACATTTTGTCTACCAAACTTTGAGTAAATATATGTCCATTGGTTATGGAAAAAATTTAAAATGAAGCTTAAAGGATGTAATAGTAAAACAATCGAATAGTAAAATCATATTATGAAATAATATCGTAATATGTAAATATTTTGTCTACCTTTATAATTGATTCGAAAATTTAATTATTGAGTTGATTGAAACCAATATTCAGTTTAATATCTACCATAATAATTGAATTGATATTTTAAAATAACACTAGATCTTCATGTTCGTGCCTATGACACAGTGTCAGTATATCTAATTTCGTTAATTGAAATAACAATGCTTAAATAGAAGGTACGATTTAAAAAAATATTACAGTTGAGAGGTACATTGCTTCAAGAGTTCAAGTGATAGTTGGGGGATTGATGATTTATAAGGGGTGACTTTTCAGAAGATTGATCGATGAATGTGACTTTGTAATATGAAGATAAAACATATGGAGAAGAAAAATGGGTGATTGCTCATAATATTAATTGTGAGGGGTGACTTATAATAGAAAAAAAAATAGGGAGTTAAAAATAGATAAATACCCACACATATAAATGTGAGGGTGAATCTCAACTGTTAAAGTTTTTAACATAATTTAATCTCAACCTCTGAATAGCTCTAGTCAATTATCTAGATGTTTTATAATATAGACTAGTACTTTTGCCCGTACCGATGGTACGGCGCCAGTTTGTGAATTTATCAATAAATAAAGCAGATAAGGTGGAAATGAATTAATATTTACTTATAATTTGTCTAAGTTAATTATGATAACAGTTTAAAAAAATATTTCAAATAACAAAACTAACGAATTTTTTTTACATAAAATTGATTAATTAATTAAAATATCGAAAAGAAAAGGGACGTGTGTTTGGTGGAGGAAGGATTAGCGGCTACCAACCGTGAATAGTAGGGGGAGTTGGAGAGAGAGAGAGGGGGTAGTTGCTCAACCACCATTCACACATGTGAACTTCAGGAGTGATAATGATCGTAGGATCTTAGTAAAGAAATCAATCTCAGCCCCTAAATAGCTTTAGTCAATTGCACATGTGTGACTATGAGCTATATTGTATTATAGATTTTTAAACTAAATTAGAATATAAATTTTTTGTAATAAAATATCCGATATAATCTAAAATGGTAGAAAATGTATTAATCATATTATTTTTATGATAATGGAATATGAAACGTGAGTGTTTAGAAAAATTGATTAAATATATTTATTACAAAAAAAATAAATACCATGTTTGTTGAGAATTAAAATGTTAAGAATATAAATAGAATAATTATGTTGTCCATTGATATTTGAGCAAAAAAATAATGTTAGAAGGTAATTAAGAAAGTAACTTGATTAGTCAACTTAAAAAAGGGTAGTTGTGTCCAAGCATGTATTTGTTTAATTCAATAATTAAGGATATAATGAATAAACAAAAATTGTAATGAAAATAGTCGCTCCCTAATAAAAAAATTTTTTTTTTTTGAGAAACAACTAGTAAGAGGCTGGCGGGCTTGACTATCCTATATATAAATTCCAAATAATAAAATTACACGAGAGGGGAGGACATAAAAACCTTACACCGTGAAAAATAAACGAAGAGCAATAAGAAAAATTACTCGCTCCCAAATGACTATTCCTTTCAGAAACGCAGACAAAAGATGCTCTGATATTCTCGAACTTCCCCTTCTAGCCAAAAAATATACGTTGCTAATAGTGTAGAGCCTTGAAGGGACTCAACCACTCGCCTTCCACGTGACAGACACGTGGCTGTTAGAACAACGACACCTGGCAACTACGCCGATGTGGCGCAGGTTGGCGACCATCCTCGACTCGAGCACCACCAAAGCCGACTGCACTGTGCCGAGCGTAATTATTCTAGACTAGCCAATTGTCACCAAAGGCATCTTACATGATCGGTCCTCTAATTCTAGCCGACCACCAAGAGAAAAAACAGGACTTAAGTCCAACCGACATGAGCGAGAAACGCCAAAGATAGTACAAAGTACGCCTGTGTGGCCCTGCTCGATCGAGAGACACCAACGTGCTCGCGCCCACCGCTCCACTTGCAGCTTGACTCCGCCTCGATACTCGACAAACCCGAAAAAGAGAGAACTAATAGAGCCGCCACCTCTGGCCGACCAACATCTCGCCTCCAACGTGCCGTCCTTGCTTATCTGGCAAGCCAAACCTGGAGAGGAGTATAAAAAGGGAAGTAACCAACTTCACAAGGTATGACACTATTCACACTTGGCATATTCTCTACTTTGAGCTTGCAACTAAACACAGATTACTGAGGGTGATCACAGGGTACGCCTGTACACTCCATTGTTACCCCCGCACTGACTCTCACGCCGGAGGGCTTTAGCCGATAACCTCCCAGCCTCCCCGACCTGTTTTCTCTTATTTGACAGGCTCACGCAAGAAACTAAGGAAGACGATTGGGAAACCAACAAAGAACAACAAATGATATCTACCTCACCGCCCAAAGACATGCATTTCTACTGACCAGCCCCACGTATACTCCACGTAGCCACCCATATCTCTGGCGTGATCAAGTGGTTCCGCTGAATCGAAAACTTCTTTCTTCTTTTCCCTGTCTTCCATTTCTTAGCCCTAACCATAAACCATGGAAAGAACAACCCCCACAAAACAAAACCAACCAGGAGCAAACGAGCCTGTTCCCTCGACCATGCAACCTCCCCAAATGGCCAATGCATCTACGTAAATAGATTTGACCACTCCGAGCTCGAAAGTCTTCAAAGGAAAGGGAGTCGCCGATGTGGCTCGTAACTGGGCCGATCTCAATCGAGCAGATTCTTCTTTCGCTGGGGGAGACGAGGAGGACGACGAGGTACACCTGGTGGGCTCTAAGGCTCGCGCACAGGAACCAACGAATGAACAAGAAAAATACTTGGAGGAACTGAAGTATTGGGAGCCGAAAGCTTTATCTCCAAGAAATCAAGAAGCGGAGCAAAGAGTGTACGAGCCGAGCAAAAGGTGGGGCCACCCCGAACATGATAGTCACTGGAACCGGCATCAGATTTAATCCGAGGAAGCCCCACTGGGGCAAAGAGAAAAGAAAGGCCACCCCGCCCGAGCGTGAAATCGAGGTCGGGAGGAAGGATGATCGAGCACGCCCGAAACCGAGCCGCTCATGCTTACATTTCCCGATGAATCAAGATGCCCACCCTCCCGAACTAGGAGAGGAGCGAGGAAGGAGAATCTCAACCAAGAAATGAGGCAAAAGAGCGTAACGGCAGCAATCGCTTTCACCCTCAACAATCCGGGATAGAGCAATAAAAAGTGGTCTGAACGCGACCACGGAAGTGCAAAAAAGATGCCCCTAAGTCCCCGCCAAGGAGGTCGAAAGCAGAAGTGAAATATCTTCTGGGTAGACTCAAGCGATCGGTGGAAGCCGATGATGCTCCTCTCCATCCAAGAACGGACTGCTCAAAGAAAAATGAGGAAAGCCCCACCGCCTCGACAAAAAGCCCTAACTTTGACTCTTACCAAGACTCACTAGCGGCCGACTACATCGCCGCCAAGTCAAGATGAATGCAATAGCCCCGTAAGACGAGGATGCTTGGGGAAAAATCTTCGCAGGCACCCTACAAGGAAAAGCTTTGAAGTGGTACACGGGGTTACCCCTGCATTCAGAGAACGGACGAAGTTCGCATGATGTTCGTGACGCAATTTGTTTCAAAGCAGGCAAAGCAAGAAGCAAATGCATTTACGCAAAGATCCAACAACGCCACAATGAGTCTAATCGATGTACATGGACCGATTCATGGCTATGGTCGACCAAATACCATACATCTCTGAGGAATCCATTAAAATGTGCTTTTATCTCTGCCTACAAAGCAGGCCTCGATGAGACAAGAGATGATGCTCGTGGATCATGGGTCAAGAGGAGAAATGTACGCCCACGCCTAGGTGATAAATGCCGAGGATGCAAAGAAAGATGGAAAGAAGAAGGACCAGGAAGGATCTAACCGGACACAGGATAATTGGAGGAGAGATGGCCGAGGAGACTCCTGCAGGCGCGAAGACAATCGAGGAAGGAACAAATGGGATGATATAGAGTGGACTCCTTTAAACACTAGTCGCGAGCATATCATGAACGCCCTCCTCGATCAAATAGAATCGGGCGACCACCCCCCGCTAAAGGAGACACTGCACTCCCGAAATCCCAACAAACACTGCGCATATCACAAGGACGTCGGCCACACAACTGAGGAATGCATTAACTTGAAGCGAGCAATTCAGAAGTTGATAGACCGAGGGGAGCTCAGAAGGTTCGAGCAGAGAAATAACAGAGGAGATCGGGGAGATCGAGGAGGAGAACAAATGACGAAATCATGACCGCAAACTGCATACAACCCAAGGCCGAGAAACGTGATAGACACAATCAGAGAGGCCACCCCAAGTGGTACCCGGCTCAAAAACATGATTTACAATCTGAAACACGTGGTGAACGCGATGCCCCAAAAAGACGAAGAAGGGGGCATTACGTTTATGCCAAGTGAGCTAGCTATTAGCGAAACGGCAAGGCAGCAGCCACTAACTCTGAGGGTCGGAATCCACAATAGCAACGTAAAAAGAGTCTTGGTAGACACGGGGGCATCAAGGGATATTTTGTACTACAAATGCTTTTCGGCCCTGAAGTGGGGACGCCCATCTCAAAGCCAAGTTCAAGATAATTAGAAGGCTTCACCGACACCGTGTCGCGGAAGAGGATCGATCACCCTCAAGGTTGTATTAGGAGAAGAAACCACCACACCTCGAACGGAGGAAGTGGATTTTCTTGTGATTGACCTCCCATCCCCATACAATGCAATCCTGGGTTCCCCGGCCCAAACAAAGTTTCAGATGGTCTCCTCGCTGGCCCATCAAAGGGTAAAATACCCCACGAACAACGGGACAGGAATAGTGCTCAATGACCCTGCCAGCACTCTTGAATACATCTATAAAGAAAAGAAAAACAAGGAAAAAGTGAATACAGCCCAACCTCGAACGGAGGTGGCAGTAGAGATAGACCGACAAAGAAGGCAAGAGAAGACGGAGGGAAATTGTCCCCGCTGCCAACGCACCAATCAAGCTCCCACAAAGATAGCAATTAGCGAGCTGGAACGCCGCCGAAAGAAAACATGGAGGCAATGGCGCCTAAACCCCAGATAAAGTCAAAAAAGAAAGCAGCTAAGAAAATTGAGATGGTGGAGAGCTCGACACCGAGACCGACCGAGATCAAGCTTTGATGAGGACTGAGGAAATAGTGATCAACCTTGACTTCCCGCAGCGTAAAGTTAAGGCTCAAGAGATACCGTAAGAGGAACGAGTACCATCATTAAACTCTCAAGGAGAGTCCGGATGTCTTCGCCTCGAGGGTCGAGGACATGGAAGGAATCACCAGACGTGGCGTACATAAACTTAGTATCGACCCGACGCCATTCCTATACAACAAAAAGGCAAGAATTTTTTCTTCCCGTAAACAAGAGGCGATCAAGGAAGAAGTGTCCAGCCGCCAAAGCGAAAAATAATAAAGGAGGTTATCAGTATGCAACATGGATAGCCAATGTGGTTATGGTGAAAAGTCGAGCGGAAAATGGAGAATGTGCGTAGACTTCACCGATTTAAACAAGGCTTGTCCCAAAGATCGTACCCTCGCCGAGGATCGACTACCAGATTCATGGCCGGGCACAAAATCCTCGAAGTTTTGTCGATGCTTATTCGGTATCATCAAATACGAACGTGGCCGGGCCGACCAAATTCACACCTGCTCCGAGTCAGAGGACTATAATGCTACATTCACGATGCCCTTCTGCCAAAGAACGCAGGGCCACGCATCAAAGAATGGTGAACAAGGTGTTCGGCGACCGCCTAGTGGAGAAACGTGGAAGCATACATCGATGATACGGTGATTAAGACAAAGCAGCCTGGCCATGCCGAGGACTTATGGAAACCTTTGCAAACCCGAGGAAGCACAAAATGAAGTTAAACCCTAAAGTGCGCTGGGGTAGTTGCCGAAAATTCCTGCTACATGGTCAATGAGAGGAATCGAGGCCAACCCCGGAAGATAAAGGCCCTAACAACTATGGACCTCCCGAGTGTATCAAGCATGTTCAAAACTTAATGGCCGGATCACCGCCTCGCCGCTTCATCGCCAAGCCTGCCAGAGAGAGAAGCCTACCATTCTTTAAGACATCAAAGGGGAAAGAAATTTCTATGGCCGGACGATTGTGTAAAAGCCTTCAATGAGCTCAAAGAATATCTGGCAGTCAGCCTCGGCCAAAGATCCCCATCCCCGAGGAAAAATCAGACGTGATACTGGTCGCATCGCACTCAAGGCACGCGTCATGCAGTTGTTAATCGTAGAGAAGATAAGTTGCAAAAGCTCGGGTGCCTACTATGTGTCTCATGCCTAACCGAGGTCGAGGAGAGATATTTAGAGATCGAGAAATTGGTGTCGCCTCTAGTAATTGCCGCCGAAAATTGAAAGCGCATTTCCAAGCTCATCCGATAATAATGTTGCTACAGCACCTCCCGATGAGACAAATCCTGCATAAGCCTGCATATGGCGGCAGAAGAATGCTAAAATGGTCGGTTGAGCTATCGTGGTACGGATTGAATACTTTTAAGCCGAGAGAACTATTCAAATGTGTTTTGCTGCATTACTTCATCGCCGAAACTTCATTTACAAAAGTGAGCGCCTACTGATAATACTAGAGAAAGCCGGGACAAAGTGAAGCGATCAAGAAAAGATCAGGATGACAAGCTAACAAAGCCTGCACTCACCCGAGCATTGGACTCTATTCGTGGATGGATCCTCTGCACCACTAAAAAGGGTGAATCTCAATGATTACCTCGTAGGGGAATTAGGTCCGGCCTCGAGTTCGCTGCTTCAAACAACCAAGCCGAGTATGAGGCGTTGGTAGCTCGTGTCGAGTTGGCAAGGAAGTCGGGGCCGAGAACATTGTAATACGCAGGATTCCCAGCCTGGTCAAACAAGTTCGGGCGATATGGGGCGAATCACCCTTCTTGGCCAAATATCAACAACTAGTCCAGCGCAACTCAAGGAATTCAAATATTGGAACCTGAGCAGACAGTGGAAAACAACGCATTTGCGCATTTCTTGTCAAAAGTCGCTTCTTCAAAGCGAGATATCCCCCGAAAG
>CM028383.1:46124587-46181060 GCA_013146195.2 Codonopsis lanceolata | reverse complement strand
TCTGACGAGCCATGTCTTGGTCGGAAACGTTGGGCTACTGCTGGCGAGGTAAAAAGCTTTCGACTAAAATGCGCTTCTTCCCCTTTTTGTTTACGTTTTATGTTTACGACTCATTTTTACGCTTGCGGTTGCTTCTACTTGTGCCAATCTCTATGATAGGTATAACGAGGAGAAGGTAGCTATGAAAGGCGAAAGGCGATAGTAAGACTTCACGAGAGTGCAGCGAAGGAGAAGATCGAGCACGTAGCTCTCTGGCGATGGTGAAGCAAACCTGCGGCCAAGAAAAGGAAGCAGCATTCGGCGTAACACGAAGTTGGTCGCCCAGGCGGTGACTGCTAGCGCGAAAAGAGTTGGTCGTGGCGGTGAAGAAGAACCAAGCCGACACGGAAAAGGCTCAAACCGATCACGGCGCTGACCAGAGGCGAAAGGACCGTCTTGGTGGAAAAGAGCCATGGCGAAGATGCGGCCGTCAAAGATGGGAAACATGTGGAGGAGGCTGTTCGGGAGGCGAAGGGCAGGAAACAGGCTGCGTGGAGGACTACAAGAAATCCATGCCGAGGACGACTTCAAGTGCCATTGCTTTCGGCAGTGACGTCTATAGTGCCTTATTTGCACGTGGCGTCAATCATATCCTTAGGCGGCCATTTGGGCGTGGGGTGATAAACATGAAGACCATGGTGAGTGGGGTACATTCCCGGCTACTCAGATCTTTGTAGCGCCCGGTTCCACCACTTGATCCCATACCCACGGCAGTGGAAGCTTTAGCGAAGGCGGCAGGGAAAACGGCCGCCAACCTTGGGACGCCACTCCCGGTGAAAATGTGTGTTCTACGATCGGCCTTGGAGGCGGGCTGCCGGTTGGTCGCGAGGAGGAGGCCGGGGAGGTTGAGCGAGGCTGCTCGAAGGTTACGAATTTTCCTTCTGTGATCAATATCGGGCTTGGCACAAACTCTTCCTCTCCCCGGCAGATACTCCACCCCCTGAGCAGTTGCTCGCCCCTCCTCCCGAACTTGACGACCAACTTTAGATTATGTTTATTTTGCTCGGCCTGCTTGCCAATATTTTTTGACTTCCTTTTGTAACTCAGGACTTGGTATAATATAATCCTCTTCAATTATAGATGCGTATATGTTCTCGATTAGATGCTTTGTTTGCTCAATAACTATTTCTTGTTTGCTTGTTACTTTGTCATTTGTGAAAAGTGCTATATCGACATAAATGTGCGATTATATCTAATTAAGCATGATTATTAACATATAAATAACAAGACTCACAAAGCAATCTTATTACTTAGAATTGAGATGTTACCAGAACAAACAACTGGGTATGAATGCTTGGATGCGGCCAAGGCTTAGGCGGGTCGAGCCAGGAAAACTTCCGAAGATTGGCCAGCGAGGCCCGGCTCTCGATCGGTAACCAACAGCAGGGCATGGCCTTTGTTCGATGTGGGTAGTTCGATGCGGTTGTTGGTATATCTTGAGTATTGAGATATCACAGTTATGATGTTCGGTCATTGTAGGAAGCCAGAGGTAGTCAGCCGCTATCTTTGTAGGCATGGCCTCATCGCCGGGGCGAGCATCTAGTGCGTGAATGGGGCATGGCCACATCTCACCGAGAGAAAAAATTCCACCGATCTAGGGTTTTTGGAATTGTTATTAGGCCAGGGAAAAGTGGCCTCGTGCACTCGCCGGCGGCGAAATCTAGTCAAACAAGTACGGACACTTGCAGAATAACAATTCATTGATAACTTTGAACATTACGAGATTGATAAACACGACAATAACTTGCCTTTTATTGATAAATGATCGATGACCCTCAACGGGGAGGTCTTGCCGTTTGTTTCCTTAACTTAAGGGTAATACTTTTGAGGTGATCTGCGACCAAAAGATGCTTCAGTCGTTTCCTTGGGCGTTTGGAGTGTGTAAGTGCCTCTCTTACGATCCCGATAACTCGGAAAGGACCTTCCCAATTAGGAGACAGCTTCCCATACCTTACGCTCGATGACTGTTACCTCAATTTTCACAGTACCAAGTCTCGGAGATATAGAAGGCTACGCCTCGAACTCTCTTGTCATGGTGAGCTTTTGCCCTTTGTTTATAGTTGATCATCCTGAGCCGTGCATCTAGCCTCCTCTCTTCGAGCAAGTCTAAGTCAATGGCCCGAGCAAGTTGATTATTACGCTCATTTGTAATGTGAGACACGGTAGCTAGGCAAGGCCATTTCTCACAGGAATCATAGCCCGGCAGTAGGTGAGTCTGAAATGGAGTTTCTCGGTTGGTCCTCGAGCGTGGTTACGGCCCAGTGAGGCCGGTGTAATTCTTACGCACTTCCACTGCTCGCCCTTCTAAGTTTCGCTTAAGCGCGTGCAAAACTTGTTTGTTAGCGACTTACGCTTGGCCGATTACCTTGAGGGTAGCGACGGACGGCGCGATGTTTTACGCTGGCGAGCACGTTATTCATTTGTGAACTTATCTGGCGAGTACCATGGTCGGATATCATTGCAGAGAGGGGCGAACACGCACCACACTGTGTCGTGTACAAACTTGATGGCGTTTGCCTCACGAAATTTTGGCGGGGGTTTTGCCTCAATCCATTCGTGAAGTAATCTATGGTGACTACGGCGTATTTGTACTTGTATTGTGCCGGCGGGAATGGGCGATCGGATCGATTCCCCACCATGTCGAAGGGCCGGGCGCTACGGCTGGGTTTGCATTGTGGATGGAAGCCTTGGTATATCCGTATCTCGGCATTTGTCACATTCACGAACATACTTTCAGAGTCCTTTCTAAGGGTAATCGGTAATATCACCTTTCGCGAGGACCACTCTACGCTAGAACTCTTGTGCAGGGTGGCAGCCATTCCATTCTTCATGTACCTCATACAAAAGCGCCCTCGGTTAGTGCAAGGGGTACATGTGAAGCATGGTCGACCTTAGATCGCTTGTACAAGATTCCCCCCCACCGAGTAACGGCAGGAGCTTGGCTGTGTGGCCTTGACCTTGTCTGCAGGCGAGAACTCCACATGTTCGATGTAATCTTTGTAGTCATCAATCCGACTTACGGCGTGGCTCGATGTCCATAACGGCCGTCTATCGATGGCGGGGGGGTTTCCATGTGCTCGATCATTCTTGAAGGATTAAGCAAAGCGATTTTCCTCGGCGATCTTGGATAAGTAGATGCCTTTCGCATATTATGCCTTTCGGTCAATCGATCATTTCCCAAAACTTGAAAATTTTCAAGATTTCCTTGACTAGCTCGCGATGCTTAACGAGGGGTAGGGTGGTGTACCATATATTCCCCCACGGACATTGGTTCCTGACTAACTTTGTGAATCAGAATGCACTGTATACGCCTCTACGCCCCATATCGGATTGCGAGTTCGAGCAGGCAATCATTGCTTCATATTCGGCAACATTGTTGGAGGCGAGGAAATTTGAGCCGGAGGCTAGCTCAAACTCTGTGATTTCATCGGGAGCTACGAGAAGGATGCCGACTCACTCAGGCTTTGCTATTTGCCCGTCCACATAAAGGTCCCAGACGGTAGGGTCGGGGTTGTGGCAATTGTTTTTGCTTTCGGGCTCCACCGAATTTTTGGTCTCGGGATCCTCGTCTTTGGGTGAAGCTTGTTTCGACCAAGAAATCGGCCAATGCTTGTGCTTTGATTGCTCGCTTTGGGCAAGTAGTCTATATGGAACTTCGGTGAGCTCGTCGACCCGATTGAGCAATGCGATGTATCGGTTTGTGTGTAGGACTTTCTTGGCGATGGCGCGTCTGTATACTACGATTATATGTGCGAGAAAAATAAGCCCTTAATTTTCGAGGCGGTATGACAAGCGAGTAGGCTAATTTTTCAACATTGAAATAACGACCCTCAGCGGGGTGGTGAGGGCCTTAGATACATAGTACACATGCTTTTGAATATCTAATTCCTACTCAACTAAAACAGCGGCCACGGCACAGGTAGCTGCTAGATACTAAATAAAGGCTCACAGGCACGAGGCTGGCGAGGAGAGGTGGTTTCTTGAGATACTCACAGGCTGCTCGAGGGCCTTGGCAGCGATCTGCATTCACTCAAAACCCTTGTTGCAACACTTTGAAGAAAGGGAGGCATTTTTGGTGGAGAGATGAAGCGGCTTTAAGGCAATTACTGCTTGTTTAACTCTTTGGATGTGCTTGATGCGGATAAAGGCTTCTCCATGTCGGCCGGGGCTTGTATCTTCTCGGGTTAGCCTCATGCTTTGGTTGACCATGAATCAGGGAACTTCCCTTCGGACCAGAGCATTTGCTCGGGTTTGGCTTCATGTTGTGCTTGCGTAGGTTGGCAAATGTCTCGGCCAAGTCAAGAGTATGGTCGCGGCCCTTTGTTTTGATGACCATGTCATCTATGTAGCTTCCATATTTACAGGATTTGAGGCGAAAACCTTGTTGACCATCTTATTTGGTAAGTGGCTCTGCATTTTCGGCCTGAGGGCATCATTTTGTAGCAATAGAGGCCAGTTGGGAAAATTTGTCTTCACCTTGTCTTGCTCGTTCATTTTCACTGGTGGTAACTTTGATGCAGCGTCCGGAAGCCCAGCATCTCGAATCCGGCTATAGAGTCGACCGGCACATCATGCGGGGTAGTGGATATGATCTTTAGGCGAGCTTTGTTTAGAGCTGAGTGAAGTCACGCACATCCGCCATTTATCGTTTGCCTTTTGACCATCACCACGTTAGCTAGCAGTCGGGTCTTGAATCTCCTCGATGATGTCGGCCTTTAGGAGGCTTCTCGACCTACTGCTTTTGATCGCGACGTTCTTCTCGGGTGAATCTTGTCTTGATCATTTGTTGGATGGGTCGAAAGCGAGAGGTCGTATTAGTCGTGGCGGGCAATGTTTTCATGATGCCCTCATGTCTTCAGAGTCCGAGGCGAACACGTCATTTGTTTTTCAACAGTTTAATCAATCTGTCCAGAGCCGGGAGGCATGGCCTTCCGATTTTGATTTTTTGCTCGGGGTAAATTTGGATTGATAATGATCTCCTCCGGCTTCGCCCATTGGTTGGATATCGAGGCTCGTCAGGACTTGCAAGGTGTCCATCTCAATGTCTTGTGACTTGAGGCGTTTCTTGCATGTCTAGAAGGCTGGGGCGGAGCTTGCTCGGAAGGCTCTATTGGAGCTTGCTCGGGAGGCTATTTCCATGGGCTCGGCGACCGCTTCGTGTCTCTTCGAGCTCAATGTTATTGATGGAGGGCATTTGGGGTAGGTTCGGCGGAAGCTCTGGCTGCTTTGATCGGGGAAGGTCCACGATCGGTTTTGGGGCTACATCATCACGATCGGGGAATGTCCTAATCGGTTTGTTTCTTCCTCGAGTTTCGGGACATACTCCCACATTGCTCGGGGCTTGCTATTGAGGATCCCCACTCCATTTTTGTAAAACTTGGCTTTTGGTGGGGAATGGAGGTGACCATACGGAACTTGGCCATTCTTTGGAGCACCTAAAATGCGGTTGTATGCGATTTTAGGTCGATCACCAGAATGTGATCATCTCAATCCGTGTTTGGGCCCATCACCCATGAACACCTCGGCTTCGATCGTGCCGCCGCGCCCGCTTTGATGATTGGTGAACCCTTCAAGCTTTCCCAAATACGGCTTGGCGGGGTATCAAACTCTAATCCTTTGAAGCGAGGAGTAGTGCATGATGTCCTGCGTGCTCTGTATCGAGAAAGACTTTGTGCGCACGCCAATTGTTGACTAAGCAAGAAATAACTAGCGGTACGCTCGGATGCCAATGGAGTGCTTTCGCCCGCTCGCGAGAAAAACATATGCTACGCTTCTCACCGCATTGTATTCTTGGGAGAGTTGTGACACAGACAAGAATATATATCTTCCCGTGAGTGTTGGACGGGAGCTCCTCTGAATCATGTTTATTACCCCGAATTTGAGGGGGCACGGCCTCTTCCCCTCGAGGGTCTCCCTTGGTCATTATTGGCATTGTTCCTGCGCACTGATCCTTTTGGCGATCAACTTGCCGCGTTGATCAACTTACGTTCTCGTTTCAATACTACGCATTCTTAAGTAGTATGCCGGTACCATGATGGTAGTCGCGGTACTTGTTGGGATCCCTTGTATGGGTGAGCTCGGGGTCGAAGGATAGGGAGGCGGTAGGCGTCTCAGGCTTGGGCATGATATCCTCCGCGTTGTGTTTAGCGGGGTAAGCGAGCCTCTGCATGCGGCCTTTGCAGGGAGTGGATGATTTCTTCTGTCTTTGCTTTCGGCGGTGGCCTCAGGCGTGGTCGGTGGCGGCCGTGCCATGAGCCTTGTCCTTGTTTTGGCTTTATCCGCCTTGGCTCTCGGTCGAGCAAAGAGATGTGAGTTTGCAAGCGGCTACGCCTTGAAGCCCGGGTTCATTGCTAGCATAGTCTTGATGGCCTTGCCCTCATGTTGTTGAGATAGCAAGGTGATCTCGGTCAGTTTGCGGTCACTGCTCGAGCATCTCCTCGAACCTTTTCGAATTAGCTGGCTTCTTTGTAGGATTCGTTATCTCCTGCTTGATCTTAGCAAGGTCGAGCGGTTCTTTGGGGTTGGGCTGCGTTGCCAAATTCCTCGAGAACCTCTCAGGAGCCTTGCCCGGCTCCCAATGGATCCCAGGGAACTCTGCCCGGCCAGCTTGCGCTTTCACTGGAGAGCTCCTCGAATGCGCATTTTCAAGGCTTCAATATTTGTGACCATCCGAATTTGTGCTTGAATGATCGAAGCCAATCGCTTCTCGAGTCTTCCCGAAATATTTGTCGAATTGCGGAAGATGACCCCTGTCTTGGTGGCGCATTCTCGATTCACAGGTGAAAGGGCTGCCCTCGGTGGCTTAATGGCTCCATGCTTAGGGCTTGGCCACGGCTAGGCTTGCCATTTGTTTCACCATGTCCACTTTTCATGGCCTCCATCTTCTTAGATAGCCGTTTCTCCACATCTTACGTCAATCTTGAAGAATGGGCGGTCAGAGTGGTCGCCGCGCACATGCGGGCGAGAAGGTGGGCGCGCGTGAGGATCAGGCCTCTGCGTGATGCGGGCTTTGTACTTTGGCGGCGTTCTTCTACCTCGCCGCCTCACGACCTGCGGCGGCCGTGACTTTCCTCTCGGGAATAGTGCTCATGATGATGATAGGCGCCGGTGGGAATGATGTTGACGGTTGTATCTAACTTTCGGCACGTCGTCGGCTTGCTTTATCGCCTCCACTCGCTCGAGGCGGTATGTGGGCGATAGAGGCATGCGTCGCTTGGCGCTGAGCAAGCTGGGAAAGCGAGGCCATCTCAGCAGTCTTGGGATTGCTAAGCGAGCATTGCCACATCTACCTGGCCCAGCACCGGGCATGGCCCAGGCGGCGATTCTTGATTGAGTGCATACATCTTACTATAATACTCACTTTGGACTTGCGAGCGGCGGCTTGTTGCTCGGGGTTTTTGTCGAGGCGAATTTATGTGGCTGCCATTTTTCCAGGGCGGTTAAAACATCACGAGATCTGTGGCGAGCATCGCGCCTCATCGTGATAACCGATCTAGCATCGCGTTGGCTTGCCTTGACTTTGGCGGCATCTTTGGGAAACTTGCCCCTCCTGAGTGGCACCTCGTTGCCTTGGATTGCGCCTACTGACCACCTTTTGGTTTTGGTTTTGCACCGTGCGATGCTTCTTGGGGAAGGGTTGTTTCCAACTTGGTGGCTGGGCTTTGTTGATTGCTGCGGTGGCATGGTGCTTGCTACCCTTTCCAGCCATTGCAATAGAGAGAAATTAAGAGTTTTTACCGGAAAAATTTAGAAGGAAGTGGTGAAACTTCGATTCCCGGCAATGGAACAAAACTGATGTGGCAAAAACACAGCTTGGGCCGTCCTTGAGATGGGTAGGATATACGGGCTTATGTCGTCCTCCTTGAGCTGTTAAGATCACAAGAACACTGAGTGGAAGTGCAAGGCAAGGCCTCGCGAAACCCCTCGTGAGTAAGTATCAGTGATTGTCAAAAGATGAATTGACAGTGCGAGGCTCGAAAGTGCGTGTGTACCTTGTTGCTAATTGTGGAGAGGTATTTATAGGCCTTCAAGGTGATTGAATCCGTCTAGGATTCAGTTTCCATAGATGGCGAGGTAATCAAGGAGGAAATCCCTTGATTCTAGGCGAAACAGGCGGTTGACCGCGTAGTTATAGGAGTTGATAAGGCAAGTATTCCGCCTAAACATGGAAACATTTGACTTGCCTTGGAAAGCAAGCTACCAGCGTCTCATGCTTGATGTGTGCTCGGGCGATCAAGGCTCTGCCCGGCTATTCTGTTTGTATTGATCCCTGAACCTATTGTAGGTGCGAAGATCGGCCCAGTCGAGCGGAGGGCGGTGCTCGACCGAGCAAGGTTAGTCAGGTTCACTTTGCTAAGCATGTATGATTCGATCATGGCCCACAGTCGGACGAGGCAAGGCCTTTGCCCGAGTTTGAGTGAGGTTATCTTTGCTCGGTGCTTGGCTCTCTCATCCTTTCATGGTGGGCCCGTAGGCATTGTGCTCGTGATTGGCACGTGATGCGAGCTCGTGCATTGCTCGTGACCCGGCTTGGGCCGGGTATATCAGGTGGCCCCTTCAACTACGGTTGGCTCCTGCTCCATTTCCCTTCTACTCTCTTTCTATACCCACAACATCATCATCTTCAATCTATTTCCAGTCGACTTGCATCTAAAAGATTAGCTGATGAACACGGAAACAAAGAGGGAAAACATAACTTAGAGAGTGTAAGAGCGCTGCTTGAGCCTGTTTTAGAGGTGCTATAATGGTGAGACATGGAAAGAACCAATGGAAACTGATTTCTCTGTAGATTGATATACAATGTGCTAAATTATTGCTAGGTTGGGATTGAAGAATCAAAAGAAGTAGTTATAACAAGAAGGAAATAGATCATTGACAACATTTTTTCTTCCGATTTTCTTACTGATTTGTTGGTTCTTGTTACTAGTTATGCTTTGAAAGCTTTGATGCCCACATCGAAAGCTCTGACAATTCGACCAAAAGTTCGGACTAAATCCAGGCCACCATTCTTGAGAACTCGTTCCCCCTCTTTCCAGCTCCGGCATCTTCGCAAATGTAAATGTAAACAATGCCAAAATGACACATCTCTAGCAATAAAACTTAAAAACAACCCTAAGAGGTTTCAAACCTAAGATGAAGCATGCTAATTCCTACACCTTATTAGATTTACTGTGAACCATCTCAACAGATTGATTTTTATGACTTTTTATAATTTATTATTAATTTATTATGACCCGCAAATTTCTAAATGGGGCTCCGTTTTACAGATCCTTATCCGTAAGACCGTCTTACATGAGACCACCTCATAAATATTTGGGATCACATTGTTGAAACAATTTTTTTGAAATGAAGCAATGTTGGAGAAATTGTTTTTATTCTAAAATTGTCATTAACTCTATCCGATGTAAGACTGTCTTTCAATTTCCAAAAAGACAATTTACATTGCTAGTATCATATACAATGATAATTAACAAGTGTCAAAGTCAATAATTGCACGTAGGTCTCTTTTTGAAAAAACCAATATTTAGTTATAGACAGTTATATGTTGTAGTTTCTAAAGTAGCAAATTATTTTTGGTTTAAAGATGTTGATATGCGGTGAAGATGAAAAACCAACTAATAAGACAACAAATGTTGTGTATAAGGAAATTTTTTTAAAATCTATAATGATTAATGATATACTTATGTGTAATTGTTAATAAACTGATCCTCCTTATTTTGTTTATGTATGATTTAGTTGACGTACATTTAACGTATGAGTTAAAAAAACTAGTTGTCCTCTAAATAACTTGTATAAAATAATATAAGTAGATGAAAATGGATGAGAATTGAAGAGTTTATGTCAATTTAAACTTGTATAAATTAAATAAGATAAAATTTGGTTTTAGATTAAACTATATTTTAAAAACATAAAAATAAAATCTTGTTTTATTTTACAGAAAGCTGCCACATGGCAGTCATTTTACAGAAAGTTGACATGTGGTTATAACGATTTCCGTTTTAGTAATAGTTATAAATAGATAGATAGATTACGAAATAAAATGATACTCTTCAAATAATTTCCTTATTGTTTTGTAGTTATTTCTTCTCTTTGAGGGAAAAAATGATCTAGTAATATTTTCGTCTTAATATTATGGGACTGCAAGAGTTTAGTCTTGGGTCCGCCCCTCCCTTTTATTAGTGTGCATCCCCATTGATATTTATCGAGTAACCAAAAAATGAGCTTAAAAGTTTGTTATTATGGGGATTAGTTGATGCATGTTGTTAAATATTAATGCTTTGTTTCACGCAAAATGACTTTTGTAAAATATTTTTTTTATTTTTTGATATTCAGTAATCTTAGAAAAATATAATTAATGTAAAAGTTTTTTCGAGTCAACGAAAAATGAAGTCTTTTTTTTTGAAAATGACTTACAGATTTAGGTTCCGTTTATTTCATGGAAAACGATTTCCAGAAAATAAAAAGATTTCATTTTCAGGTGTTTGACAAATATAAAAAAATGTTATAGATAACAATATATGAATAAATACAAAGAATATATTCTAATATTTAATGCTCATATTGAATATATAAGATAATGTTGAACTTTAAGTAATTTTCTTTTAGTAACCCTTAATTTATCATTAGTGATGTCAAATCAATAAAATCTAACTTTTTTCAATGTCACAAATACAACTTTTTTTTTTGATAATTGATATGAAAAAAACGTTTTAAAAAAGAAAATGAAAAATGTTTGGGACGTCCCTAAATAATATAATTGACACTAATTTTAGGACGTAGTGAGTATTTATTAAAATTATAGTTTTATAAATAGTGTGCACAAACTATATTTATATTTCTAAACATTTTATTTGTTGAGTGAAATATTGTGCGCGTATGTAAATATGTGTAATTGTGAAAGAGATGGAGGGGTGCTCGAACATTTGGAAAAATAACTTACAGAAAATAAATCTGTAAGTCATTTTCCGGGAAAAGAAAACTTCATTTTCCGTTAACTACATTTTCCTAAGGTTAACAAATACTGAAAAATGAGAAAAATATTTTCTGTAAAACAAACAGAGCCTTATTTTCCGTAAGTTATTTTCTAAATGTTCGAGCACCCCTTCGCCCCTTTCCACAATTACACATATTTATATACACGCACAATATTTCATTCAACAAATAAATTGATTAGAAATATATATGGAGTTTGTGCACACTATTTATAAATTATAATTTTAATAAATATTCACTACGTCCTAAAATTAATGTCAACTATATAATGTAGGGACGTTCTAAACATTGCTCATTTTCTTTTTTAAAACATTTTTTTCATATCAATTATTAATTTTTTATTTTTATTTGAAAGATTGAAAACGATGAATCTTATTGATTTGACACCACTAATGATAAATTGAGGGTTACTAAAAATTATGAACATTATAATATTATAATATAGTTTTTGTATTTATTCATATATTGTTTTCTGTAACATTTTCCGTGCATTTGTCAAACACCCAAAAATATTTTTCGACATATTTTCAAAAGATTTACCAAACATCTGAAAATAAAATCTTTTCATTTCCCAAAAATCATTTTTCGAAAATAATTTTCTAAAAAATAATTTTAAAAAATAATTTTTATGAAACAAATGGAGCCTAAGCACCACAATTGGTCTATTAAATGAATTTTACTGTATAATGGACTTACTAAATCCAATTTTACTTTTGTGGAAGCAAAGGGTGAATAAATTTTAATCCCCAATGTTAATTTCATCTCAACGTGATCTACAAAGTATTGGTTCTTTGCGTGATTAAAAAAACATGTCGTTATTGAGAAAGAAAATATAAAAACACCATAGATAATATAGAACTTTATTTCTATAGATATATCCCGGGATGTTGCTTGTTTTTACTTTTTAATGAGACTTACTTGATTTCTTTCGTCCGACCTGTTAGAAAAAAAAATAGACTTTATTAACCATAATACTACAAGTAATTGGAGGTTTGTATCCTAATTAATTCTCAAAGGCTTCTTCATTCACAATTTTGGTATCACGTTGGCTAGATATTTAAAAAAATATTATAAACAATAATAGTCGGTGATTTAATGAGCCTCACCCATTATATACATAATTATAAAAGAGTTTAAGATAAATAATGACATTTTACATACATTTTTTTATTTGTATTTTGCAAAATTATGATGTGTGTTGAAGCCCACATTATATAATATCTTCATCCCACGTTGGGTTTATGTAGGACTTTTATGTGGTATATAAGGTGTCCATACAATTTTGAGTCGACCTGTGATAGACCTGGTGACCAAAGGTGTTGCGTGTTTAGTGAGTCAGTGCGTGTGCTACACTTAGCGAACCAAGTTCTTGGGCTCGGGTCATTACAAATGTTATCAGAGCATGTCCCAGCAAAAAATATAAGAACAAAGTATTGTGCAAGCCAAAGTACTGCTACACCGTGAGAGGCAGAAACCAATTCTTGATCATCATACGAGCCACTTCATAAATCCTGCATCGTCCAGGGTACGGCTCGACCTTGACGAAGACGTCAATGATTTAAGTGGGGGATATTATAATACCATCATCTCACATTGGGTATATGTGTGACTTGTATGTGGTTTATAAGGTAGTTAAGCCACACACTACAACTAAGCACCAACATCATCCATAAACTTTTAAGTTGACTTGTAGTACCTGGTGAGTCAAGATGTTATGTGTTTATTGAGCCAGTGCGTATTTAGCAGACCAGACTCTTGGACTTGAGTCGTTACACATCACCTACACTTAAGATCCGCCGTTGGCTTCATCCACCAAAGTGTTATTTAACAACACAAACTTGTGCGTTGCATGGTTCTTATTGGGATTATAAATTTTTGAGTTAAAGTTGTTGCCCTATGACCAATGTCGTACCTAACAATAATAGGTTACACAATTAGATGTAATTCTTTTTTTCTTGTTGCGAGACTTGAACTTATGACCACATATACCATGTACTCTTCGGTGTGCATCGTTATTGATATTTATCGAGTAATATTGGAATGATAAGAAGCATGTTATTAAGCACTAAACGGGCCCATACTCCATAAATTAAAAAAAAAAAAAACATGTTGATATTAGATGTACTAAATTGAGAAAGTAAAATACTTAAAAGACAAAATTGAAACATCACCTAGACTTTGAGGGTGCAAAATAAAATATATCGAGCAAAGACAATTTAAAAGATCCCTTGATCATTAGTCAGATGCCCAATTGAAGGGCAGACAAACGTCATGTCATTGTGGTTCTACCCCACTCAAAGATTAGTCTTGGGTTTTCGGATCTATAGATACCTAGGAAAACCAAAAAATAAACGTGATGAACTAAATTGAGAAAGAAAAGTACTTTAGGGACAAATTTGAAACATCACCTGGACTTTGAGGGTGTAAAATAAAATTTCTCCATTATAATCATTAGTTAGATGCCCCATTGAATGGCAGACAAACTGACACCATGCCTGGTTGGTGCTCCTCAAAGGCTCAAAAAGAGGAGAATCCATCCATGGCAACATAGCAACAATATTAGTCCCTTAGCTCTGGTCATGGCTACCAAACTGTACTGTATAATTCTACTTTACTTTAGCATAACAAAAGACAGTAAAAAAGCCAAAGACAACCATAATCATACATATGAGAAAACAAAACCTTTAACTGCTCAATAGTATAATCAATAATTAAAAATCAATCTCAGAGGTGCATTAGTGTAGCCCCACATCACCACAATCTTCCTAAGATAACACTTTCACAATTTTATATACAAAGTCATGAGTGTCTTCAAAGAGAATTTCCCCACCATTTTGGAGATCAGTTTTAGTTCTAGTCCCCCAAATTCATATACTATTTGGGGGAAAAACCGAAAAAGCATTCAAAGCTTAGTACCTAATTGCTAAACTAGGCAACCAAGATTCAAAGTCTTGCTGAAGAAAATGATTCATCACACACTTGTAGCTAGACTACTCCAATCTCTAAGTAAAATTCGGCAAGCAAACGAAGGTGTAATCCGATATAGCCGATACAAATCAGTCTCATTTAAGTAAGACGGGTTTCGGGAAAAAAAAAACCCCCACTACAATTATATAAGTGGACAAAAAAAGGAAGTATTCATCAAACATAGGGGGGTTCAAAGGCTTTGATTGGTGCCCGCTCTTTCCCCCACTTTCTTGATAGTAATAGTTAGGGCTTAGGATACTTAATTTCTAAGGCAAAATATTGAACACAACTCTAAAGAGTAGCATGAGGGCCATCCCTTTCATGCTGGTTACTATTTTTAATTCCATGCTTAAATATAGTTTGAATTAATAGATATAGTTGCTAATTATGGGGGGGGGGAGCAATACGCACTACTCACTAGATGTTGTTGGTGAATGATGATTGGTGAACTACCTTTTGATACTTGTTGTTGGGAGAAGAATCAGGTCCTTCACAGGACTGTACTAAACTTCTCTTCTTGCTATAACCACCAATTGAACTAAGACACGAGTCCTGGTGAACTAAACGTGGGGTTGGGGTAGTTGATGACGACGGGATGGTCACCGGCGGGATCTCAATTGAGTTGAGTTGGGGTGGTGGGTGCTGCCATTGAGGTAGCGGGCCCGCTAGAAGGAGGGTTTGGAGCAGTGGGCCCGCTTCCATCACCGCTTGCAAGAATTTCCCGTTCTCTGGCAACGGCTTTTTGAGTATTGAAGTGTCGTTAGCTTCTGGCGGTGGCAGTTGTTGTGGAATGTGGTCCATTCCTTGGGTTCCGACAACGTTTTCATCAGAACCCGAGGAGGAAATTCCAGTGTTGGAGTCCACCCCTAAAATTGGATCATCTTCAAGTAGTAGTAGTTGTTGTTGTTGGAAGTGTTGAATTTGCTGCTGGAGAATGAGGTTGTCCAAAGATAGCCTGTGACATTTGGATTGGGCTTCATCTTTCTCTTTCAAAGTCTTTGTCAAAAGACCTTTGAGATGCAATAATTCATCTGCTTTTCTAGCAAGTTCCTCGTGAGCACAAGCAATTGTTGTTTCTAGCTCCAAAGTTGTGTTCAATAGAGAATGCTTTAACTCCTCTATCCCCTATCATCAAGTCATAAAAATACTACATTATTAGTCCTAACTAACATAAACACCAAACCAAAGAAGAAAAAGCACCCACATCAAAATGAGACTATTGCTCAATTACCTCTTCTTGGTAGTACCATGCCCAGCTCAAAGGACTACATTGATCCTCCATCTTCTTAGAGCATAAGCAAGGGAGAGTCTCGGAATCTTATAGCCTTCGAATCGTAGAAACGGGGTTTTAAGTCGAGAGAGTCCTGTAGTCGTAGCCTTCGAACAAAATCATAGAGAGATCTAGAGAGAGAGGAATGTGATTTTTGGACTTGTTGGTAAGGTTTTAAGTAGTAGGTTACAACTTTTGTAAGACTATATAGTATAACATAACTTTTGTAATGGGGACATGGGGAGGTTAGGAGAAAAACTAAAAAAGGCCAAAAGCATAGTGTACATATAGTAGTAGAATAGAAAAGGCTATATAATCCTATTCCTCTTGGTGGGATATCTTTGTACGTAATTGTTCAGAGGGTAGAATAAGTGCTTTCTTTGTGGGGATATGACCCCTTCACATACTACATTTGTAATTTAGTACGTGCACTTGTACGTGTACTTTTTTTAGTAATTTCTTTATTAATTTTTGGATTAGTTTTCATTTAAATCAATTTACAAAGTAAGTCTCCTATAAAACCGTATTACAAATCTTAGTCCATAAGACGAAGTCCTTCTCTCTTATAGCATATCAACACACTGTGGATTGGGTCAATGGTGTTCTTCTTACGAAAAATATATGTAAGTTACAACCCGGAACCCGTCAACATACATGACCCTGCCTAAAAATTACTCGACTCAACTCATTAACATTATTGCTCGTTTCAACCCAAGAATACTAAGGTGTTGGATTGGGTCGAGTTAAAGCAGTTCGAACCCGTTACCCATTTTGACATGATCGTTTTTACTCTATGAATGTATGATTTTTTGGGGGGAAATTTCGAGTTAAGACGGGCCAGCCCATTTTAACAAGTTACTCGCTATAAGACATCTCGATTCAACCCGACTCATTTCAACTCATTTGATATTCAAATTCTAATGGGGTTTGAGTTGATTCGGGCCAATACGACACTACCCATCTCAACCCGACTCATACCCAATGCGACGCACCCAATTGCCCGGCCTAGATGATGCCAAGAAATCTTTAGTTTCCATTGCACTTGAGGGTTGATTATGCTCAGTTAATTCTCGACAAATGTTATCGAGAAACTCCTTGTATTATATATAATATATCTATAATCCCTTAGAATTAAGTTAATTAATATATGATGTCTTATTATAACATTAAGTATTGTCTTAGTATATTATGCATGCTCAATGAGTACAACCATCACTTAAGAGATCAGGCTTAAGACGATATAACATTTGTGTGTGTATGTGTATATATATATATATATATGTATATGTATATGTATGTATGTATTATGCTCAATGAGGACAAGAAGCATCAATACTTAGAAGAAGCTTAATGAGCAAAAGAAGCATCAATACTTAGTATATACTGCTCAATGAGTGCAAAGTGCATAATCAAAATCCGTTTACAAGGTATCCACAATAGTAGTGTTACTAGGATGCAAGAATGTATTGAAAGTTAAGTGAGTTAAGGTGGAGTAGGGTCATGCTAGCTAGACATGCCTAAAAGGTTTGAAAAACCATAACTACCCCAAACCGGAACGAATCGAACCAAAGCTAAACTGTATTTGTTTCGGGTAAAATTTGGCCTTTTCTAAAAACCACAAACCCCTTGTTCAAACTTTTTAAAAATAAATTAATTAATGGCTCAGATTAAGTAACGGTTGACAGATCAAGGGAAGAGATCAAACATTTTATTTTTAAATACTAATAAAAATAATTTTAATTAATATGGTCGGTTAAACCATAACCGTGACCAGAGGTTACAAACCATCTCCCAACACGATTTGATTACGGTTTCCCAAACCGACGATTCCAAACTGTAACAGTTGGTTTGGAACCGTTGGGCATGTCTTGCTAGCTATTAGTATATATCGCACTTTTCAACCAAGACTCTCTATATACTGTTTTAGCTTACTTGTATATGATGCTGCCATACTCATAGAGTATCTACATTGAGACCTTGGAGTACTAATGGCGTGAACCTTTAAAAATATCCATAGTAATTATATAAAAGCCTCTAAATAGATTGCTTATGGGCTCAACTCACTATAAGGTAGATTTTTTATCTCTATCTCTCCTTTATTGCAAATTGTCCTCTCTTATTTTTTTCACCAATCTTTTCGATCTATCAACCTCAAATTTGCACGTAAAGATGGACCACTCTTTAAGTATTCTTGATGGTCATAAGTTCTCATGTAACACAACAATTCAACAACTTCAAACGAGCTTATAGCTAGCGTTGAAGGCCGCTAACTCTATTATTATCATCCCTTTAAATTTGTGGATTAGATACTTCAATATGTTACCAATAGTTGAATCATATCTTCATTCAACGCACAAATCCAATTCAAAAACACACCTCAGATCACATGATAAGATTTTTCAGATTTTGAATCTATTATTATATCATGTGTAGAGTTGAAAGAGACGGATTCTGTAGATTTGTTTAAATATACGACAGTCAAACAAATTTTTTTATGCTTGGGTTATGTTTTTTAATTGTCTATCTAGTTCAGTTTAAGCAAAAGAATTAATCTATCGAAGATCGCTTATAATAGAAAAAGAAGAACAAGAACAAGAACAAGAACAAGAAATATTGAACTGGTAATGTTGAAATTGCTTTAGGTATGTTCATAAAGGGAGGATTCACACTGTTTACCATTTTTGTGTTCAAGAATTTGAACCGGGTTCGAGCTTAATTGACCAAATAATTAGACTTAACAAAAAGGGTTGCAGCGTTGCTGGTGTTGGATGTATGGAACTGTGTGTATATATATATATTGAATAGAATGACTCCATTCTAGATAAATAGTCGAATTTTTTGAAACGGGACTATAGAGCGAGTGCACTCGGAGTTAGATCTTGTATACTTAATATAAATTGTAACCCTAAAAATTGAAATAATATATATATATATATATATATATATATATATTATATATACCCGTGTGTGTGTGTGCGGGCGGTGCGGCTTTGAGCTTGATTTCCTAGCTAGTCAGTCCATCCTATTTTCTTTTTTTAGAGTCAAAAAGAAAACCTGAGCATATACCCATGTAGGAATAAAAAAGGTAGTATATCATACTGGCTTTAATCATTTCATGGAATTCCACTTTTTCCAATATATATATATATATATATATATAATTAAGTGTCTCATTCATCTTCATTGTTCAAGGGGGAGGACCTGTTCATTTCGTCCCCACCTCAAATCCTTCTAGTCTTCATTTATGTTCACGGGAATAACCTGTACATTCCGTAACCACCTGAAGTCTTTCAAATTTTCCAAGTCTATTAAATTTAAAAAAAAAAAAAAAATGTTCAACCTTATGGTAGATTTTTATTTAGCCAAATTACAAATTTTCCCTCAATATATCCATCTAATTCCATAATGCACCCCAACCTAAGTTTTATACCATAATCGTATCTGATGTTACTTTTTTTCTCATTTTCCTCCTACCTGCGACACGTAACATTCAAGTTAAATAGCACGTGGTTTTCTGTGGGTATTTTCGACGTTTTCCTAACTGATTTTTCAAGTTGCAATTGGATTTTCACACAAAACAGAATCAACTCAATTCTTCAAAAAAATAATCAAAACTCCTTAGTTCAAAGGTAAAACAATGGAACTATCTCACCAATTGCAGAATTGGAGAAGTACTGAGCAGTTGAAGAATTGGAGAAGAGGTTGTCCGGCTGAAGAAGAAAATCAAAGCGAGAATTGATGTACTCTATAATAAGTTTGAATGGCTCCTACAAAGCTTGCTATTGTGCAAGCTGATAGATTCATGAGCTACCTTATTACTGAGCTTGGTGAGACGCTGGCGCAGAGACGACAATCGGAGCAAGGGCGTTCGTAGCCGGATCTGGTGCGGAGTTTCCATTGTCAGAGCTGGAGAAGATAGAAGAGAGGAGGGAGTTTGATGCGAGACGGGGAGAGAAACCCGAAGATGGGACAAAAATTGGTGGAGTTGGAGCTGGGGATTTACAGCGGAGAAGATCAGGGATGGAGCGGGCTATTACACGTGAGATTAGGGTTTTACGTTTAATGAATTAAAAGTAAAACAATTTGTTTACTTCTTACCCTGTGATTGGAAGGGAAATGACATTTTTCCCCAACAGGTGGAAGTCACTTGCCATGTAACGTGAATATGGTAACGACCAATGCAGGTAGGGGGAAATTAAAAAAATGATAGCATCATATATCATTAGACAAATGATATTACGAGTTAGAGCTTATGTTATTAATACGAGCTTTCGTGTTAAAGTCGTTGGATGATTAAGTTGGTGGTGATTTGGAATATTTACATCATTATTTAGAAAATATCATATTTGATCTAACGGTGTAAAATTTTTAGTAGATTTGATCTAACAGTACTAACACTCAAACTTGTAATAATATCACAAGCTCTAGCTCGTAATATCGTAACTCATATCATTATGAAATAAATCTTAGGTTGGGGTGCATTATGGAATTAAGTGGATACATTTGAGGGAAGGAGAAATTGTAATTTGGTATTTTTAAAATAAATGGTGTATTGTTTATGAGTCATTGGATTCTTTCTCGAGTAGGATTTGAGTTAAGTCGATATCTGTTAAATGGAAAGGACCTCTCCCATTCATTGTTTGACACCAATAAGGGCATTTATGTTATTTATAATTAAAATGACTTAAAAAGTCAATTTCCTTCGTATTTATGAACAAACTTATTAAAAAGAGAAATAATTATGGACAAAGGTAATATTTTTCAACATCCAATCACGTCAAATCACTATGCATAAATGTCAAAATATATTACTCCCTTCGTTCCTAAATAATCGTCTTAGTTGACCCGACGCATAATTTAAGAAAAAATAATTGACTTGATTATTTATATTAGTTTAATGTGTAGTTTCCTTTAAAGTCCATGTGTATGTGGCTCATAATTAAAGTAGAGTGAAAACGTAAGGGTAAAATGGTAAAAGTGATGTTTTAAAAAGGTAAGTTTCAAACTGAACAATTATTTTGGGATGGACGAAAAAGAAAATGAGGACGATAATTTAAGGACAAAAGGAGTATATGTTAACACAAATCTAGTCTATTAGCTGGTTTAAGAAAAAAAAAGTTGGAGGGATATACATCTTATCCCAACCCTTAATATTATTATTAATACATTTGAAAGGCTATAAAATATTTAAGATAGTGTTATTCAGTTAGAACAATGGTGTCTTTAGTAAGGCTCGAGCAATGGTATCTTTCGGCTTGAACAAATGTACCTTTGGTGTGGCTTGAGCAACGGTGTCTCTGGTGAGACTTGAACACTCAACCTCTATGTTAAGAGAACATTCAACATTGTCATTTTTTTCCTCTCCTCCTAAGGAGACGTGGAAGAGATCGAATATGAAACGTTATATTTTGTGAAATCTCATCTCTATCACATGACCATCCCCTTAAAGGCAATGCCTATTATATGTTTTAAAAAAGGTTTATAAAAAATGAATCTACCATCAGCTAACATGTTATTGAAACAAGAAATAAAGCGTCGTTAAATGACATATATAACACTTTAACCGTTTCCGTACAACAAAAAATCAACCAAAAGTGTTACGAGATAGACTAAAATTAGTTTATGGAAAATTGGTGGGAAAATCAGAGTTGGACAAAGTAGATAATGGTAGGGTTGTTAAAACACCTTTTGACACATACTTCTCCTTAGGAGGGAAAGAATAACGGCTTCCACTTTGACTAATTCCAATCTTGATGTTTAGTAGTACTTCAAAAAGCCTCTAACTAAAAAAGGGTAAATTACATCAACATCCCTTGTACTATTAGACACACTCCTTGTACATTTAAAAAAAAAAAATTGGCCAATGCTTTGACCCCTCCAAGGTGTTCATTAGTGAGTCACGACAATTTGCTAACTATTTATGCCATTATAAACACGAAGTTTTTGCAATGAATGTCATTCGAGGAGATAAAGATGTTAAAAGGACCAAAGACCGCAGGACCGATCATGTTAAATTGTAACCGAAAAAAGTTAGGATTGAGAAAATATAACCCTATTAAATTTAAGGTTAAAATGGTTGCCCTATTAACCTTACATGATCATCCCTATAGTGCTAGGGTCAGGGTTAGCATGAGTAAAATCGAGGGTCAACCTTGCTAAGACGCAACAACACTACAAGGTTGGCCCTATAGGGCTAGAGTCAACCCGATTAACATCTCTACGAGGAGCCTTGCGCAACTAAGATTACCTAGCTCCTCATTTCTCTTTTTCCTCTCGAAAATAGCAATTGTTAGTAGGATTTCCTTCAATGTTGATCAACATCTTTCATATTAGAGCTTGTGATGTAATTTCAAAGTACTCCTTCCGTTCCGAGCAAAGAGTCCACTGTATTATTTTTAGAGTTGTCAAAACGGACAAACGGGGAGGGTTTTCCCGCAGGCCGATAAAGTCTGCTGCTAAGCGGGGTGGGGCGGGAAAGCTTGCAAACTTGACGGTCCATGAATCCTAGGCCCAATCCGCCCCACATAGGGCCGCGGACAAAACAGGCAAGCCCATAAAAAAATGAATTTATTTCTTTTTTTATTTATTATCAATTATATACTAATTAATAATTATATACCAATATACAACAACAGAGGCTACAGAGCTCAAACAAAAGAGAAATGGAGATCAAACAAAACAAAAGTAGGGGCGATTAGGGGAAGCCGCGAACGTGGGAGAGGTGGAGAACAGAGAGGCGTGCCGCTGTGCCAGATCTGAAGCAAAATGGCCGGATTTTAGAGACGGGGAGCCAGAGAGAAAGAGAGATACTATACGCGCAGAGCCGGATGGGAGAGAGAAAGCGCGCGAGACCAAGAGCCATACCTACCAGAGCCGGAGGAGCCGGTATCGTGTCGCTGACGAGGCGGCGCAATCGCTAGAGGAAGAAAGTCGGAAGTCGTGTGCAACGCGGCTTGATGTGTCTTTCTTGTGCGTGAGCGCGAGAGAGAGAGTGTCTGAGTGTGAGAGTTTTTCAATTTTTTGAGTGAGAGTCTGGGAGATTAGAGTCCTAAATACTAATACTAACTACTAACCCTAATCCTAACTAATAGACGGAAATGAAATGGGCCTTGGCAGTTGGGCTATGCTATGTAATATAATTTTTTTTAAGAAATGTAAGAAAGTGTGGGCTGCCCGCCCCAACCCGCAAAGCCCGTATTAACATACTCTCTCTAAATTATCGTCCTCCTTTCCTTTTTCGTCCGTCCTAAAATAATTGTCCACTTTGAAACTTACCTTTTTAGAACATCACTTTTACCACTTTACCCTTACTTTTTCACTCTACTTTAATTATGGGCCACATATACATGGACATTAAAGGAAACTACACATTAAACCAATATAAATAATCAAGTCAATTACTTTTTCTTAAATTGTGCGCCAGGTCAATCCAGACGATTATTTAGGGACGGAGGGAGTATTACTTATGGTTAAATATTTTTATAGTTATGACTAACTTTAATGGTAGTTATTTATCCCTTTATAATTAGATTTTCAAACATTGACTATTTAAATGAAACGGATGGAGTATTACTTATTATACATTGGAGACTAGCAAGTATATATTCAATTCAAGGGGTGACTTATTATTTACACATAGTTTGGGGTTGTGTGTGAAAATTGTAAGAGAATGTTCAACCACGCGTTATTGGGTAGGACCAATAGCATCATAATGGGGCCTTACATATCAATTGAATTGCCATTTGATATTCCAAGTTTTGTCCCCAAGTTTCTTTTTCCTTTTCTAATAATTATTTTGTTTTATACATTATACACATACAATATAAGCATTCCTACTCTCCGCGTGCATTAGTCATTGTTATACTTTCCAATTTATAATTTCATAATTGCCATCCTAATTAATAAACATCATTTACATTTATAATCTACGGTCACAACTGCAACATAGAAAGAGCTAATTTTAGAGGTCGGTTTTGTTATTTAATCACATTTTCTTGTAGATACGTAGAGATCAATAACATCCGGTCATGAGAAACGAGCAAATAATTTTGATGATATCTCCTTCACATTAATGTTACATGCATTTTGTGAAATGAATAACATAATTAAGATTCACTAAACACAACATTCGAAACTACAAATGTTCTACATAATATTGCAACATTCACTGGAATACACTGAATAATGCAACGAAAAAAATAACAAATAAAGTAAGTGAATGACGCACAGATGTAATTCTGGTCTACCATGTCTTATGACAAAACTTACATTAATTAAAAGATTGCATCAAATACAATATGAAAACACTTTGAAAGTGAAAATCTAATAAAAACTCTTAATGAACACCCTTAAAAAAACAAGTATGAAAACTAATCAAAGGGTGTAAATGAGAAACTGTGAAACAGCACTTCGAATGTGTCTCTGTATATTGTTGCATTTACATTTACAGGTGCATCCGTAAGGTAATGTATACTTCTTGCTTGAAACTCTCTCAAAACTCATCTAACTTTATTTGTGAGATTGTGAGGATAAACTTGACCCACTAAGAGCATCTCCAAAGGGTGCTTCAAAGCACCATCTTAGAGCAAAACCCAAAGAAATCAAGCTCTAAAGGAGTGTTCAATTGGTCCTCATTTTAGATATATTTGATGTAGAAATTGCATTAATTTAGAGTTAATGATGTAATTTTTGCACTAAATTATTGAAAATTGTCTAAGTACTTGGATCAATTAGGTCAACCACTAGATCATCCAAAAGTTTATAAATGATGTTAACACCTACTGATAATAGATGACCGCTTATTATAAATTCTAATCGATATAGATTGGGGTATTACGAATAGATAATGATAATGATAAATGTATAATGCAGACTTGAATAATGTAATTATATGCAAATAAATTGAATTTTGATGGACTAATCTAAATATTAATTGAAACGAGTTAGTTATATATGGACAAGGAAAATCATTTTCAGGATCTATGAGTATGACTTGGACTGATAGCATTAGATTACCTTAAATAAAAACAATAATATTAGCGCTTTTTTCCCACTTATTATGTAACTATGTAAGTCGTAAGCATGTCACCTCGAAATTCACTCCCATAATTTGTCCTTTTTTTCCTTCTTTAATTGTGGAGCATATTTGGCTCCAAATATATAGATGACCCTAGTCCTAGCTGTCTCTCACTCTCTATTTTTTATGGGTTTTGACTTTTGTGTTATCTCATATTCATTCTGTCCCTAAATAATCGTCCTGATTGATTCGACGCATAATTTAAAAAAAAGTAATTAACTTGATTATTTATATTAATTTAATGTATAATTTTTTTTAAAGTTCATGTGTATGCAGCCCATAATTAAAGTAGAGTGAAAAAGTAAAGATAAAATGGTAAAAGTGATGTTCTAAATAAGTTTCAATAGTTATTTTCGAAAAAGATCGATAATTTGGGGACGGAGGGAATACTTGATTAATTTATTTTTAAAATTTTATAATTAAAATTAGTATTTTCTTCGTTTTTAAAATTATTGTCATCATTTTTTTTTTAAAATAATTATTACAAATTAAAAAAATAATTGTCAACTAAACTTACCTTTCATCTCTTTTACCACTTTACTTTTTCTTATTTTAATTATGAACCACATATTTATTTTAAACCAATATAAATAATCAATTAACTCTAATTTTATATATCAAAACTTTTTTTTTTTTTGATATTTTTATTATTTTACTCTTACTTTTTTTTTATCTACTTTAATTATGATTATATATTCAAAGGCATTAAAAAAACTATATTTATAATACAATCAATTACACTGATATTTATAATACAATCAATTATTTTTTCTTAAATAATGTATCGGGTCGAAAAAGACAATAATTTAAAAACGGATGGAATATTTCTAATGGTATAAATTTTTGTGACAAATAAATAATTTTATAAACTGGTTTAAAAAAAAAAAAAAAACTCAGAAGTAAAAACGTCGTTATATGACTGATGACACAAAAGATGGAGAATGGATATTCAAGTAGTAATTAGTCTGCGAGTGCGAGTGTATTCCAAAATAATTAATTAAAATTTGAACCCCATTCTGTTGTATGAAAATGACATAATAATTACTCTGTCACACAAGCCTACAAAACAAGGAGACAGAAGTATCATGAATAGATATCATTACCTCCAACAACTAAATCCCGTCTTCTACCTGTGGCTGTGATTAGAAATTGAAATATCATAAATTATCCTATTAGATATTGACAAAGTAGTATCATATAGGCATATGATATACCCCGTCCTTAAAAGATAATCCAAAAATAGTTAAATAAAAATAATATATTTATAATACAATAAAAGATAAAGATGAAATATTATAGAAATTATAAACATAATTTTTTAAAGTAAACTTACAGAATAAAACATCTTAAAATAATATATTAGACTTTTTTCCTGAAAGTCTGAAAATTGAGGTAATAATTAGTATTCAATTAAACAAATGTATTGTTTTAAAAAATTTCTAGGCCAACGCCGCATAGGGATCACCCTAATTAATTAGAGTAGGTCTCCAGTATGATGGTATTACATGATTTAAAATTGTAAAACTAAACCCAAAAAATTATGAAAAAAAGGTTGTTGGAGTGGGTAACTCATTAAAGAAGACCAAGACGTAATAAAAATAGTCAAAATGAGCTAAAAATGGGTAAAATGGGCTGGAACCTATGGGCCGACCCGTACAAAAGATGCTGACCAACAGGATCCGAAATGCGCAACAAATTAATGAAATGTTTTATTAATTGCTCTGGTGTCCTCCATCTTCTAGATCGTGTTCCGATACCCTCCATCTTTCAGAATATGGCTGTCGAAGTCCTCAAGTGCCCATACTTCACATTTTAGTTATAAATCAACTTACAACTTTGATTAACTTTATTTTTAATACAAAGTGACACTTCGTGATCAAAAGTGACACTTTCAAGAAAAAAATATGATATGTTTTTATTAAAAATGCAAACCGACACTTTTAATAGTAAAAGTAACATATTTAAGACCACAAGTGACATATTTAAGACTACAAAGTGATACTTTTTTAAGGAAAAAATGATATTTTTTATAAAAGATACAAAATGACACATTTTATGTTAAAAAGTGACACTTTTATGTTAAACAAGTGATGCTATTCATTTATAAATATGAGGAATGGTTGTAACTTTCAAAATTTGAGGGGTGGCACTGCATTTTGTGAATTTTGACCTATTTAACTTGGATAGGCCGTCTTACTCAAGTTTATGTCATTAACTAATAAGAAAAATTGGTGGTCAGTACTTTTTTTTAAATATTTAATCACTCCACTCCCCTGTTTTTTTTCAATCGGTAAAGTCTATTTTTGAAATATCATTTCTAAAAAGCTTAGATCGGTTCTGTCCACACTTTGAAATTCAAAAATCACGATTATTGTGTAATGAAACAGGGATCGACCTGCTCGGTTAGGTCTCAGGAATCGAGGGACAGCGCTCCTTCGCAGGGGTTCGGGATAACGCCCTTGAAAAGTAAATGATTTTTACGAGTCATAAAGTACGATATTGAAATGGATTGAAGGATTTTTTTAGTAGGGAAGAAGGCGGAGGATATGAAGGTCTGATTCATCATAATTTTGCAATGCGATACATCAATTAGGTGATTGACTTGTACGTAGCACGATGCATGAATTGGATTAAATAATTTAAATTGATGCATCATGCTGCATAATTTTGGTGTATTGCAATATCAAATTGGATTATGTATTTTAAATTAATGCATCGTGGTATAAAAATTGATGTAATGCGATGTACTGGTTGAGTGATTCGTAACGCCCATTCGGTTCATTAATGATATCTCAGTCTTTTCGACCTCAAAATAGTTTACTATAGCGGCTACAAGATTTAAAAAGAGACCGACCCAAATTTACCCCTAATTAATACCATATTAACGGGTCGAGTCTGAAAGTGCAATCTGCTATACATTTAACACCATTGTAACGCTTTAAGCTCGAAAAGTCTTGTCTACTATACATAATTCGTGCCCACTAAGCATCGAACCAACTAGGTCTTCTACAAGCCTATCCAAAAATAGTCAACTAGGCTTTCTATAAACCACTCGAAGTTTATGAATAATGTTAGTGTAATGTCCAATTGTAACACCGCAAACCTGAAGATCATGTCCACTACGCATAGTTCATACATTCGCTGCTAAGCATCTATATCAACTAGATCTCCAACAAGCTAAACCAAAAATTTATGAGGATAAGAATGTCAAAATTTATGAATGATATGAATGTGTAGTGATGTTGAGTAGCCACTGAAGTGTTTAAGTTTGGCATCAAGCCAATGTATGTTGGAGATGTATGTTACAACTAAAAACAAAATGAGGAGTACATGGAAATAGGTAATGAATATTTTGTTTAACAATATTATCCAATTTCTTGTAATGGAACCTAAAGTTGATTTGACAATGAAATCATTGTAGAAATATAAAATAAATAAAATATAGGAGTAATTGTTTTTTGATTGTACTTTAAATAATGGTACTTATTTAAAATTTTATATGATGGGCTCGTGCAGCAACGCGGTTTTAGGTTTTTTTTATATATATAATTTAATTTAATTTAATTTTTATTTCTCGTGCATGTGATTATTGTTAAAAAGGTCAATGATGTTATTAGACCCTCTCCTCTCTAGTCGCTTGTCAGTTTTCGGTCATGAGTGCGTTCTAGTAAACTTATGGTGGCTCCGAAAATTCTACTCTAATTTACCCCCATTCTTTTTTCTTCGAAAAAACTTGTCAATAATGGTTTTACAAGATATTTTAAGCCGTAAAAGAATGAAGGTATGTAGATTCACATATTCCCTCCGTCTTAAATAATCGTCTGGTTGACCCGACGCACAGTTTAAGAAAAAACAATTGACTTGATTATTTATATTGGTTAGATGTGTAGTTTCCTTTAAAACTCATGTATATATGACTCATAATTAAAATAGAGTTAAAAAGTAAAGGTAAAATGATAAAAATAATAATATTCTAAAAAGATAAGTTTCAAAAAAGACAATTATTTTGGGACGGACGAAAAAAAAAAGGAGAACGATAATTTAGGGACGGAGGAGTCACATGCTTACATGTGACCGACTCTCTTTTCTATATCTCTTATTAATTCAAACTAATTTGTGCACACTTTAACCCAGCTGATTTCTCGTTCATTTTTCCAATAAGTTTAAGGATGCCTTCTCTATTTCTCGATCTATGTACAAAGATCAAACTAATTAAAGTATGAGAAACAAACTCGACTACAAACGGCTTGCCTTGTAGTTGGTCACGTCTTTCTTCCTTGAGGAAGTGTGGAAATGAATCGAACATGAGACCTCAACTCTCGTCCTTTCAACCTCCTAATTAAATAAAAGAGACTTTTGGCCTATCAATTGGCTTGCTTGCCTACATTTCTAATCCACTACTTATTCAACACTTACAAAAAAAATCGACTATCTTCGTAATAGTTGCTATTACAAAGAAGAAATCTTTAGTCAACTCTTTTGTCTTAAAATAAGGGTGTCATGTTTTAATTTGGGTTAAGTGCACCAGTGGTCCCTGTATTATCAAAAACTCTGAATTTAGGCGTTGTATAACGCAAATGCACCCTAATGACCAAAGTCCCAAAACTAGATGTCGTTAGGATATGCTCCTTTAAGTGAGATTAGAGGGCTGAAGTAGTACACATTGAAAATTTAAGGCATTACTTGAACGTGTTGGCAAGAAATAGAATGCACTATTTCTCTAGGAAATAAAGTTTCTAGAGAACAAGAGAAAGGTGAAGGTATGGAATCATAACACACACAGGTGTTGGCAACTCCAAAAATATGGTAGAAAAATCTCCATGGTACGTTCAGTGACACTAGGTTCCATAATACTTTTCATTCTTAAGGACAACATCTGAAGTTCAACATTTGCTCATGACCACATTGTGAGTTAGAGAACTATCCCCCCAACCACTACACACACACAACAGCCAAACACACCCTCTCACTCTCTTTAAAGTAGAGAAGGTCATCTTGGGTTATATTGTTTTCCTGTATATGCATACTCGAGATGAGATATCTGTACGTGTAAATAATAAGACAGAAGACAGAAAGTGAGAAATTAAACAAATCAAGATGAGGCATCATCGGGTAAAAGTGAAGACGACAGAGGTTAGAATATATAGCTCTATTATATCTTTTATATATCATCACAAGGATGACACAGAAGAAATCAGTCCCAATTCTGAATTTTACAGTGGGTTAGCAGTATAACTCCTCAGAGGTCAAGAACGAGCACTAAATGAAAGGTACAACATATTACAGCAATAGAAGGGGAAAAAACAGAGTTGGCAATGAATCTTTCATGCTTCCATGCCCATCTCCCTCACCCTAACAATCCTATTGCACCCAAAACCAGAAAAAAAGAGGGGAAACTCACTCAGTTCTGCGCATCTTCGTTGTAAGAAGAGGTTCCTTGTAGGACTGAACCTTCTTGGCTGCTTGGCGTGAGGGCCTTGCGATAGATGATCTTCTCATTCCTTCTGTTTCACATTCTAGGGAAGAATCAACTTCTTTGTCTTCGTTCTTTACTGTCAAACACTTGGAATTCAAACTATTATCTTGCATTTGATCATCAGGTAAAGGACCTACTGGACCTACTGGCATTTTAATGTGGTCCATCTCGTACAAGTGTTCCATAGACGTTGGCTCCTCTTGTCTAAACCTAGCAGATTGCCTTCTAGCAATGGGCCTGTTGTTAAAACACATACAAAAGATCATATATGTTAATTTGTTTTGTGGGGGAAAAAAACTAGAAAGCAATAAGATAAACTGTGCTCAAACCTATTGTTCTCAACTTTCTCCTTATCATGAACTTGTTGACCAAGAGAAGGGCCCAAGCCTACAAATAAACCCAACGGAATACGATGTGGTAAGCAAACAGTTTATATATACATAAATATTGAATCTATGCAGTTTCCAGAAATTACACTGACTTTTGGATTTCTGTCTTCTGCTGGTACTACAAGGTTTTTCATCACCTATTTCTGCCTGTGAACACACTCCATTCTCCTCGAACTTTGGCACTTCCACCTTGAGAGAGTAAAGAGTAAAGACATGAATGTGCACGCAAAAAGGACTAAATTTGACCTTATCATGTCCACTTACTTTAGTTTCAATCTTTTGATACCTTCTAGGTTTCCCTTTCCCCTAAGATTCCAAGAAGAAATACATGTGAATATGTCTACGCAGATAACATTGTGTAAATGTTGAGAATGCAAGAATACAATAGCTAACTGACCTCTGACTCCAACTTTTGTGCCATGATCAAACCATGTTTGCATCCAAGTTCATGTTGCAACATTTTTTGCTTCAATCAAACAAAAGAATCAATAAACACCGGAAAAGATTTTAGAAGGAGGACAAACCATTTAGTATCATTCATCTGTAAACGCACCTTGTCTTTACCAGAATTCAATTCCTGTGAGATTAACAAAATTATAAACCAATCACCAACTGCATGTCTCATGATACAATTGCAGGCATTCACACAATTATTGAATATGAGCAAGGGAAACCAACCGCTAGCATCTGGCTGTTGGCCTGAGCAAGTTGCAAGTTCTGTTGCTGCATTTTCTGCAGGTTGACTCTCAGTTTATGTAACTCTGCTCCACTCAGTTCAATGATCTTACTGGAAAATATATTAAGAAAACTGCAACATGGGAGAGAGAGAGAGAGAGAGAGAGAGAGAGAGAGCTTATTTTTTATGTCCACTTCAGATGTGTGATGATAAAAGAAACCAAAAGGATACTTTCTATCTGCTAAAAGCTTCACAAGTGCTGCATTTTCCTGCACATAGTGGAGCATATTAGCTTATACATGAACAACACCACATAAGTTCTGTAATGCCCAGTGCCCACAAACGATGTACCTTCTGGAGCTGCTCCATATACTCTTTTACAGTAGCTGAATTCGACTGTGACTTCTCATCTTGGGTCAAAGGTTTTGGTCGAAGCGGTAAGTTACTAATGTCCGCAAGCCTTTTCCTTGCCGCACTTCCAGAACATGTTTTCTCCATTTTAACTATGTTGGGCTTATCTAATCTCAATACAAATTCCAAAGTTGGACAAACAAAATAGTATCAAACATCCAGAACTCCACGAGCTTTCAAAGTAAATGATGAAGCCGCTATACAAAGTAAAATTCAAGGATTAAGAATCCAATGCAAGTGATGAAGCTGATATACAAAGTAATTAAATTTCAAAGTATGAATATCTAATGTAAGTAATAAAGCTGATATACAAAGTAGAATTTGAGCTTTCAATATTTATTGTTAGGTGATGAAGTTGCACATACTTTCCATCAGTGTCCCAAACTTGAAGACTACATGAATGAATCCTTCAATCCTGTACAAGTACTATCAAAATCCTAGATGAACTTACAAAGCGTAAAAGGATGCTAGGAACAAAAGCTTACTTCAGGAAGGTACTCCCTGTGTTAGACACAAAGAGTCCACGTTTTAGGTGTGTGTTTTTTCCAATAAGTAAAAAGTCCGCGTTTGAAGTTTGAAATGTCGAATATTTGAGATATACTATTACCCTTCAGTGTAAACATAAAGCATGACTATTTTGTTATACCCTACTTGTTCTAATTCATATTTCATTGTAGAGTTACAACATTAGGAATATCCGAAGCTTAATTCTGAGACTCTTTGAGAGGAAACATCCCAAAACGAAAAGTAGCACTGGTTGGGTGGACTGGAGGGAGTATCATGAAAAAGGGTTTATTATTAAATGGCATGAAAGACAGGAAATCTTATCACAAGCTCAAATCACCAAAAAATCCATGAAAAATAGAAGAATAAACAGAAACGGAAAAATGCTAAAAACCATCCTCGGTACTTGAGAATCAACTTGGAAGATATTTTATTATAGAAACTCTACAACACATTATAATTACAAGTGCAGGTGGAACAAAGCATCGCAATTTACTCCACGAATTCTAACAAAAAGACGATTTTTTAGGTTTCACATAACCTAAAATTAATCAAGACCAATATACTTTACTAAACCCGGAAGAAAACCCTAATGAGTAAATGGGAATCGAACAGGTAAACTCAATTATAGTACAGATCATAGTACTAGCAAAACAAAAAAAACGCAATTGCGCATATGAGATTGGAAATGTCAATTTCAAAAACAAGATTACTAAATACAGCAGAACCCTCCCCCCACATCCACAAGAAAAAGAAATCCCTATTTGACACATGAGAATCGAAATTCTGTAGCAAAATTAGGGATTCAATCTTGCTGTAATTCACAATGTTGGAAACTAAAAGAATCAGGACGTAAAGAATTAGGGAAAAAACCTTTGAGAAAATCCTTCTCTGAATCAAGAACGAAGAATCCTTCCATTGCCGACATCGACCAAATACACAGATTTAACCACCTTCCAGGCTTCCACCTCTCCCCTCTACGATTTCAGAATCCTCTCTGTCTGTCTCTCTGTCTCTCTCTCTCTCTCTCTCTCTCTATCACAGACACACAGTCGGGATGATTGTACGTAGCTACTTCTTACAGTAGTGTCTATTCAAAGTGAAGGAGGGAAATGGAGGAGCAGAATTGAGGTTCGTCAGACGGACGGCTTCCCGAAGCGATTCCGAGCCTCACTTGGAACCCAAATATCAAATTAATCATTTGTGCTTTGTCGACCAAACTAGTGGGCTGGGTGTTAGTTTTTGCATGGGCAAGTTGTCGGGCCCTGAGAGTACCAAATCCTTTCCTATTTTCCACTATTAATGTAATGTTTTATTATGAAATAATTGCGGACCACTCTCATTTTCTGAAATTGTAACCGTTCGACTACTCTCTTTTTATTTAGCAAATTTCAAGTAGGTATAATTTTATAAACATGTTTTCATCTAGGTTCATCAATTTTTTGAATATTTCATATAACTACAAATTGGTTGTCAAATAACAAAAATGTCATTAATGAAAACAAATCTAATAATACTGATGCTTATGCTAGGCATCAGAATTATTAACAGTTTTTTCAAGACAAAAAAATTCAATAATGCTGATGCCAATGCATCAGATTTGTTAACACAGTTTTCTCAAAAAAAAAAAAATCCAATAATGCTGATGTCAATGCTAGGCATCAGAACTGTTAATAGTTTTTTTAAGACAAAAAAAAATCAAATAATGTTGATGCTAATGTTAGGAATAACTGTTAACACAGTTTTTTCAAGACAAAAAAAAATCTAATAATGATGATGCCAATGTTAGGCATCAGAATTGTTTTAACACAGTTTTTTCAAGACAAAAAAAATAATCCAATAATGTTGATATCAAAGCTAGGCATCGGAACTATTTATAAAAATTACTCTCTATAAGCCCTTAATATTGCATGCAAAAGTTTCAAAATAGGTTAATTACAGCTAACAAGCCAATCCAGCTTCTGATCATAAACAAACACAAGTTTTAAACAAAAGAAACAGAGGGGCAAGTATGGCTACTGGAGCTGCACAAGTGATATCAAAAACACTTTGACTGTACAATATCGAAACCAACGATGCCCAAATCGAAACCAACGATGCATGAATCAAAACCAACAATGTCGCATCGAAACCAACGATGCATGAATCAAAACCAACAATGTCGAATCGAAATCAACGATGTTTGAATCGAAACCAACGATGCCTGAATCGAAACCAATGATGCCCATTAACAATTGGAACTTTAGTGACTTCCTCACTATCTCTTCGTCTTTCTAACTTCGATTTTGGTAACGCGAGGCATCTATTTTGGATTCCAAATCAAGAAGTGGGTATGCTGCATCGTTCCAAATCGATGAATTGGTTTTTTTAATTGTTTCATAATTTAGGCGGCGTAAGTTATGACGCTCTGCAATTTAGGCATCGTTTCCTCCGATGTTGGCGTCGGTTGTGGAGGACTGTGGGGAGGAAAGAAGAAAAGGAAAAAAAAAGGAAATTGAGGGCCTCACCACAGAGTACTCTCCGAACTGTCTCCTACAAAGGCCTTATACTGGGCTTCTTCCCTGTTTTTATTGAAAGCAATTCTTGAAAAAATTCCCCACTTCTATAGCAATGATGAAAAGCAGGAATGGCTTGAGATCAAGTCTCAAATATAGCTCAAAGAAAGCAGGAAGGCTATATTAACCTACAAAAGAGGGTGGATTGGACGGTGACGTGACAGTGGAAGAGGGTGGGGCAGTCGAGAAGTGGACTTGGAGGAATGCTTTTGGCTTGAGAATTGGTATCCCAAAATTAACGATGCCCAAAATTAATTATCGATGCCTATTTTTTGTATTGCGATGCTCAAATTTGAACGAAGATTTTTTGCATTGTGATGCCCAAATTTTTAATTGCGATGTCCAAATTCAGTAGTTTTGTTTGTGCGTATTTTCTTTATTAAGGATATCTTTATCATTTTCTCCCCAAAAGTGTACTTTAGCGATTTAAAATAAATATATGAGATTTTTTCGGTTATAATTTCATAACACGGTACCGACCCAAATTTCTCCCTTTTATTATTCAACTAGTAATACCCACGTGCGGTACACATGAACAACGGTCATAAATTGTATTTCTCAATTTAGAATAGTTGAAATAAAAATAATTGAAGTTATTGTGTCAGCAAAGAATACCTCGACTTCTTTTTTTTAAGACGTGTTTTGAATTTTCAATATAAATAATAACTCAAAACATGCTCATTTGAGTGGTAAATATAAAGGGGATTAGGCGTAGGGGTGGGCAAATGGGTTCGGGTTTTTGGGTCCCGAACCGATCCGATCTGGTATTTTCGGTTAACGGTTACCCGAACCCGATCTGAAAAACGGGTTGGTTATCGGGTTTTGCATTTGTACCCGAAAAACCCGATTTTCAGATGACTAGTTATTATTATTTTTAATCTTTTTATTACATTAAACCAACTAATCAATCACTTATAACTTTAGTCTACTCTTAAATCACATTACCATTACCAATACCAATACCAAGCAATTGCAAACCTACCAAGTACAAAAAAATGGTTTTTTTTTTTAATTAAAAAAAGTAGTTTTAAACATATCGGGTTACCCGAACTCGATTTTGCGGTTACCCGATGAATTCGGGTACTCGAAATACAGTTGCCCGATTTTTTCGGAGCGGGTTCGGGTCGTAAAATACCCTACATGTTTTTTTGGATACACGACCCGACAACCCAACCCAATGCACACCCCTAATTAAGCGGGGAAAATTAATATGAAGTTGTCACGAGGACAATGGGAGGGAAATGTGGATTTTGCATCTATATATATATATATATAATAACAAGCGTGATTTTTTCGTCTAAATGTTTTTCATAAATGAAAACACAAATATGCATCGGAAGTTGAAACACTTTGTTTTATTACATTTTTCTAAGTTTTATACTAAACATTTAATTAACAATGCATTGGAAATTGGAACACTTTGTTTTGTTACATTTTCTTTATATATATAATGACAAATGTGATTAGCACATCCAAATATAGCAAGATCCCTTCAAAATGCAGTTGCCAAAAATAGGAAGATATATATAATGACAAATGTAATTTGTTTATCTCAAGATTGCTAGATAACCACTGTAACTACTTACAAAATAAGTATTGATAAGTAAATAACTACTTACAAAATAAGTATTGATATTATTTACAAATGATCACATATATAAGTATTGATAAGTAAATAAATA
Organism: Codonopsis lanceolata; assembly: GCA_013146195.2. Taxonomy (NCBI): domain Eukaryota; kingdom Viridiplantae; phylum Streptophyta; class Magnoliopsida; order Asterales; family Campanulaceae; genus Codonopsis; species Codonopsis lanceolata. The sequence continues at coordinate 46,145,023 of CM028383.1, read as the reverse complement.
AAACATAAGAAGTTGTTAAGAAATTAAATACTATCAATTTAAGAAGGTATGTCTTTTATCTTTTTACCAATATACAAGGGAAACAAGACTAGCAATCTAAAAACTCAACAAACATTGCTTACTCAGGCATAAATGTGCTTCCTCTTTGAATATTAATTTACTTGTGAGTTTTGTCAAGACAAATTCTATCCATAGGAGCTAAAGAACAAGTACATAGTGAAATATAATTTGATGAACAACTATGGATCCTTAAAGTTTGTCATGTCTAATTTGATACTCAACAAACATTGTTTACTCAGCCATAAATGTGTTTTCTCCTTGAATATAAATACTCTGTGACCGCTTTTGTTGTCTATAACCACGTAATTTCACTGGCAATAGTAGTAGTATCAGTTATGACATACTGGATGAGTGGACTTTTAAAGATCAACAAGGTTCTGGTGAGAGGTGACAACACCATCATTACCGGATTTCATTTTCGCTCATTGACATTGGAAGATGACTATGGACAAGTAAATCGTAGTTTAATTGCTCTAGGAACATGTACGATGACTGTAGAAGGGTGTGATTATGTATATGGGCGAGTAGCCAAGTATATCATAATCTGTGAGAGGTACAATGAATTGAGAGTAATCACAGTCTAAATGTTTATTTTATTGTCTATTGAATTGAGCTTAAATATTTATAGATATAGTTGTAATAATTAAGTACATATATTATCAGTGTCACATCATTTGGGTGACACTATTAATGAAAGAGTTTTTGAGTTGGGGACATTTAGGTCATTTTAGGGGAGGGATGACCGTATGAAGTATGTAATTTGAGTTGCTTTTTTTTTTGTTTATCGTCATTTTAATTTGTTATACATTGATTAATATAGATTATATGAATTTTGTTATGCGATAGTGATAGTAGTAGTAATTGTACATATTTAATCATAGTGATAGTAGTAGTAATCGCACATATTTAATGACAAATGTTGTATTTAAAAAAATATTCTAAATTTTATAAAAGATTTTATTTATTTATTGTATTCTCTATTAATAATTTTACTTTTTCTTAATCACTGCGTTATAATAATTTGTCCAGTTTATATACATATCGAACTCACAATCTCTATGGTTAATTTTATTTTTTCACTTCATGTTGCTTATGTATAATTTGATAGAAAAAGATATATGGTGTGCGTTTAACGCATGGGTGTAAAACTAGTTAGTAATAGTAATAGACTACTCCATCCGTCTCAAACTAAGTGTTTATTTAAAAAAAATCCATCTTTTTGTATGATTTTCCTAAATTAAAATTTGCTAACTACATATTCTGGTGTTCACTTGCACTGGTAATTCATGAACATTAAGGGTATTGATGTGCATGTGTATTAAAATGACCTAAAAGTTAACCTCCTTAAATTTTATGAAAAACTAAAAAAAATGGACTCAAATTGGAACAAAGTGAGTAGTATTTTTGTCATTACTTGGATCCATCTCCAAATTTACTTAATACTTAAGTTTTACACTAAGGAAATAGCTCGGGATTTTTAAGAATATCTTGAAGACTTTGATTCAAGTTCCCTTGGTCAACTGCTAAGAAATTTATTCCTTTGACTTTTCATCGGACCCAAACCATCACCTTACCGCTAAACTATATGGAATATATATATATAATCTACCAAAGTGATTTTGGGCAAATGTCCTCTGTCTTGCGTCCTTTCTTTTCCTACCATTTTCTAGCTTGCTTTATCAGCTTTTCTCCAATGAATATTTAAAACAAAACTGAGTATTTTGATATGACCCCTTCCTATTCAAATTAATTGATTCAATTGATTATTGTTGTTCAATTTAACGAAGTCCCAAATCCATTAATGCAGTTTGAGTGGAAGTTCATCATGACTCCTACGACAAACCTTAGTTATTCGTTGGATATCACCACATGCTTTTCTACCACTAACCTCGTAACCATGTCCAGATCTAGATTGACATCAAGAGAGAGACTCGGAAATACCGAAGAAATCACTTGTAGACAAATCTACTTTGTGCATCATTGCCTACGATGTGGGCATCGTTGCCTCCGAAGTGATCGTCGTTGCCATGGCTAACTTCACCTTTTTCCCCGGAATAAGGATCCTCCCTATGATATGAAGTAGGATTCATACCTTTCTGAAAGAGAATAAAATAGTCTATGATTCAGCTTAGAGTGATCTCGTTCTTCACGTTCTGCCCCTAAAAATAGCAAAACTGATATATAGAGATATATTATAGAGAAGAGCAGAGGGACTGGGTATCAATCTTGCAATATTAATGGAGATGGAGGAAAGGGGGTGGTATAAATAAAAATATAATAAGTGGATTCCCTGCTAAAAAAAGACCCAAACATCGAATTATTTGATTTGAAAGGGATAAAAGGTAGATGAATCGATGCACAATTTTTGTTTGATGCACAAAATTAATTAACGATGCTCATTCGATGCCCAATGTTTTAAGCGATGTCCAATGTTTTTCCTTGCGATGTTCAAATTTGGGCAGTGGCTTTGTCCGCTCGTCTTTCGTTCATTAAGGATATATTCGTTATTTTTCCTCCAAAAGTGTACTTTAACGGTTGAATATAAATAGAAGGAATTTTTCCGATTATAATATCATCACAAGAGATCAGCCCGATTATCACCCTTCATTTTTGCCCTTTTTATTCCTATTTGGATTGATATGACCGCTAGTTTTGGACTTTCAAAACCATAGACAGTAAGAATAGATTGTGCTTCATTTCAAATAATAGGCCAAAAAGATTTCTCAATGAGTATGTGACGTGTCAACTCAAATGCAGATAATAGATTATAGAGTGATAACTGAACTGATCTTTTTTATAGCATTTTCAATCTCTAAATGTTATGATTTTTGTTTTTAACCTGTAAAGGATATTTATAGGACAAAAGGACAAGTATACTATTAATAAAATTGGATTAGACGTACATTGTATCGTAATTCACAATTCCAATATGCACATCAGTAATCCAATTTTTGCATCATGATTACTGAGAAGAAGTTCCATGCATCACAATTCAAAAATCATGCCTCACGATGGAGACATAATTCAAAATCATGAATCAGTTTGTGCATCGGGATACACAGCTTGGATGTTTCACTCACTTTGTTTCTTCACATTTATCTCCTAAGTTAGATAGCCTTGATTCTCGACAATTGATCACCCTTGTATATCCACGAAAATCAGCTTTCTTCGTTACAAGCTATTGGAATATAAACAGAGATTGACCAAAGAAATTAGGAAGGGAGATTCATCGGAGAGATTTTAAGAAAAAATGATAAATTGCAAGCTGAAGTGAAAGATATTTGGGAAGACGAAGACGAAGATATTTGGAATGGAAACATAGATTCACATGATAAATTTTAGAAATGGAGATTCATCGGAAATTTTTTAGGAAGAAAGGATAAATTACGAGCCGAAGACGGGTATTTTGAATGGGAACAAAGATTCTCCAGAGATATTTTAGGAAGGGAGATTATTCGGATAATTTTTATAAAGAAATGATAAACTGTAGGTCAGAGTCTGAAATCTCAAAAAGAGAAAAACGAAAAATTAAGTAGTATAGAAACAAATTTATAAAAGTGGGCTTATGTGGTTGAAAACCAAAATAAATGTCATGGGCCTAATATTGATAAGTGAGCCTTGGATGAAATTGGTATTTGCACGAATTTATGAGTCTCTTCTTTGTCGGTGAAAGCTAATTGGTGAGATTATCGTATAAAGTCAATTTGTTGATATAGTACGTCATTTCACTTACATCTAAGTACCTCACAGTGTAATTAAATTAAAATAAACCAAGCTCCCTAGATGGAAATTGGAATGGGTGATTATAGGGCATCTCACACCAATATTCCATGTGTAATTATATAATTTGTGCGTTTCACTTAAGGGTGGTAAAATGAATGTTATGGATCAATGGATAATAGGTCATTATCCATGTTATCAATGGATAATAGCTTATTATCCATTGATCCATAACACCCATTTTGCGACCCCTAGTCACACCACATCATCCTACATTCATACTGAATTGGTGTAACCGGTTACCGGCTCACTAAATAACTTCAATTATTCTTTTTAATTATGAGAAGAAAAAAAAGCTCCTTTGTGTTGACACAAGAGATGATAACTTGAGGGTATTAAGAAAACTTAATAAGTAATGCTAGAGCCACTCAATGAGCACTCAAATTTGTGCACCAAATTATGTTGTTTCTAATATGTCATCTTATTTGGTATTTTATGGACTCCACTATAAGTTAAAAAATTATGTTAATAATATGACACATAAGATACCACATCATTTGGTACCTAAAATTGAGTGCTATTAGAGTGGTCCTAGCATTAGCCTAACTTAATATCAAGTTAAATATATATTTTTTAAATTCGTATAAAGTTAACATGGGACTCTTATTTTTGTGACGAGAGAAAGTACATATTGACAATATTATTGTTGTTGAGGTTATTCGATATTATTATCGTTGTTGTGTTTGTTTAATTTTATTGTTGTGTTCTTAAGGGAGTGGCTCAGTGGTAGACATGGGGTTTCACAAAGTGTGAGGTCTCATGTTCGATCCCTTTCCATGCCCCCCTTAAGAGGGAAAAAAAAAGGAATAATTACAAGCCGGTACATTTTTTAAAACATTTTTTCAAATCAATTCAGCCATTTTTTAGACATCTTTTAGGTACATTTTTGGGGTAAAAATACATCACTACCCCCAATTATCATGCTGATCGTATTCCCCCCAATTAACACCATTTCCCGAAAAGAGTCTTGCTCGTGTTCCGGTTCAATATCCTCTCCACCGTACGTCTTCTCAGCCTAGGGGTGGTTGTTCCTTACCACTGTCGTCGCCGTCGACTTCTCCAAAAACCACCCGCCACCTCTCCTCCACCAACATCGCCTCCTCCTCGTAACGTCATCCGGTTCTCCTCCACCGCCGACTTCTCCAGGCTCCATCCACCTCTCATCCTTCTCCTCCCCCCAGCATAACACCTCGTCCAACGTCATCTGGTTTGCCACCGTCTTCTCCTTCCGGTTCAACATCCTCTCCACCGTCTTCTCAGCCTAGGGGTGGTTGTTCCTTACCACTGTCGTCGCCGTCAACGGTAATGGGATATCGAAACATTGGGAAAGTTTCAGTTTGAGAAAGTTTCAGTTTGAACTTTTCTTCCCGCAGTCAACTCTCAAACCCAATCGAAATTCTGGAAACGCCGGCAAGTTCAAGTCGAAATCACGCGGTTGGCTATGGCTTGAAGCAGCACCTTCCGAAGAGGTGATTCCATCGGCAATCTTGGCGTTGTTTCCGCCTGGTCGTAGTGACGCCTCAGTGTCCGCCGAGTGCTTGACCGGTGGGAAACGATCTGTGGCAGATGGAACACTCGTGAGATTTACCACTCGGGTTTAAAGCAGAGGTAGATGCGCTGGCGGAGGTGGAGGTTGAAGGGTGGTGATCGTCTGAGAAGGTGGTGGATGCGAGTTTACGGTGACTAGCTTTGTGCCCACCAAGTGCTTGGTAGGAAGAAAACCCCTTATTACAAACACTGCACTTAGCGTAGGATAGTCAATTTTAGAGATTTCTGGTTGAATCTCTTCGAATAAGATTTCTGTTTTGTGATTGGAAAGATAACCAATCTGTAGTGATAATGATAATGGCGTTTGGTATAAATAAATTTGATTTGAGATACAAAGTAACTGGTTAATCACCTGATGCCAATTGTTGGCATCAGCATTTCACCTGATGCCAAAATTATGTTTGATAGGCATCAGCATTTCATATGATGCCAAGATTTGGCATCAGCATTTTTGGCATCAGCACTATTTTTGGCATCAGCATCAATTGTAGGCATCAGCATTTCACCTGATGCCAAGATTTGGCATCAGCATTTTTGGCATCAGAAATATTTTTGGTATCAGCAACAATTGTAGGCATCAGCATTTCACCTGATGCCAAGATTTGGCATCAGCATTTTTGGCATCAGAAATATTTTTGGCATCAGCAACAATTGTAGGCATCAGCATTTCACCTGATGCCAAGATTTGGCATCAGCATTTTTGTCATGCCAAGGCTTGGCATCAGAGTTTTCATTAATGGCATTTTTGTCATTTGGCAAGCAATTTGTAGTTATATGAAATGTCCAAAAAATTGATGGTCCTATATAAAAAGATGTTTTCAAAATTGTACCCACTTGAAATTCCCCCAAAAAAAAATCTTATTGTTGTTGATGAAGCGAAACTCTCAGTTTAGCTTATTAATCGGAGTATTGAGGATCGTTCCTCTCTAGATGACAAATTCGATCCATAGAGTTATAGCCTTTCAAACCAAAAAAAAAATAAATGAATAATAATAATTATAAAATAAATTAATCTAACCTCTTATCATCATCTTTTTGAATTTAGTCATATTCATTCATCATCCCTTTAGTCCGATCTCACTTTCGGTTATTTTTAAACTACAATATATTTTATGATATGGACATTAGTATTAGACATTAATTACAGTATCTTGATAGTTTTCGAAAGATTTATGGGCCACAAGATTCTAAAAGAGAAAATTTGTTGGCCGGTTTTTTTTCTCAAATATTTAACTGCATAAGTAGTCCGTTTTTTTTAATCGCTAAAATAAACTTTTGTTAAATGGAAGAAATTCAGGTTGATTCCATGTGGTTGTGCGGAAATGTTAACCAGAAAAATCAATAATATTTTTTTAAAATCGCTAAAGTATACTTTTGGGGAGGGTGAAATAACTAAGATACCCTTAATGAAGAAAAGACACGCATACAAAGTCTCAGCCCAAATTTGTGCATCGCAATGTATAATTGAAATCTGTCCAAATTTAGGTATCGCAATGTAAGAATCATCGTCCAAATTCGGGAATCACAATGCAAAAATTGGACATCACAATGCACAATTGAAATCTGTCCAAATTTGTGCATCACAATGAAAAAATCCTCGCCTAAATTCGAGCATCGCAATGTACAATTGAAGTTTGTCCAAATTTAGACATCGCAATGCAAAAATCATCGCCCAAATTCGGGCATTGCAATGGTTAAATGCAAACCATCTAAACGCACTCACGCACAATGAATAGTACATTGGGGGATAGGTATGCATCGATCTTAACTATGAGGTACAAAAGAAGGCTGCAAATATATTTTACTTTGGTGATATATAAACTCTACTTTTTCAAGCATATTTAAAATATTAGCCTTCATGTATATTAGTAATGACCACAAACAAATAGGAGGAGATTGTTGGGAATATTAACCTGATTAATTATTTAAAACCATTTTTGTGAATATTCCTTTTAATATATTGGGTTTACTTGTAACCATTACTTAAGTTTTAGAAGTTTGCCTATAAGCTTATTTGTTAGTAGACTACGTGCTACACACTCTAAGACAACTTTATTAGGACTTTAAAATAGCTTTGGTAGGTGAAACAACTTATGTTTGTTTCAGCTAAATAAAGGATATGATGTTCACTTAATATGTGCTAGCAGCTGATGTACTGTAGCAAGTTACTATAGCAACTGAAGTTACTGTAGCAACTGATACACGAGCAGCTGATATTTTCTATATCAGCAGCTAATGTTTTCTTTATCAGCAGCGACCTGATGTTGTCTACATCATTAAGCAGCATGCTGATGTCAAGGACACTTACTTTAATAAAAGGTGGAAAAAGTGGCATAAGTCTTAAATTCAATATCAACTTTATACGTGTCACTTAAAGAGAGTTTTTCTCTTTCTTTGTTTCTCTATTTTACATTAAAGTGAACTTACATTTTCCCATAATATATGACATTTCTTTTTGTAGCCCATACTGTAATTATTGCACAAGTTACCAAAAGTCATGCACATGGTTTTGGATCCTTCTTTAAGACAATTCAAAATAAAGGCCTAAAACAACTATATGCATTTAATGCATTGTTGCCTTCCGTTGTATCCACAAAGACAAAATCTAACGGCTACAATTTAAAGACTTATTATATAAATCCTTGGAGACTTCAAGAAAATGTGTGGAGTGGAAGAGAGAGGATTGATCGAGCATTATGCTACATGAAAAGAGAGACATATTCCTTTGAAGAGCTAGAACATCAACATCGATCTTACTCAATAACAAACAAGCTTACACTCTATTGTATTATTTTTTTTGAGTTTGATTACATTTACCTACAGCTATTGTAAGTAATCGGTGAGTGGCTTTCCAAACCCTTATTATTTTGAAAGCCTCATTGATTGCACCCAATAGAAGAAAAATGTTCTTATTTACAGTTCTTTCTTCTCTTATAAACACTTGGTCAAAATAGTTTTTGTGCACGATCCATTAGTGGTCAAAGTTTCTATTGCACTCAAGTTTTTGTCTGTAAAAACATGACAATAGTGTAGACTTTATACTTGTAACCGATGGAGAAAATAGTGCAAAGCTTTAAAATCCAAGGTTGACCACCTTGGTAGTGGACGTAGCTCTATTTATTGTGTGAACCACTTCAAATACACGTCTTCATACTTAACAGTTTTTGGTATTGCTCTTATTAAGTTATTGTGTTTTTATCAAAGTTAGTAAATTCATTTGGAAACCTTTTGGGCTTAACCTTTATTCAATAACTTAAGAAAAACTTTCAGCCGCTTCTTTGTATTTCTTATCTTTTATAAAACAATTAAATGTTTTACAAATTTTGTCAAGTAACTTGCTTGCCTAGATGATGTGTTAGTTATCAAGGTCTACTGTTTGAGTAGTAGTCTTTGTTGAACTTAATATGTTTGCATCAGCTAGCTCAAGCTTGTTCACTCCTTCACGTGTTTATCTTTCGGCAACCTTTGTTAAAATCACAAATTGCATCTACTCTCAAAGTGTGCTGGTTCCTCCACCTTGTTTATTCTTACAAGCAGCTTTGTAATCTTTGAAAAACACTTTCTTACTTAAACCTTTGTCAGCAAGCTGACAAATAGTAGTTTTGTTCATTAACAGGAAGACTGTATTTCTACCTGCTGAAAAACTTACAAATTCCGCTGCTAGTTTTGAAAGTTTTCAAAATAACACTTAAAGTTTTTAAAAGACTATTCACCCTCCTCCCTAGCATATTTCTGAGCCTCTATGGGACTTACACACTCAAATAAACTATAACTTATAATTGCATAATAAACGGTAACTTATAACTGCATGATAATAAAAAGTGGTTTTTTCTCAGTTGAAGCTTTTAACTTTCAGTTTTCTCTTGGACTGATGGAGATGGAAACGAAGAAAGATTGTCTCGGAGAAAGAAATGGCGATAGGGCCAAAAATGCTTTCGAAGGAAAAGGCTTGGGCTAAAAGATCATTTGCAGAGGTTAGGACGTCAAAAAGAGGAAGAAGAAGAAGATGGAGGGGAGAGGTAGCATGGACATTTTAATAAGAAAAATATAAAAATGACTTTTGCGGTATTAAAAAAAAGGTGCTGGAGTGGTTACAATTATACAAAAAGGGACCAGCCAGCAATTATTCCTTGTTAAATTGTTCTTAAAATGCCCAATTACATAACTGGTGGAAATTTCTTCTTCTTTGTCTTCGTCGAGTTCGTCCACTTCGTTCCTTACAAAAATTTCTTCTTCTTCTCTGTCAGTTTTAAAATGCCCAATTACATAGTTGATTTGTTTTTTTCTACTTTCGTACTTATAAGAGATTCTTTAGTCTCATTTTCATCACCAATTGGTAGCAAGAAAGTTTGGTTCTTAGGGATGAAGAGGAAAAAAAGTGAGAAGTTAAGGTCGTGATGAAAAACGGTGTTTACTTTACTCCACCACTCTAACTTTCCTCTATCTTTCTTCTTCATGTTCAGGTGGTCAGGAAAGCAAAAACAAATAGGAGAAGACCAAGTTGGAACTATCTAGCCACAATAATTCAATTCTTTCCTTCTTCTCCATTGTGTTTATGTGTGTGATTCAATATAGTTTCACTTTTGTGTGTGTGTTTCTATGCATGTAAACTGTTTGATGAAATGTTCAAATAAGAACTTGTTCGTTGTTGAACACCCTTTTTGAATATGGAAGCATCAATTTTGAATCACGATGCATCATTTGTGAATCATGATGCATCGATTTGGATTTGCGATGCAGGAAAGATGTATCAATTTTAAATCAGTTGTTGATTGTGTTCAGGTTGATTTTACAATGCATCTAATTGGAATTCTGATGCATCAAAATCATGCATTACAAATTGAAATTCAAGCATCGTCAAGGGGACTAAGGTTTGGTTCATTTTGCGATGCATCCAATTAGAGTTCGGATGCATCTAAATCACGCATCGCAATTTCAAATTCATGCATCGTCAAAGGGCATGAGGTCTGGTTCATTTTGTGATGCATCCAACTGGATTCTGATGCATCAAAATAATGAATCACAAATTGAAATTCATGCATCGTCTTTAACTTAAGCTTGGGAGCATGTGTTCGATTGAAATCATTAAGGGTATTCTCATTATTTTGCACCTAAAGTGCCTTTTACGGGTTAAATAAAAAAACATGGATTGTAGCGATTAAAATTCCACCATAGTGGATCGGTCCGGTTATCACCCATTCTAGAACTATGCATTCTACCCCGACTTAAGCCTTCCAAAATTCGTTTTCGTTTCTTGCTTTTTTTTTTAACTACTATTATTAATTATTTGCTCCTAAAAAAGTGTCATATTAACTTTATCATCAATATTAGAGTTATGTGTATTTTTCAACTTTTAAAAATGAAATATTAAAAAGCTGACATTTATTTGAAACGACCTAAAGAAAGATGGATTTTCTTTGGGAAGAGATGGAGTAAAACGGAGCTAATAATAATAAATTATCTAGATTTTACATCTTCCAGTCTTCACAACTTTTGCGACATGAGAGAAAATTAGCTACGAAAGATGGACACCGGGAACATGATTGACCTTTAGCACCATTAAAACGGATTCAAAATTTCTATTCCAACTCTTACCACATTCTTTGTCTTGCTAAATCTTAGTTCTACATGTGTTATTGTAAAATTAATAGGGTACGTCTGTTCTACATGTGTTATTGTAAAATTAATAGGGTATGTCTATAGTTAAGATTCCATGAGATAAAAAGGCATAATGAAAATGAAGAATTCAAGCCTCATAAAAACATGAACTCACAAGATTAACATGACTCCATGGGAACATCAAAAGGAGAGTTTACAAACGCCAACCGACAATGACTCTTAGAGGATCCCCAATGCACTTCTTCATATTTCATCTTTAGTTGGGTCTCACTGCCACTTATACATTTTTTTCTTTTTACCCATTTAAAAATATATCTTCCTATTATATAATCTTTTTACACATCCTCTTAACACATCCCAATTAAAAAAATCATTTTCCCCCTCCCCCAAAAATAGGTCACACACATGCTTAGGAATATTCCTTTTTCTTCTTCCTATTTAGGAAGAATTGACATTCTCTCTCCTAGTTAACTATTTAGGAAGAATAGGTAAGAAGTTCCACCATTGCAAAAGCCTCTCTTTTTATTAAGAAGATGAGATAAGAAGAGAGCAATTGTGATGCTCTTAGAACTAAACTTTTCCAAAGCATTAGCAACACATTTTTCGTCTATTATGAAGGTATTAACAAGTGGAGATTTCAAATTTTTATTATACTCTTTGTCCGACTAACGTGCCCGTGCATGCGATCTCTCTAATCTGATCTACCGTATGTTGATAGACATGAGCTGAGAGAGAGTGTGGCTCCGTTTTACGAATTAAGATCCGTAAGACGGTCTCACAGGAGACATACTCAGAAAGGCAAAAAACTTATGTAGGACGGTCCTAAATCCGTAAGACGAAGCCCCAAAAATGATTTTAAAAAATGAGGCTGTTGAAACAGACAACCCATCAAAGAAGACCATGGGTTACCCATCAAGGAAATAGGTAAAAATAAAAATAGATAAACTGACTGAATAGATAGGATCCAGACTTGATCAAATAACCCAAACCCGGACCCATTCAGAAAGGCATGAATCTGTCCCCCGAGGCATAGCCGAGTGGTAAAAGGAGGGGGACATAAGATGCTGGAGGCATGCAGCGTGGGTTCGATACTTGGTGGAAGCACTTTGCTTTCTTCGAGGTTGACCTTGTATGTGTTATCAGTTACTTGTTCTCAAACCTCAGTATCATTTCGGGCACATCTCGTGATTTTCCTGGTAGTAGCAATGAGGGACCGGAACTACTACCCCAGGATTCAACCTGGTTAAAAAAAAAAAGAAAGGCATGAATCTTGGCGGAAGTGGACAGGACATTAATGAATATTTTCATTAATTGCTTCAGTGTCCTCCAATTTCCAAATCGTATGTCGTTGCCCTTCCTATTTTTAAACTATGCTGTCGAAGCCCTTTTTGCCTAGACTTTGCATTTTAGTTTTAAATCAACTTAAAACCTTAATTAACTTCATTTTCAATGCAAAATGTTACTTTGTGATCAAAACCGACACTTTTAAGGGGAAAAGTAACATTTTTTTAATTGATTTTTTATTAAAATACAAAGTGACACTTTTGAGACCAAAAGTGACACATTTAATGCAAACAATTGACATTTTTAAGGTCAATTGTGACTATTTTTTTTTTATAATGCAAAGTAACATTTTTAGCTTTAGGCAAAAAGTGACACATTTAATGCTAAACAGTGACACTTTTAATGATATAAAGTGACAGTTTAATGCCAAAAGGCAAAAGGGGTTGTTTTCATCTATAAGTCAAAGTGACATTTTTCAAAGCAAAAATTGATGCATTTAAGACAAAATATGACACATTTAAGGCAAAAAAAAAGAAGGAAAAAAGTGATAATTTTAATTAAAAATGCAAAGTGACTTATATAGGGCCAAAAGTGGCACATTTTAAGCTAAAAGTGAAATTTTTAACACTAAAAAGTGAAACTCTTTAATTATAAACATGAGGGGGTGACACTGTAATTTCTAAAAACTGAGAAGTTGCATTAATTTTTTTGAATTTTGATCAATTTAACATGAACATATCAGTTTTACGGATTAAGATCCGTAAAACTATTTTACAAAAGACCTACTCATCTAAAAACATCCATTTTTCATCTTCTTTTCTAGTTCATTTTCTGGGAAACAAACGGAAAATCTTTTTACCAAAATCAAGATAAATAATTAAATATACATCATAATTATCCCGAAGAAAAAAAAGGAAAGTAGTTTAGAAGAAAAAAAAGTAGATGCTTTTTCTCCACGGGCAAAGAAAGAATAAGTTGGGTGGGTTTTTTGAATGATACTTTTAGCCTTTTAGGAACTAGGCATACCTTTGGTAGTTTTCTCATTCATCTTTATGCGTCTCGAGGCAATGCATAATGGCTTTACTTCCAATTAGGACAAATTAAATTACACGTAGATTATCCACCATATTCAACATCTATCATGTATTATACATCGATACCTTATCCAAAAACCCTAATCTTACTCACATCCAATACCTTTATTCTACCTTATTCTCAAAAGATTTTTTTTTTCAATTTTGACTATGTTGTGAGTGTCCAAAAGTTTCCCGAGTGTGTCGTGAAGCTTGAAGGTTGTTGAGATGCTTAGCGATGATATTGAAGTTGTGTGAAGACTTGATGCTTAGCGAAGCCGCAAATGTATCACGAATCTGAGGTCTATAATAGACATGCGTTCCTTATAACATATCTGTCTTTCCTGTATGTGTTTCAACGGATATGTGAACACTTGTCATGAAGGATACAATGAAGAATCGGACAATCCTCTATACATAATGATTTCAAGTGCGAACTGAAAGAAATTACATATGTGTTCTCTCTTGTTATTTGTGTCTCAAATGTGGAAATGAGTTCGATCTATAGGCCAAGCATAAACTGTTTCAATAGGCCATTAACACAAATTTGATTAATTGAAATAAATGTGGCTCAATTTGAAATTTGAACCCCCTGCAGGCACGTATAAAAGACATTCCCTAATCTATACAAACTTATCCATTATTGAAAAAGAGTTTATGTATAAACTAGTCAAGCTTTCGCTAATTTTTTCAAAATGGAACAAACTCACTTCTATTTTAATAGCATACTTTAAGTCTTAATATTTTATTCATCCAAATATCAAATCAAAAAAATAAATATATAATGTACTCACATAGTAAAATGCGTTTTCATAATTATTCTTATCATTAAATAAATGATATATTTAAAAAATTCGTGGCGCAAATTACACAATTTCTTTGGCACTTACGCCGTTTACCTAGATATATTTCAAAAGTACTTCCTAAATGACCATAAATTCAAAATTCGTGAGCCACAGCCCAATTTTGTCCACGTAAAAAGTAGTCATGATTGATATCAAAGTAGTAACATTGGCGGATTGAACCTTAAAAAGGCCGAACGCATTAACATGTTACATGATTCAGAAAGTGTAGTGCTTGACTCTAAAGCTTGTAATCTTAGGCTATGTAAAACAATGTCCTATTTAATATCTAATTTATTAAAAATGAATATAAAATTTTATTTAATATTTATAAGTTACTTAAACAAAATAATTATACAACAGCTTAACACAAATCTCAATAATTTTTTTATATTTTATTATTTTTATCCCTAATAACTTTAAATTTTGAAAAAATCATTTGGTGTCCAAATGAGTTAAACAAATTCTCTATTTATAGATAAAAATATATAATTTTTAAAAATATTTTTTAATTATTTTTTTGAATTACAAAAAAGCCAAAAATTAAAGAAAAGGAAAATAAATTAATGGAATCCATTCTTTATTTGGTGAGAGAGAGAAATGAATGGCTCAAAGTTCACTAGTGGCTGGCAAGTTCCAGTAATTAAGGGGTCTCAATCCATACTACTACAATTAGAATATCATAATTGATTTTGATATAATTGAGGGTTTGATACCATTTTGTAAATGATAAAACTCATTTAATTCTCATATACTATCCCGTTGTACTCTCTCTTATAACATCACTTTTATAGAATATATATACCATTTTGTAGCTGAAAAACTAAATAGTTTAAAGGCCCGTAACAATTGCTTCCCACACTCTAAATTATTTGTTTTATTTTAACTTTTTTTAAAATTAACCTGGTTGTTATCTCAATTAAATTAGATAAACATATTTTTTCGAAATTATAAAACATGTAATTTGTAGAACAAAAAAAAACAACGTAGGTACTTTTTTGACATCTGCAGAACCTTTTCGTATTACCAGTTACGTGTTTAATGAATTTTAAATTTTAAAATAATAATAATAAAAATTACATCAAATATTAATTTGAAAAACAGTCAGTTTAATTAAAAAAAATCAAAATATAACAATAATTTAAGAATGAATGAAGCATTAATTTTTTTTATTTTTTTACGTTTACTAAAGCTAATGCACTCCTTGTTGGGTTATACCACATCGGTTGTGGAAGGAACAAATAAGGGTGGTAAAATAGGTGTTACGGATAATTATAGATTAGTTTATTATTCATGGATAATCATGGATAATAGACTAACTCATGATTATCCATAACGCCCATTTTGCCACCCCTAAAAACAAATGATTTGAGCTAACTTTTTGAGTGAGAAAGCCTAATAGCACCTAACCCTGCAGCATGGAATTAAGAAATGCATTGAGTTACAGTTGGATAGAATCCAAGTGAAACTGATTTGAAAATCCTGGTAGATATAATTTATAGGCTTGATCACGCCAAGATATGGGTGACTACACGTGGAGTATACGTGGGACTGGTCCAGGTAGAGACTATCTGTGCTGGAGCGGTGAGGTAGATATCTGGCTGTTGTTGCTGTTGGTTTCCCAATCGTCTTCCTTAGTTTCTTGCGTGAGCCCTGTCAAATAAGAGAAAACACGGCCGTGAGCCGGGAGGTTATCCCAAAAGCCCTCCGGGAGAGTCATGGGTAACAATGGATTGTACAGCACCGTGATCACCCTCGAGACTGTGTTTAGTTGCAAGCTCAAAGTAGAGAATATGCCAAGTGTTAATAGTGTCATACCTTGTGAAGTTGGTTACTTCTCTTTTTATACTCCTCTCCGTGTTTGGCTTGCCGACAAGCAAGGACGACGTTGAGACAGACTGCTGGTCGGCCGTGGCCGCCTCCTATTGGTTCTCTTTTTCAGTTTGTCGAGTATCGTGCAGTCAATCGCAGTGGAGCGGCGGGCGCAGAGCACGTTGGTGTCTCTCCAATCGAACGGGCCACTCGGCGTATTTCTGTACTATGCTTGACAAGCTCCGTCAGCGGCTGGACTTAAGTCCCGTTTTCTCTTGGTGGTCGGCTAGGTCGAGGACCGATCATGTAAGGTCTCGCCTCGGTGACAATTGGTAGTAGTCTAGAATAATCGCTCGGCCTCGGTCCTGCAGTCGGCCTCGGTGGTGCTCGAGTCGAGGATGGTCGCCAACCTGCGCCACATCGGCGTAGTTGCCAGTGTCGTTGCCTAACACCACGTGTCCGTCACGTGGAAGGCGAGTGGTCGAGTCCCTTCGCTTGCCTCGACTTTCCGAGTGCGAGGATTCATCCCAAGCTCGGAAAGTATAACTTGACTTGTCCTTGGTCGGAATCTCCTGTGCCGATCATGGTCGCTCTGTTTTAATTTTGGGGATAAACCGATGACGGGTTTCAACTAGTTCCTCGGGGCGAGCTCGCCTTGATGGTCGGATTGGTGGCGCTTGGCTGGGTCATCACGCCTCATTAATGGCGTGTTTCCCGGCCGTCGAAAGCCGACTTTCATTTAATTTTTTGAAGTGACGGCCGTTATTCCCTAATTTTAGCGACATCGCTTTTGCTTATCGTGGCCACGTGTTGATCGTCCATTGGCGGGATAGGTCCGCGGTTTGCTGGTCGACCCATGTGTCCGTGGATCCTATAAAAGGAAAACCCCGCTTCTTCACACTTCTGCCTATCTCTCTGGTTTTTTCCCGCTCAAGTGATTCCCGTGCGATATTTCTTCCTGCCGGCCTTTCGCCGTTTGACCTCTTTCCAGTCGCCGGTCTTCTTTCCAAAGTGGTTTTTTAGGTCCGTTTTCTTGTTTCGCTTACTTTTCTTTAGTTCGTAATCCCTTTTCTAACCTTGTCGTTGCAGAAGTTTAGAGTCCGCCTTCATTTTCCTACGGGCGGTTTTTTGGCTTTTTCGCATAACGCCGGCTGGTTTCATTTCAGTTCCCGCCTTCGCCCCGCTTTGCCTCGCTTTTGTTATCATCATCTGTGAAGGTATTCTTCTTTTAGTTTGACCTCCATATTTAGGTTTTTGTCAAGCGTTTTTATGAGTTCCGGTCCGAGTCCTCGCCGCACCTTGACCATTCCTCCTCAAACAAGGCGCATAAGACTTGTTCTTCGCCTTCTTCATCGCTTCTCCGAGGATCCCTTCTCCTCGGCCCTTTCTTCAGCTTATGCGACTAAAAGAGCTAATCCCCGGGGTGATTTATGCTCTGGCCCCCCACCCTATCTCTGTATACAAACAAATCGACGGAACTGGGAAGCCGTCCCTTCCCAAATAAGGAGAGGCACATCGGCCGGTTATAAACTAGACGGACTTCCTCACGCGAGGACTAGTCCCGGAAAGTCGAGGACCGACCTCGGGACTCGGGATGTACCTCTGTGAGTCGAGGGAGCAGGCATATTTTGACCTTTACCAAATCTTTTACAGCGAGCTCGAGGCTCAAAGGGTGATGAAGAAAAATATGGAGCTTGCGAGCAAAAAGAGGAAAAAGGTGCGCTACTGTACCTCTTCGGCACCGAGGAAGAAGATCGGGTTAGCAAACAAGCAAGAAATCCCGAAATGGAAAATCTAAGGTTAGCGAGGATGCTACCGAGGTAGGTGGTAAGGTCAATGGGTCGATGGTTGAGGGGTGGCGCAATCATATTGCCCCGAGGACGTAAAGTCAGTCGCCATCGCTCAACCATAGTTCGATGATTTTGGGGGTATGCCCCGAGCCGAAGTTTATCTTTGCCTCGAGTTAAGGCTTCTTCTGAGGGTAGGTTTTTACATTTTTTTGAAGCGGGGCTTAGATTGCCCTCGATCCCTTCGTCATGAAGCCCTCGATGAGGCCGAGCTCATCCTCGACCTATCCCTAAATTTGGTAAGGTCTTCGTTAGTTTCATCGTCTTATGAAATTTGGTTTTGAGCCTACTCTTCCTCCTGCTCAAGAATTACTTTGTCGCGGACCATGTCGCTGGCCGCCTCCAATGTAAACATCATAATAATGGGGTCAATTCTGTTTGCTTCCAAGCAAAACAGACATCAGTCGAAGGTCCTTATCGAGAAAGCCGGCGAGGATGGAATTTCCCACCTCGTGACTCGTTGATTTGGTGAAGTCTTTTGTCCGCCGCCTCCATTGATCGAGTATGAGGAGGATGCCAAACAAAGGCTGAGGGTTATTTAGGTGCGCGTGAGCGAGGACCCCCTCAGATTCGCTGGAGCTCTGGCCCAACGCCGAAGAGTTATCCGCTTGGCCTGATGTCGACTCAAAGCCATGAAGGATATTGTTCCTCGATGCACTATGCCCGATCGATACTTACCCAGCTAGCTGTGCACAAGGACCTCGTCTTCAAAAAGGATTGTTTATCTTGTAGAACTCGAGAGTCGAGCAACGCCTGTGATCACCGCGAACACCTTTTCCTTTATTATTCCTTTATTCATTCATTCTTTTTTCCGTTATTTGTTCTAACTTTGAATTTTCTCGCTTTTTCACGATGAAAGGTCTTGATGCTCTGATGGGCTTCGACGAGGAGCCGTAAGGAGTTTCCGTGAATCGCTTAAGTGTTAGAGATCGCCTCTGACGCGAGGACTGGGCTTACGCCCTACCTACCTTTCGACCGGTGGGGGTGGTCGCTTATTCGAAGTTGCGAAAGCCGCATTCGCCGCGAGGAGCAGTGGTCGAAGAGATCAGCCCCATCACCAGGTTCCATCCCCCTCGCGGGTCAGGCCTCCCAAGCGTTCCAGGCCATTGTCGTTGATTCACCGCTGATCCTTCCCTCCGTAGATCTAAGTCAATGCATGAAAGAGGAAAGCAATGGCTCTTGTCGACGAAGAGGATGAAGAAGATGAAGAGGTGTAGCATGTTGGCCTACTGCCTTCCGCCAAGCAGTGGAAATGTGGTCGGGAGGAGGCTCCCTGGCTTATGCAGAAGCCTGATTCCCGCTAGCCGATAACTTCTGAAATGGCCTGGCCGACTGATGCCGCGACTGGGCCAGATTATTGCCGATGTTCCCTCGGGGAACCTCTTGATTTTACCGCCTGCTGATGACATCACCACTACGCCGGCCAGTGAGTGGTGTCTCGAGCGCGCCCAAAGATTTGGCTCGGATAATGAACTCACTCTCCGCAATACTTCCTCGCTGTTTTGGTTTGATAACCGGCGAGGTAAGCCTCTTTCCTTCCTTTTTGCTCTAAATTTATCTCATTCTCGCTTTTGTTTGGTACTCATTCGATTTTCATGATCAGAGGCTTGCGCCTGGTGAAATCGTTGTCCGCCTTGGCCTACGCTGAATGGCGAAGAAACTCCGCCGAGAAGCCCGGTCACATGAAGATGAGATGAATATTTTGAAAGCCAAGGTCGCATCTCGAGGGCGGTAGAATATCTTAAGGCCAAGTTGAACGAGGCGATGAAGTTCAGGAGGAAGTGAAAGGGCAAATAAACAAGTTGTCCGATCGGCCGACGAGCCTTTTGAGGGAGGTTGGGGGAGCCCAAAACTTTCTTCTACTGGCGGGAGAGGGAGGTCGCGATGAAGGAGTGGATGCCGCCTCAAGCAAGTGATGGGTTGACGCCCACTGAAAGTCGCTCCTGGGCTTAGTCAGTGCAAGAGGGTTGGCGAGAGCTGATGAGCCGGTGCCGTACTCATGGGTCTCGCGATATCCTCCGATGTGCGGCTTACTGCACAACGGGGAGTTGGTTGATTGGGGCTTGAGCCTTTCTCCGTTCTTTTGTTCGCTAAGGACATGCCTTGGTCCCTATCGTGGTGGCAGAGTCACTGCGGCGCTGACGGCACCGTGAGGCCGGCCCGAATGAGTAAGTGCCTCCGTCCCCTGGATGTGAACTGCCGCCCGTGATCGAGGCTATCAAGAGAATGAAGATGTTCTTTCGACCCCGAACCGACCTCATGCACTTTCCCCGGTGAGCAATCTAACAGTGGAGCGGCTTGCCGGAGACGCCGAAGCGGCCGAGCACCGAGCCCTTCCAGACCCGATCCCCGCCTCCCTTCGAATTCATTCAGCCACGAGTTGTGTTTTTAGGCCTTCGTAAGGTGTGTAACAAACAATTATCTCTTTTGACAAATTTTGTTTAACTTTCTCTTATTTACCGATTATCGATGATGAGCCTCGCCATTTGGTCATGGTCTTTGTGATCCTTGTAGTTTATGAGAATGTTTAAGCTTTTTGTAGTTTGTTTGTAATTTCAAGATGGTCCTATC
>CM028383.1:46058402-46124487 GCA_013146195.2 Codonopsis lanceolata | reverse complement strand
AGGATCAAGTTCTGTGAGAACTCTGATAGACTATGAACATCAATGGAGGATTTGTGACCCATGTGAGGGGGCTAAAGGCAAGATAGTTGGTAGAGTACTTTGAATGGGCTTACCAATGTCCATCGTTGGAAGGTCTTAAGACCAATCTCATAAGTATCGACCAACCTGTAGTGATGATGATCTTCAAGTTAGATTTGATAAAAATTCATGTGAAGTGTTTGATCAAACTAACAAGTGCTTATTGACAGGTACAAGATCATCAGATAATTGTTATATGTACTATAATGTACAAACTTGTCAAATGGCTAACATGGATGTTACAGATTTATGGCATCAAAAGTTAGGACATATGAGTTTTCGTAAGCTTCATGAGCTTGTGAAACATGATGCTGTGAAAGGGTTAATGTAGACACCCCAATTTCGTACCCCTAGTATGTAAGATGACATAAAATATCAAGACTTGTTAAAAGCTAACATATGTCAAGTTACAAGGTTAAGAATGCAAGAAAAGATGCAAAACAAAAAATGCAAGTGCCAGCCAAAAAGGGCCCAAAAAGCCGCCTAACACGATCTCTCCCGTGTCGCCAAACCAGGGTGGGGCCCAACAACATGCCTAATAGCCTTTTGCCTAATGTACACCCTCCTCTGCGGTGTCGATGAAGAATAGAAAGGGAAATCTTAAGGATGAAGGAAAGCCTCTCCCAGCCTATAAATAAAGAGGCCCGACTTGTGAAAATTCACTCTACACTGTTCATAAAACACGCAGTTAAGAAGCCTCCGTAGTAAGTTCTGAAAGAACGCCTTGAGAGATTTACTCATCTAGCCTTGAAGCTCCGTTAAATCTCCCTCAAACACAAAACCAACCGGCTAAAGTGAAACCTAGTTACCTGCTAGGATTCCGCCCTATTCCTCCGGTCCAAAAATCTCAAAAAGAACAGTTGCCCTGTCCGAACTATGCTAAATCAAAGAAAGCAAGGCCATTTATTCTCGATTCGTCACAAGAAGCAAACAACAGCAAAAAAACAAGCAGTTGCTCCACCTGGATCTCGAGGCCGAAAAGAAACTTTCAGAAGCAGTTACTCTGCCTGAATCCCCACAACAGCAAAACAACAACAAAAAGACTCCCTCTCCCGGAAGGATAGAGTGAGCGCACCCTAAAATCTACTAAAAGCTAGTTGGTATGGGATAAAACCCCCACGCTTCAAGAGGTAGGCTATTTAAAGTTTTACTTATTAAAAAGCGCTATTTAGATTAGCCTGATGTAAGAAAAATAAGCAGTTATGATGCCCGAATTTCTATAGACAATAACACTAAAAAGTGTCATTATTATCATGGTCGGCCCCACCATAAGGAGAGTGAGGCCATGGCCTTGGGCCCCCTAAAAATACCCAATTTTTTGGGCCCCCAAATCTCACAAAAACCTTACACATTATTAAAAAAAAATGAAATAAATGTCTTATTCTAATTTCTAAAAAAGACTTGGGCTCCATTTGTTTAACGGAAAATGACTTTTAGAAAACATTTTCCTCATTTTCTAGTATTTGGTAACCAGAGGAAAATGTAGTCAACATAAAAGCTTTTCCAAGTCAACGGAAAATGAAGCCTTCTTTTCAGGAAAATAACTTACGGATTCATTTTTCAAATGTTCGAGCACCCCTTCGCCCTCTTGCACCATTACACATATTTACAAATCCACATTATTTTACTCAGCAAATAAATTGTTTAGAAATATAATTAGAGTTAGTGCACATTATTTATAAATTATAATTTAAATAAATATTCATAACGTGATAAAATTAGTGTCCACTATATTATTTAGGGATGTCTCAAATACTATCAATTTTCTTTTTTAAAACGTTTTTTTCATTATTACCATTTTTTTTGTTTGTATTTGTGACATTTAAAAAATAGACCTTATTAATTTGACACCATTAATGATAAATTAAGGATTACTAAAGGAAAATTCCTTAAAGTTAAACATTATTTTATGTTCAATATAGACATTAATATTAGAATATATTTTTTGTATTTATTCATATATTGTTTTCCATGTGTTTGCCAAACATCTGAAAATGTTTTTCGACATATTTTCAAAAGATTTACCAATAGAAAAAAAATGACATACGTAACCTTTGTTTCTTTAATTTTTCAAAAAATGGGAAAAAAATTTATGCTACAAAGGAAGGGTCCCGTTCGAAGTAATTGGTCTTGGGCCCCCGATTTTACTGGGCCGACCCTGATTATTATGGCCAAAATTTTTATAAATGTATTTGTAACTCCCGAAAGGAGGCTGTGGCAAGCGTTGTAATAATATATGTGCAGATATATATATATATATATATATATATATATATATATATATATATATATATATATATATATGTTTAAATGCTTTATTTCATTGGCTAAATAAATATATAAAAAAGTATATTTTAGCCAAAAAACTATTTTCAGACCAAAAGGGCGAGTTGGGTGCCTAACACCTTCCCACCTCGTAACTTAGCCTTCGAACCCTTTGCAAATCTGGTTACATCTGGTTTTTCTTTGTTTTTCCTTAAAATAAAGATGGCGACTCTGTTGATCATATTTTGAGTCCACAATGAGGTCTGGCGTATTCCACGCGCCTTAAAACGTTTTGATTTTGTTTTCCTTTAACGGAAAATAAAATGTGAAAATTTGAGGCACTCACAGTTACCTTATTTGAATAAGGATTCCACAAAAGTGTGTGGACCATGTCAAAAGGGTAAGCAAACTAAGGCCTCTCATTCTCCCACTTCTTATTGTTCCACTTCTAGATGTCTTGAGATGATCCACGCTGATCTCACGGGTCCCATTGAGGTTGAGAGTCTAGGTAAGAAAAAGTATACCTTTGTATGTGTTGATGACTTCTTTAGATACACTTGGGTTGTTTTCTTAAAATAAAAATCAGACACTTTTGAGGTTTTCAAAATATGGTATACCCGTGTGATGAACTTGTATGATCTAAAGCTTACTAGAATTAGATCAGATCATGGCACGGAATATAAAAATTCCTCTTTTTCTACCTATTGTGATTCTAATGACATAACTCATGAGTTCTCAGCTCCTAAAACTCCACAACAAAATGGAGTGGCAGAAAGAAAGAATAGGGTATTACAAGAAATGGCTAAGGTAATGTTAAGTTCCAAGAATTTTTCAAAGAGATTTTGGGCAGAAGCTCTAAACACAACTTGTCATATTGGAAATAAGGTTTACTTAAGACCAGGTAGCACCATGACACCCTATGAAATTTTACTAGGAAAGAAACTCACTTTAAAATATTTTCATGTCTTTGGCGTGTGCTGTCTGCTTAATGATAGGGATCATCTTTCAAAGTTTAATTCAAAAAGTGACAAGTGTGTTTTCATGGGATACTCCACTAATAGTCGTGTTCATAGGGTATTTAATCTTAGAACAAAAACTATTATGGAGTCTATGAATATTGATTTTGATGACTTAATAGATCTTGGCCATAAAACTGTTGAGGATGATGTTTCAGGTTTGCTAGATTTTGGTGATCGTGAGACAAATGCACAAGCTTCAGATTCTGCAACTACTGGACATACAAGCATTGTTCTACCCCGAAAGTACAGCTACTGCAAAATCTGGTAATTCAGTAAATGCGGATGCAGCTTCGGATGAAGCTCCGAATCCAGCTGCACCATAAGTTGCATCGGAAGGTGCATTGGTCAGAAATTCTAAAGATGCTGAAACAGAACCTGAACAACCTGAATCTCATTCCAGTGTGGTTGATCGCAACCAAGATATTTCCCAGCTGTATTCAGAAAGTTCATCCCTCTTCTCAAGTAATAGGTAATGTACATGATGGTATGTCAACTAAAAAGAAAGGTAAGGTTGACTATAGGAAATTAGCTTGCTTATCCACTCTTGGATGTGAAGAGTTTCATGCATCATGCTATGTGTCTTCTATTGAACCAAAGAATGTGCATGAAGCCTTAAAAGATGAATGTTGGATCAATGATATGCAAGATGAGCTTAATCAATTTTCTAAAAATGATGTTTGGTTCCTTATACCTAGACCCACCTTTGTGAATGTTATTGGGACAAAGTGGATTTTTAAAAACAAATCAAATGAGGTGGGAGAGATAATTAAAAATAAAGCAAGACTTGTGGCTTAAGGGTACACACAGGTAGAGGGGGTGGATTTTGATAAAACTTTTGCACATGTGGCCCGTATTGAGTCCATACGTCTTCTTCTTGCTATTGCATGCTTTCTAGATATTACTCTTCAACAAATGGATGTGAAGAGTGCATTTTTAAATGGTATTTTAGAAGAAGAAGTTTTTTGTAAAACAACCAAAAGGTTTTGAGGACCCCTATAAACCAAATAATGTTTTTAAATTGAAAAAGGTCTTGTATGGTCTCAAACAAGCTCTTAGAGCTTGGTATGGGAGACTTACAGACCATCTTGTGAAAAGTGGTTTTAAGAGGGTGAAGTGGACAAAACACTTTTTATTCAAAGAAAAGACAAACACATTTTGATTGCACAAATCTTTGTTGATGACATTGTGTTTGGGTCCCCTTCTAAGTCCTTAGAGAAAGAATTTGTGAATTACATGACATCTTCATTTGAAATGAGTATGGTAGGAGAGTTAACCTTTTTCCTTGGTATTCAAGTCAAACAAATGCATGAAGGGATGTTCATCTCTCAAGCCAAGTATGCTATTAACTTGGTGAAGAAATTTAGTCTTGAGAATGGAAAGAAAAAGAAAACCCATATGGGTACATCCAACAAACTGTGCAAAGATGAGAATTCTGAGAATGTTGACCACTCATTATATAGAAGCATGATAGTCTGTTGTATTTGACTGCCACTCCTCCAAATATCATGTATAATGTGTGTTTGTGTGCTAGATATCAAGCAAACCCAAAGGTCTCTCATTTGAAAGCTGTCAAACGTAAAATTAGGTATGTTGATGACACTTCTACTATGGGTTTGTGGTACACAAAACATACTAATACCAACCTTGTTGGTTTTAGTGATACTGATTAGGTAGGTAGTGTAAATGACATGAGAAATACATCTGGTGGATGTTTTTATTTGGGTAATAACTTGATTTCTTGGTTTAGCAAAAAGAAAAATTGTGTTGCCCTTTCTACAGTTGAATCTGAATACATTGCAGCTGGTAATGGGTGCACACAACTTTTATGGATGAATCAAATGATCAAGGATTATGGCCTACACAGTGATGTATTAACCATGTATTGTGATAACACCAGTGCAATTAGTATAGCAAAAAATCATGTTCAACACTCTAGAACAAAACACATTAATATAAGACATCACTTTATTAGAGACTTGGTTGAACAAGGTGTTATTTGCATAGAACATGTTGGGACAGAAAATCAATTGGCTGATATATTTATTAAGAGTCTAGATTTTGAAAGATTTATTAATCTTAGGAAATCTCTTGGTATGTGTGTCCATGTGACCTTACATTTGTTAAAAAAAAAAATAGGCTTCCTTGCTTTTTGTTTTTAGGAAGCACTCTAAATCAACTCTTTCACATGTATGTGCTTTGTGTTGTTGCTTGGGAGTTGTATTCAATA
Organism: Codonopsis lanceolata; assembly: GCA_013146195.2. NCBI lineage: Eukaryota > Viridiplantae > Streptophyta > Magnoliopsida > Asterales > Campanulaceae > Codonopsis > Codonopsis lanceolata. The sequence continues at coordinate 46,118,898 of CM028383.1, read as the reverse complement.
TACAATTGTGATTATTGGTTTATGTTACTCACTCTCCCTCTTTGGTTCTTAAAGAAAAAGTTGAAGTCCACAAAGGAAAGAGCTATCTTATGTAGAAGGGATGAAGCATTTTATCTTGGTACTATGGAATTTAGGTTCTCATAGGTTGATCTTGAGAAAAATGAATTCCCTTGAAAAATGTGAAAGCTACCTGAAGGAAAAGAGCTACCTATGAACAATGTTGGTTGTCATTCTCTCTTGAGACTATGAATATTTGGATTTCATGGGTTGATCATGTGCAAAATGGCTTCCCTTGGTAAATAGTGTAAAAGGTTCCAAGTGACATGTTTTGTATATGCTTGAAATAAAGTAGAGCTATACTCATATGGAAATAAAATACCTATGGAATTTGTGGGAGATAAGTATGGTTGAGAAAAACAAAAGATGGAAAAGTAAACATAAAATCACAATTTTGGCGAATGCATCTCCCAATGCAGCTTCATCCGAAACTACATCCAATTCATTTGGACATTTTTCACATGTGTGTGACTGCATTATATTAGAGGCTGCTTGATCTGTTTTCATCATAAGTTAGGCATAATTTTAGGTCATAAACTCTTAATAATTGTGTCAGCCTATTGAAATTTTGTCATAAACTCAAAAAATGTAAATTAATTGCCAAAGTTTTACATGTTGAAAAATATTAAGTGGTTGTCTAATCCTTATGTGAGTTAAGAGACTTTGAATTGTGGATATGTGTTGCTAAACTATTGCTTGGAGTTGACCAATTCTTGGTATATTTTTCATTGTGTTTGTTATGAACTCTTGAAATTATTTGAATTCAAAAATTCATGTTTAAAAAGAAATCAATGTTATCCCAATATCCAGTACTTCACACTTATCTACCACTACTTGTCGAAAACAAATATTTTGTGGATATTGGGTGTGATTTGGTCAAAATAGCTTAAAAATCAAAGTTTTAGTTTTATCACAATTGCCCCTTCACATTATATTTTTTATGAACTAACATCTAATTCCTAAAAGTGTGCAGCGTGTTTTGCCGTGTTGACTTAACATGTTGAAGCTTGAGAAGAGCAAACACATCTTCTCAAAAACTTCTCTTAACGACATTGTCACTCAATCCCTGTTAAGCCTCCATTCCCCTTTTCTCTCTTCATCTGTCTCTCTAAAAACCTTAGTGTCTCCATGGCATCTGTTTCGTCCAGCCCCACAAATTCCCAGAAAATGACCAGTATGCCTGATGTACCTCTCAGTGCGTCTTCTCCCAAAGCTGCATCATCTGATGCCACAATGGCAGACATCCCACTTGCCTCTGAAATTGTTGCTGCAGAGACTCTCCCTGAACCTATTACCTGCATTAGACCTGGAGAAAGAGGTAATGCAATCGATGTAGAAGATCATGGGGACATCCATTTTTCCCCAAATTGGAAACCCCAGTGTTCGTATGTCAAAAAGATTGAGAGGAATCCCTAGCAGCTATGAAAATCCCACTGATTTTGAGGTTGCCAAAGCAAAGAAACACAAAATAATCCCAAGCCAATTTGAAGAGGACATCCAGATTCAAAGTGATAGTGATGATGAGGACTTTGCGGCCTCAGGTGATGGGTTTCAGTTTGTAGTGGAACCTCGTGCTCCTCCTCACAAAATTAGAAGTAGCTCTAGTGCAGCATCAACCTTAGATGCTGCTGATGATGAAGAGTACCCCATACCCTCTCCAAAAGTCGTGTTTCAGATGGATTCTGCAAGCCAAATTCAGGATGAAGCTTCTCATGTTGTTCCCCTTGCAGAACTAGAAATAGATGTTTCTGAAATGAGTTTTTCTGCCGACCCTGACTGAATTTATGGTGAATTTGAAGAATGATGCTCCTAAGTCACCTTCCCTAACACCAAGTCCTGCTACTTCTCCTAGCTCATCCGAGTTTGATGACAGCTCCGACAAGGATTTTGAGGAGAAAGAAACCTCTGAAGAGAGTGATGCAGCTCCAGCAAGGTTTCTCAAAAGAATGACTGCTCCTCTGACCAATGCAGCTGCTGGTGAAGCTGCATCCAGTGATGCATCTGTGAACAGGAAATAGGTAACCCATTCTCTAAAATTTTCTTTTCTTCTGATGCATCCCTTAGGTATAATACTGCTAGAAGAGTGGTAGAAGAAAGGATAATTCCAACGAAGGACCTGTCTGCCGAAAATTTGGTCCAGTTTTATACTGATAGGAGTTTGTTGGCCACATTGTGTTCTGTTGCATCCTATGTTAGGGAGATTGTTATGGAATTTTATGCAAACATAGAAAAGAGGGTTATGACTGTTGGTGATCCTCTCTTTGAGAAAGTCTTGTCAGGAATCAATTGATAAATTTCTCCCCCTCCCTTATTAATAGACACTATGGAACACCTAATGTACCTGTGACTGGTTTCATATCTGACCTGAATAAGTGTGTGAAAGAGCTTAGTGGAGGTTTGATCACAAATTGACCAGGAAAAGGGGCCAAGGTTAGCACATCAAAGCTAACTTCTTTCTATGTTGTGATGCATAAGTTTTGTTGTGCCAACTTGGCTCCCACCTCAAATTCCAATTCAGTAATAGAGGAACATGCCAAAATTATGTACCAAATAGGTCTTAGATTGCCCTTCAATTTTGGGGATTTGGTGTTTAGGGAAGTTGCCTCTCTTGCAGAAACAGAAGGTGATAAGAGAGCCCTTCCCTTTCCTTCTCTGATTTATAGTATGTTAGTAGCACAGTGGAATTGCACCACGGGCAACTGACAGGTTAACCCCTGTTCTAGACCCTCTTCCTATTTCCTCAAAACTGTTGAGAGGTGACAGAATCAGGAACCTCCCCTTATCTATCCATATCCATCCATTTCAGAGACTTTCCATGTTCCTCCTCCAGACACACAACCTGTTGTTCCTATCCCTACAAAAGAAATGACCAATGCAATCGACAATGTAGCTGGTAATGCAGCTGCACCTGCATCCACTCCATCAGTCATCTCTCCTTTGACTGCTGGAACTACAGCCCCATGGCTCTGTCCTTTATCACAGATCATCTTGTACAAATCAAGAATCAGATTCCCTTCCTTCAAAATTTGGAAGCACAGTACTCTGCATGGCTTGATCTTTATTCAGCTCTTTCTACCTCTTCTGGCCAAATAGGGGGAGAGACAAGTGTTGAAGCTACTGTTGTTGCTACTGCTCAAGATGATGTTGAAGCTGTTGGAGAGGATAAATCAGAATCTGTTTGATTCTATTTGGGTCATTTTGTGGTTGTTTTGAATATTCACAAACACTTTACCTCGGGTTCTTCTGTTTTTATTATGTTTTGTATAACTCTGTTCTGCCTTGATTCTCTGTGAGTATATAAGATGTTCACCCATTAGGTAGTCCTTCTGAATTATGTTTTATAATGGATAAAATGTGATTGTACTAATTCAGGGGGAGATACTCTAACTAATGCAGGATTGGAAAAACTGATTTGTGTTGAAAAACACTTGTCATTTACTTTAACCAGAAAGGTTCAACAAAGAGGGAGATTGTAAGGGCAAAATAGGCGTGTCCTATTTTTTGTCTTGTTTTTAAACCTTTCTTGGTCTCAAAATTTTGATAGGTAATTACCATATTTAATCATTTTCTAAAAGCTCTTAAAGAGTTCATATATTTGGTAATAAAATATGTGTAATAAAGGTGGTTTAATTGATTATGGAATCTAACTCATTTGTTTCATAATCATTTAGTTTCTTGGAGTCTTTTGTTTCCTAATTATATTGTAGGTCTCCACCAACATATATATATGAGGTATGGCATACAGAAGACGACACGCAGAACAGAATACATACAGAGATTACACCGTTCAGATTGTGAGAAAAACATAGAGCATTGTTGTTGCTGGAAAATTGGATGAAGCTCCGGGCATAGCTTCATCATGAACTACATTGATGTTGTTGTTGTTTGTGTTCCTAATTTCTAGAAAGCTTGTTTTTTAATCCCACATTTTCTATACCTTATTTTTGTGGGTTTTTCCTCTCCAAGACTTGTTGTCTTGTGAGACCTTTGGTATTTTGGTGATTTCACAATTTGTTTTGTTAAACACATAATTCTTTTTAGTGAATTTGTTTTGGCTATAAGGCTGAATCTACAAGAGCTTGTAGATTGTTTGATAAACTTGTGTGTTTATTATTGTTTTAATTGTTTATAGACTTCTGCTGTTTATATATTTGAATTTCTGGTTGATGCACCTCCGGGTGTAGTTTCGTTAGAGCAACACCATTGTTGCTTTTTAACCATCTTCCAATTAAGAAGATAGTCATTTATTATCCATTATTAATCTTCTTATTTGCCACCTAGGAGAGAGAAAATGTTTTCTTCCTAAATAAGAAGAAGACTTTTCGGGAGGAGAGAGGAAGACTTTTGGGGAGCTTGTGGGCGGCTATCTCGTGTGTGGGGGGGGAGGGGGAGGGCTTTGTATTTATGTGGGATGATGTTAAATTTAATATTTTTTGTGTAAGAAGATTATACAATGGGAGGATATATTCTTAAGTAGATAAAAAGATAAAAATGTATAGATTGTAGTGGAACCCAGCTAAGAAGATGTATAGGAAGATTACACAATGGGGATGCTCTTACAAGCTGCACAACAAGCTGCATCGACAGATTCCTTGAATCCTATCTAATATTGATCTTTCAAATTCATATCCAATAATCTAAGTAAATATATTAACGGATTTGGATTCAGGTTATTAGATCATTATACAAATCTATATCCACAATTTTGCATCTGATTCAAACTAAACTCTGATGTCTTGAGAGGCTTACCATTGAGCCACCGGTTACGTTAGGGATATTTTAGGTATCGAAGTAGTATATTGGTATCTGTTGTGGGAATTCTTTAAGACGTCAACATAAAAATATATTCTCTCCGTCTCGGATAAATATTTTCTATTTTGAGATGTCTCAATATTCATATTTTCTATTTTGAGATGTCTCAACTAATATTTCTAAAGACTTTTGGAATACAAATTTTCTACCATTTTTCTCAATATATTCTTTCATTTAATATTATCATTATTACACATCTTAGAGAGAGAGTGTGTAATTAGTACATAATTAATGAAAAAGAGAGATTGTGTAATGGGTATTATTGTCACAATATATTTTACAACTCATCATTAATTATATTTCTTAATCCTTGTGTTTTGGCCACCGAAAACATTTATCCAGAACAGCTGGAGTACTCTTTAACTGTTTCAAATCATCTATCTCATTCTCTGTTACATTGAATCACAACCTCCCATGTTTTCTTGTAAAAAGAAGACTGATTAAAATAACAAAAAAAATGTACAACTAAGATTCAATGAGACAATGAAATGTGACATAGAATGGGGATACAAAGGATTTGGAGCTCTCTTTAACTTGTTTCACGTGATTTGGGTGACACACATTAACCATTCTTAGTGAAATACGCATCAGCAATTGTTAACCTAACATTTTATATCCAAAATTTTCTACTCTTTTCGATTCCACACTTCCACTAAAAAAACCATTTCATTTTAGACCGCTCCATATATTTTCTACTCTCTGTTATATATAGTTAATATCATTTTTGGTACCCTAACTTTATGCTTTTTGTTTTTGGTACCCTTTGTACTGACTTCATCAAATTTTGTCATAAATGTTTTCATTTGTCATCATATTACATATTTTTCATCAAATTTATATCAAAAGCTAACTGTTAAAGATACGTAACCTGATGACAATTGGACATTAGCAACACGTCAGCCATTAGCTTTTAACAAAAATTTCACAAAAAATATATAATTTGATACAATTGAAAATGTTTATGACAAAATTTGATGAAATCAAGTACAAATGGTACCAAAGCAAATGACAAGTAAAGTTAGGGTACTGAAAGTGTGTGTGTGTGTGTGTGTGTGTATTATACTTTGTTCTTGAACATGTGGTCATAATTAAAATAGATAGAAAAAAATAAAAATAAAGTAGTAAAAATATTTTCCTAATAAGAAAATTTTTGAAAAAAACAATTATTTTAGAACGTACGAAAAAGAAAAAGAGGATACTAATTTAAAAACAGAGAGAGTATCTTTTTAGTACGAGTCAAAATCTCATGTATGACTCATTTACCACCAAGCGTAATAGAGTTTGGTGTTATAAAAATGGTACACTTTTGCAGTTAAGAGATTTGGCTTCTTTTCAGTACCCTTAGTATCATGGGGTATCTTCCAAAATGATCGTGTCAAAAGTGTAGATTTCAAAAATAACCACAGATGATGGGAAAAATCTTATGTGGCCTATTTTCATATAAAAACCCTAAAATACAATAACTAAGTCACCTAAAGGTCGATTAATCAACTCATGAGTCAATCATCATCAGAGTAGAAAAGAGAGGGATGATGCAGAGCACTAAGGAGGGGAAGGTGAAGTACAACAACAAGCACGGAGATGAGAGAGGGGAGACGACGCAAAGAAGATAGTGGAGGATATAGAGGTGGGTGAGGAAGACGACGGCAAGCACAGAAAAGAGAGGGGGAGATGGCGCTAGAAGAGAGGAAATGACGTATTTGAGAAGAGGGAAGGGTATTGGCAGAAAAGAGGGTAAGTTAAGTTAACAACAATTATTAAACTTATCGGGCAGTCCTACCTTGGCCTTTTATAGGAACAAGGGTAGGGTACAGAGTTTTCTCCTTTTGGTTCGACCATAAAGACCACCGATCTCATTGCCTTCTCATTCTTTGAAGCCTGAAGGAAAATGATAGAGCAACAAAAAAATTCTAACAAATTACCTTTCCATGAAGGATTAAGCACATGTAAAAGCTGTTTAAAATGGGTATCAATGAGACACAACATTAGCACACATTTATATCAACTACCAGTCTACAAAGACTACAATGTACAAATAATAATTTATTATGTATCCTATCGAGACTATATATGTAGTATTTATCTGTCCTCCTTGATAAAAGAATGAAGATTCATCTTAAAACAAAAACCTAACCAGAACATCTTTCGACAGCAACTCCCTCTATATCTATTTCGCAACGTACAATCCTCAGCCTCAGCCCCTCAAAGAGTACATGTGATCCTCCTCAGTATCATGTATCAACCATGCCTGCCTACTACATTCCAGGGTCGATAACAGGATCTAGCAACTTGATTTCTATGGGTGCATTCTCACTATTTTTCTTACAGCTTTTCTTAGTATCGTCAAAAAAGAATCCATTTGGCTATGAGGTACTACGTGTCATGAAATCATTAACAGCCAGACTCGCATCTCCATGGGACACAGCATCTTCAGGTTCTGGTACGAAAAGAGAAGCAGCGGAAGCCTGCTCATAAAAAAATATTGAGTTGCATGCAGGAACAAACCAGTAAAAATATTACGTAAATAAAACATGTACTTCAACACTAAATTAGTACTAACAGCTTGATTGTCTAGTCTACAAACTAACTTAAAAGATGTCCACAGCCAAAGGGATAAGTGATTAATAGGGACCAAGTACTACTCTAGTTCAGTGAGCAAAATACACATATTTAGAGTGAATCCAATAAATGGAAGGATAATTGCCAAACTAAACCTCGTGCATATGACCCAGAGAAAGTAATAAATGTGGCACTTAGCCACTTACTTAGCAAAGTCGCATAACTGTCGAGATTAAGAATTATGTTGGTTTTTCTGTTCATAAAAACTGATGAAACAGAGTAATTTAATTTCAAGTGATAGGATCCAAATAGTTTGTCGAAATTCCTTATCTCAATTTAGGTGGCAGTGTCTGATTGGTTAGAGATGACATCACTTAACATGAGATATGACCCTCTAATCTATCACATGCTTGACACCTAGATTCTGATGAAAATTTTGATCAAATATACTTCCTCTGTTCCAGGCAAAGAGTCCCCGTTTGAATGTCAAACTTTTTAAGAAAACGATACTCTTAGTAGCTCATTAGTGATAAAATGACACTTTTATACCTTAATTTTTTAAAATGGACTCTTTGAGTGAAACATCCAAAATGGAATAGTGGACTCTTTGCCCGGAACGGAGGGAGTATGTAATTGATTACATATCTCATCACCTAACATGACATGTCACCATTGAACTCAAACCATGTTTGCCACCTAAATTGGGATGAGAAATTGGGACAAAGTTTAGATCCCTCTCACTTGTCATGATATGTGCCCCTACAAGTATAAGAGAATCCATATTAATCCTTTCCTAAACTGCTCCGTGGACTCTGATTTGGAAGGGTGGCTCAATTTAAAAAATAATAATAATAACTCCCTCCGTCCCAAAATAAGTACCCCTCATTGACTTAACAAGAGTTTAAAAAATATATATGAATGTGTTTTTCCTTTAATGCCCTCAAGTCATCCGCTATTGCTGTCAAATCAATGAGGCCAATTTCTTATTCTATCTTACAATGAAGAGGGTTACTCTAGATATGTTTGAAACTTTCTGAAAAATGAGAAGGAACACTAATATTCGGACGTTCAAAACTAGTATAGGGGAAACTTATTGTGCACTACAGGGAGTTATGACACAAGTGTTATGAGAATAAGCCTACAACCAGATGATTCCAAGACTAAATCATTCTCATGAATAAAGCAGCATAAAAGTTACATAAAAGAACAGAAAATGGGTAATGTATGCATGCACACACACGTGCATGCGCATACACGCACACATACATATATACTCCATTTTGACGTCAACCCCAACCTCCATTATGGGTTCTTTTTCAAGAGCATATCAGGATCCAGGATTGAACATACCTTAGCATCGAGCTGCATTTCTCCAGAGTTATCTGCAGTAAGACAAGCCCCATGAGCCTTCAACCATTCCATACACTCCTCCAATCCATCAGTGTCTTTCTCATCCTGTGCTTCCACTGTAGAGACACTAGTAAAGCCCAGGACCTGAGCAATATATGGAACGGGAAGTGTTGGTCGGTATGAGCGCGACATACAATTTACAGCTGCATATCGCATTTTTTCAACGTAAAGATCTGCAGCATGACATGAATATACGTGAGTATCCGCTGATGTATATGTTAGGTTTTATTTTAATATAGAACCTAGTTATATGTTAATTGACAGTAGAAAACAGAGTTCGTATGATCAGCATGTCCATACACCTACCCATGAGGCAGGTATTCAGGTTAGGAGCAGTCTTGTACAGTCTGAAGAACAAGACATAATTTCCAGAGGTGACAGCTGCACGAACTGCAAGAGCGTGCTTAACAGCTTCATCCTTTCTTGCTTCAACTGTTAATCTGAAAATCAGGGACAAAGAAAATTCCAAGTTAACATCTATTAAGCCAGGCATAATGATTCCAATCCAGTTTAAAGAAACAGCACTGTATTCTTGCTTCTATTGTAGCTTATGGACTTTGCAGGAATCGAATGTTATGGCTGCAATAACAAACACACATTTGCGCAGCATACCGAGTTACTTATAATCCATGAACTAAGCGAAAATAGAATAGGTAAAAGAATTAAAAGGTCGCATCAAGTTACATCCAATATCAATAGGATCTATGATGGCAGAAGCGGAAGCAGTGAAAAATTTTAAATTGTCTTCACAATATATATATATATATATATATATATATATATATATATATTTATGTGTATATATATATATATATGTATGTATGTATATATATATATATATATATAGGATATTGCTGGTGAGTGCCATAGGGCACTTGTCAAGGGAAAATGGAAATAGGTGCATAGGAAATCATCCCCTATGCATTGAAAATACTCCCTAAGCATTGTATTGGTGCCAATTTCCAATAATTCAAATCTTAATAAGTGTTATACGGGCACTTGTTAGCAACTTGCATACTATATGCATACCATCAGCATCACCTTCTCTGCCAGCAAACCCCACAATCCCACTCTGAACAAGGATGTGGATATATTGGCAATCTCAGACAGTTATTAAGCTTTAATTGTAACCACTTGCATACATAAGGTCAGCCATCCATAGAAAACATCAATTTTGATATCACTTGAGTGGTTTTAGGGTCAGAAAGCACCTAATCTTTCAGTAGAAGCTGCAGAACAATATAGTATATAAATGAACAGCTAACCCAAGCTAGCCACCAAGCAAAATGATGCTGATAGTTTGCATGTAGCAGTGAGAAAGAAAGTATTGTTAGCAATGGGCAGCATTACCGCATCTAAACTCCTGCTGCTTTTTGGTAGAACACAGCTAACATAAAATTGAGCCTGGGCACTAGGAGTGAATCTTTCATCATCAATGAATTCTCATTTAAAGGGTGACATAAAATGCTCAAGAAAACAGCAAACAGAAACCCCCCAAGTCAGCTTCTCGCATCCAGAATAGTCATGGACATAACTGATGAATTCGAACATTTTCTATCAACAAAACTACCATGCTATTGGACCGCATGGGAGATAATTTGAAGACCCAAGGGAAGATGGTCAATGTGCTACAAGGCATAAGGAGTGATCTTGGCGAAGCAATGCATCAGCAGCACAGATGCGATGGCTAGGGGTGGGCATTTGGATTCGGGTTTTCGGGACGCGATCGTTTCGTGTACTTTCGGTTATCGGTTTTGAATCGGGTTCCCGACATTTAGTGTATAATATATATATGATCCCCTCCCCTTAATTTCCATCATTTTCGTTTCACTGTCTTCAACATTTGAAACCCCATCAAACCCATATCAAACCAGTCAAACCAACACAAATGACAACTCCCTCCTTTTCGGTTATCCCTCATCCTTCCATTCCCCTCAGGCCTCAGCATCAATTCATCATTTTCGATTAGTGAGAGAGAGAGAAATAGAGAAAGAGAAGAGAGCCTCACCGTGAGAGTGAGAGAGAGAAAGTAACTGTGGGGTGATTGTGTATGTGTGGATACGAGTGTGGGTGGACGATGGGTAGCGTGTCAGCGGTGGAGGGGTGGAAGGAAACCCAGATCTAGATGAAGCTTCTAGTTTTTTTTAATTAGGGATATTGGAGAGAGGAGAGAGGGGGAACCGGGGAAGAATGAAAAAAAGAAAAAAGAGAGTGAAAGGGTGTGAAGCTGTAAAGGACAGAAAATGGGGGAGACTTTTGAGTCTCACTGAGTCACTATAACTGAAAAAGAAAAAGGAATCTAATTTGGACAAAAGTGCTGGCCCCAACCCCAAAAAACTGACACATGAGAATTATTGATAAAACTTGCATCGGGTAAACCGAACCCGATAACTCGGGTACCCGATATTTTCGGATCGGTTTCGGGTAGTAAATTTTAATACCCGATATTTCGGGTAACCAACCCAAAAAACCCGATGCCCACCCCTAGCGATCGCATCCATGATTTCTAGAGCGACCACATCGCCAGCCAAAGCGGTCGCATTCCATCTGAAGAGCGCTCGCATTCGATACTAAAAGCACGTCAAAATTCAGCGACTCAATGTGCTCACATCCACCCTGTCAGAGCGGTCGCTTTGACGACAGCAGGTTCATCAAAAATCAGCCGTAAACGAAGCAGTCGCATTCACTTTCAATGCGATCGCACCCGACATCGAAGTGGGCTTCAATAAAAGCGACCGCATTGCACCGTAAAATTAGTTTCATGTTTTAATTTTAGGGTTTTATTCAGAAAACTATTTCCTTATTTGTTAAGTCCAAGTTTTTCAGCTTTGATAGGTAACTTAGAAGGGGCTTTCAATGTATTTTTTTGGTAAGTAAAAGTGTAACATTAACACTGCGTCAAATCAGGTGAGACGTCCTTGTACACAGGGAGTATACAAGACCAAAAGAATTAAATCTACAAACTATCCAAGATATTAACATTAGAGTCCCCTTAACTTGAAGCCACATCAGAATGCCAAAAATCCAATGCACTTCCTTCTTTAGCCTGTCGACATCTACCTCCTCATTGTCAAACACTCTATGATTCCTCTCCTTCCAAACACTCCACCAAATAGCCAAAGGAGTAGACTTTCATCCATTGTTGTTACTTATACTTCCGGAAGAGCCCCAACCATGAAGAAGATGGAGAGAAGTCCTTGGCATCACCAGAAATACAAGGCTCCAGGAGGAGCAAGTGATTTACTGTTTCCTCCTCCTTTTTAACACATGAAACACTTATTAACATAAACCTTCCCTCAAGATCTCAGATTGTCCCAAGCAAAGAACATCACTCTACTACGAGTCCTCGACTTCCAAATTACTTTCCACGGATAGTCATTCCCGTCCTCATTTTTTAAGAAAGAGTAGAAGCACTTCATCGAGAAAATATTCCTTTTCGAACTGTCCCAAACGACTCTATCCTCCCCCGTGCCCACCTTTTATCAATTTTATGAACTTGTGAGTTTATTCAAACTTTCTCTTTTCTCTGTGTTCAAACCTTAACTTATCAATTGGTTCTTCCATCCCAATTGTGGCGTTGTTCATTAATCCAAGGTTGCTAGTCTCGTCGATTGGAGGTTGCGGATAACCAAGCCAAGGTTGCCAATCCCGTGGGTTAGAGGTCAAGGAGTCGCAAATCAATCTTTCTACCAATCGTTCTTATTGTTTTTTTATAAGTAAGATAGATATATAAATAACTTCTTCAAAAGAGGTGAAGCGTCCTATATACATCGGAAGAAAACATTGAGACCCACCACTAACTACCAAGAATATTATCCACAAAATCTACAAAAGGATTAGAACCATGCGAGAAAGCCTCTAAACACCAAAAAATAGCAGCTCCAAAACTTTATTTTTGATTTCTTCCAAGGTCTTTTCCTTGTTTTCGAAAGCTCTAAGGTTCCTTTCTTTCCAAATGGTCCACAACACAGCCAACGGTGCAGTATCCCAGACACTGTTTTTCCTTCTATGCTTATAAAGGGTCAGCACAGGAGGAGTTGTTTGATCGAGTTAGGCATCACCCAAGTAACTTTGAATAAATTCAGCACATAGTTCCAAATCTCCCCAGCGAAGGGCAGTGGATCAGAAGGTGATTGCACTTTCTTCGTCGCTCTTACACAAAAAGCACCGGTTAGTATAGATTTTCTTACGCTTCCTCAAATTTTCTCAAATTAAGATAGCTTCAAGTGTAGCTTCCCACATAAAAAACCTCACTCTAGGTGGAGCCTTTGCCTTCCAAACGCTCCTCCACGGAAATACCATGTCCCTCGTAACTAAGAGGTGGTACATGGACTTAACTGAATAATTCTTGTCTTTCTTTCCATTCCACACAATGGTGTCAACCGAATTCATGTCCATCTTTTGCTTGTACAGCAGCTCAAAGAAGTCCCCCAAAATCTCCACTTCCCAATCTTGCAAATCCCTCCTAAAAGAAAGGTTCCAAGTGACTGCCCGAAATTCCTCCTTATTCACAGCTAGCTGGAACATAGACGGAAAAGCATGCTGTAATTCTACTTCCCTGCACCTCTTATCATTCCAAAATTTTACCGAGTCCCCTTTTCCCACATCGAAGGAGATAAAGCGTTTCACCAAATCCCATCTGTTCCTGATGTTTTTCAGGACCCCCACCCCTACACTAGACTTCATTGGGATTCCACAAATGGTTCCCTAGCCCATACTTGGCCACCACTACTCCCCTCCAAAGAGCTCTCTTATCAGTCAAGTACCACCACAGCCACTTCCCCAAAAGAGCAGAGTTTCAAAGCTTTAAGCCTTTTGACTCCCAAACCTCCATTCTTTAAGTTGGAGCAGACTGCATCCCACTTTACCAGATGATACTTCTTAACTTCCATTTGGCCTTCCCACAAAAAGTCTCTTTCCAGTTTCTCTAATCTCTTGGCCACTGAAACCGGGATATCAAAAATCGACATGAAGTAGGCAAGCTGGATAATGTACTCTTTATTAAAGTCAGTCTGCCACCCTTTGACAAATACTGCTTTTTCCATCCCGCTAATCTATGCTCAAACCTTTCGATAACCGGATTCCAAATGTCCTTATTGGAAGAGTGAGCCCCAAGAGGTAATCCAAGGTAAGAGGTCGGTAGAGTACCAACCTTACAGCCAAAGAAATCTGCCATATTACCAGTAGGATCCACCGTATCGATAGGAAAAATCTCACTCTCTTCTGGATGTTAATCTTCAACCTAGAGGCAGCCTGGAAAAATAAAAGGACCATCCGGAGATACCCCAACTGACTCAACTCCACATCACAAAAAAAAAACAACGTATCATCCGCAAAAAGCAGGTGAGAGACCATCAGTCCAGAACCTCTTTCCCTACTAATATTGAAACCCCTGATGAAACCTCTCGAAGTGGCAATATCCATAATCTTACTAAGAGCTTCCATCACAATTATGAAGAGAGACGGAGACGGCGGATCTCCCAGACGAAGTCCCCTTGAACTAGCAAAAAACCCCGCCGACTCCCCATTCACTAAAACTGAGAATTTGACAATGGAAATACAGAATCGAATCCACTCCCTCCAAACTCTCCCGAACCTCATCCTAGACAACAAATAATCCAAAAAGCCCCAGCTCACGTGATCATAAGCCTTTTCTATATCCAACTTACAAATAAGGCCTGCCTCTCCGCTTCGAATCCTCGAGTCCACTGCCTCATTAGCAATAAGAACCGCATTCGTGATTTGACGACCACCCACAAACGCATGTTGAGAATCTGAAATCACCTTACCTAGCACCATTTTTAATCTGATAGAGAGAACTTTTGTGATAATCTTGTAGACCCCCCCCAATGAGACTGATAGGCCTAAAGTCTTTTATGTTCTCCGTGCCTGCCTTTTTTAGAATAAGCGCAATGAAGGATGCATTAAAGCTCCTCTCAAATCTTCTGTGAGCATGGAAAAAATTGTACACCCCCATCAAATCATCCTTTACCAACTCCTAAAATTGCTGAAAAAACGTCATTGCCATCAAGTCCTGGGGCTTTATCTCCTCTCATATCCCGAACTGCTGCGAATACTTCCTCTTCAGAAAAAGGAATTTCCAGCCCCCTCTGATCATCCGTGGTGAGAGTTTTAAAAGGAAGCCCCTCCAGTTTAAAAAACGAGTCCTCTTCTTCCTTATACAAACCTTCGTAAAAATCTGTTATGCCCTCTCTGACTTCATCCTTTCCTTCCAGCAAAACCTGTTAATGCTTACCATACGGATCAGATTACATTGCTTGTGAATGATTGCCATACGATGGAAAAACCTCGTGTTATTATCCCCTTCCCGCAGCCACCGAACCCGCGCTTTCTGTTTCCAGTTAATTTCCTCGCTTCTGAGAAGTCTTTGAATTTCTGATTGGAGCACAGCTCTTCTGGCAGATTCCTCCCTGTTCAAACCATTAGCGCCTTCTAGCACATCCAAGGATCTCACCTCTTCAAGGGCCTTATCCAGTCTCTCCCTAAGGATTCCAAAGGTCTGTTTGTTCCATATTTTAAGATCCTCTTTCAAGCACTTCAACTTTCTCGCGAAACTGAAGCAAGGATCACCTTCTATCAAATATGATTGCCATTTACATTTCACCCAGTCCTTAAAGCCAGGCTCTTCAATCCACATTATTTCAAACCGAAAAGGAGACTTCGCTTTTTGCACCCCTTCAGAGTTCAGAACAAGCGAAACATGATCTGAGACTATCCTAGGTAAACATTCTTGAGAACTCCCCCAAAAAATCTCGATCCACCCAGTCAACACTAGAAATCTGTCAATTCTCGAACACTGATTCAACTCATTGTTTCTAGCCCACGTAAAAGTACCCCCTACAAGAGGTAAATCAACTAATTCCATATCGTTAATGAAATCATTAAGATCTACCATGGCAGGAGAGAAAGAACTGGCCCCCGCTCTTTCAAGTGGAAATCTGATTACGTTGAAATCCCTGCCTATACACCGGGGGGACTTCCACCTATCAATCACTGCTTTAAGCTCTGCCCACAGCCCTCTACGATCAGCATCCACAAAAGGACCATAAACACCCGAAAAAATCCATTTCAAACCGATATTACTATTTTCAAACAGGTATGATATAGAAAATCTGCCAACCATCCCATCAATTCTGTCCACTACTCTACTATCCCAAATCACTAAAATACCTCCAGAAGCCCCCAACAGCATCCAAATGCACCCATTTGGACCATCTGCCACCTCCCACACTCATAACTATGTCTGCCGACTTTTGCCATTTTAGTTTTCTGTAAACAAATCACATGAGGTTTCCATTTTCTAAACGCCGCTAATCACTAGTCTTTTGGAAACATCGTTAATACCCCTCAAATTCCAAGAAATAATACGCATATCCATAATACAAACTGGAAATGATTAACCAATTGATTACAACCCTTAGCCCCCTTCTCCACTTGGTTGAAGTTTAGACTGCCACTAAGGTTTCTTAGCTCCCTGTTGCTGCGAACACGACTCTTAGATTTGCTGGTACTAGTCCCCTGCCCTTTCATGTTCCGCTGTGTGATTTTGCATCCCCTGTATCAAGAAGCAAACCTTGAATTGTCCATGACAGTACTAGAAGACATTATCCACTCCACAATTTTCCAAGGTCGTAGCTTAAGTGTAGTTTAAGAAAAGGATGTGCTCGACAATTTCGGCAGGTGCACTTAATGAATAGAATTTAGTAAATAAAATGCAACTACTGTTCAAATTCCGTGACTTTAACTCCTCCCCTCTTTCCACTTGAAGAGTCCTTGTTTGACTTTCTTGGCCAATTTGACCACTTTTAGCATCAGTGTTTGATCAGAATTTCTTCAAATTATCAGATGCTTGCGGTAGTTGGTTGATGAGAAATGTACAAGGAAGACACTAAGGCAGCGTTTGGTAGCTAGTATTAGCTACCCGGATGGGATTAATAGCACCAACACTCAAAAGCAAGGTGCTTAAAATTAAGGCTTGGAATATTAAGACATGCCACCCAGATTAATGCCCTTACACCCCTCCCTAATTATCCCTAAGAGAGGCAGGTATTAAAAAGGACCGTGTTAGAAGGTTGGAGAATAAACTTTTTATGAACAAAAAAAACCCTTTCCTATTTTTTTCCAAGTGCAGACAGACCCTAGACTCCCTCTTCATTATTCAAAAAATATGTCGACTCCTCTCACTCTCTCTTCCCCAAGCTGACACTTGTTGCCATTGTCTTCAAAGACATTTCCTCACGACGAGTTCAGTACAGAAGTACTTCCCTCCATTGGCGCTGTCATCAAACTATTCGGAAGCCACCAAGGCTATTGATTTGTTGAATTTGAATTAAGCAGAAATTGCTTGAAATTTAAACAAAATCTTGCTGAAACTAGAAAATTATGTGTCCTGAGATGATGTTAACCTTATTAATAGTTAGTTTGTTTGTGATGTAGTATGGCACTCGCTATTACGCGCATAAAAGATGTCGCGAGGCTTCGAAAGTTTGTCATTGAGATATAATCGAAAGTTTGTCATTGAGATATAATTGAAAGTTCTTCAATGTGATATAATCGAACAATCACCTTCTTTTTTCTTTTCTTCTTTTTTTTTTTTTGAATGACAGCAACTAAATGAGGCATATCTATTAATTGTTGTCCAGATTAATTGAGATCAAGATAGCTTGTGGAGTGAAGACAAACCCTACTCTCTTTTTCTTTTTTTTTCAGTTCTTCTACTCTTTAGTGAGATCAAGATAGCCTGTTGAGGCATATATATTAATTGTTGTCAAAATTCTTGGAAAGAAAGAACAAATTATTTGGGTATTTTGGTACCATTTTTTTTTATCTCAAGCTAGAAAAGAATAAACGAAACATGGGACTGGATTAGGAGTGAGATTGTTGTGTTTTATACTGTTCCTACCAAACATAAGATTAGTTTTTTGGCTGGATAATTATAACCCTTCATTGATACTCCAAGGAGTAATAAACCCTTTCTTAATTATATTGTGAATCCCTCTCTGGCTACCAAGCGAGCCCTAAGTCCACGTTTAAAAAGTGAGACCAATAAAGGATCCCTTTGTTTCTAAAACAAAGTCCAATTTAATTTAGCATACAGATTAAGAAAATTTATTTGACTCTCCAATAAATATTAGAATGTTGAGTGTTTCCCAATGAAGCCCATGTGAGAATGAGACCAATCACTTTAAGTAGGAATCAAATCAAGGCTAAAATGATAATAGTAATATCCCGAAAAGGAAAGATTAGAAAGTGGAAACTTTTTTTGGAACGGCCAGAAAAGGAAAGATGAACACTTTTTTAGGTGCGGATGGAGTAGTATATTTGGAGTTGGTCATAATTACAAATGCCCGAGGATAACTAAGATGGTTATGACACATGTGGAGGATAAACTTGAAAGGTTATCCACATTGAAGACATAGTTTCTCAAAATGGCCTCTTTACGTGGAACATCCCAAAATAGAATAGTTGACCATTTGCATGAAACGGAGGGAGTGCTAGAGATAAATCTGACAAGCAATTAGTTTAATAGCAGATTCTTATTTGTTTAGCAATGATCTAGTCTGTTAGCTTATTGAGGTATTTTTGGTACTTTAAATTGAATTATCTAGCATAGTAGTAAGTGGTCAAAGAATTAGGGTCATGTTTGGACCATCTGGAAAGAGAGGAACATGAGGGCTTTTGAGAATATTGAATCTGATATCGAAGGAATCAAAAAGAACTTTCTGCTGTCTTTGCGATTCTGGTGCTTCATAGCTGACCCTAATTCAGAGGATCCTTTTGAGGATAGTTTTGGTTAAACCTTTTGTCTAGTATAGTTTCGATCTTGTATACCTCCGGTGTACAAGGACGCATCACCTCATTTGACGCCTGTTAATATTACTTATACCTTACTTATCAAAAAAAAAAAATGTTTGGACTATATGTATTGATTTAATCTTCCAATATTAATCAGAGTTGAATATTATTGAGAGTAAGCTTGTGAGCTTTGTGGTATATACCAATCCTTGGCTAGGGTAGGTTCCTCCCTTCTCATAATTTACGGACTTGTAGATCCTTAGCAAAGGTGACACTGATAATTACTTTCATATCTGCCTTTATTGTTCGTTCTGCAACCTTTGAAGGAATTTTCGTATCACTTCCTGCATGGGTAGTACTATGTACATAGTTTTAATATCGTTGGCTTTCATCTCTAAACTACTAAAATTTTCATCAAATATGGTCAGGGCAAAAAAGTTCAACCTAACAAAAATAAAATTCAAAATCTTCGAGTGGAACCATGGGGGCTGTTTTTGGGAAGACAAATGTTATGGCCACTAAAAGAGCACAAAATGACGTGGTATCCCTATGTATGGTATCCCTTGTGTACGTCCCGCTAGAAGGAGTGGGATTTTGTCTGACCAGTCAAAATCGCCAACTGAGATTTTGTGCACAAAATTTGGTGCTCCGTTACTCTTTTAGGAGCAACCAAATCTATTAAGCATTTCAATGAAGTTTGAGCATTAAATGAGAATATAGACATGCAGAACATGATCTGAAGTTATTATACTTTGGAATGATCAACAACGCAACTAGATATCAACCATAAGCAGATAACACGATCTCAAGCAAAGGTGTCTTCCTATAATTGTCACTAACCTTGACATTGCAGACAAAAGATCTCTGTTATTATTGGAGTGCAAAATAACACAGAGTAGATTGTAAGCAGAAAATTCCATGTGGCATCCCTTGATTCCTTCAGCATATAGGGTTTTCAACTGTGACTGGCACTGCAAAATCAGATAGGATGGATGTGATCAACATTTCACGGTAATAAGGTAATAACTTGGTGGATTTTGGATTGCACACACACTAATCAATGACCAGAAAACAAGATATCTTCGCATGCATGCAAGCACGGTTTTCAACTATGATTGGCACTGCAAATAGGTAGTGATCGAACTATCATGTCAATAAAGTAATAACTAAGTGGATTTTTAATAGCATATACTACATTCAAGACCACAAAGCATCCAAGCTAGCATGCATGTCTATGACGCTAATTTACCATGGAAGTATTATTATTTTCTCAATAATTGCAGTATACACCGGGTATCATTGGAATATTGCCATTCAAAAAACAACTAAAACAAAGACAAAGAAAATCCTCTTCCTCTCTTTCCCTTTCTGAATCTGAGCGTATTTTTTATCTTTTATTTTTGAGTGGGAGGGAGAAGTAGGTGAATGTACAAACTGACTTAACACATGGGCAGCAAAAGACACATCAGGTCTTGTCACTGTGAGGTATAACAGTTTACACACCAATTGTCTATACAGAGAAGCATCTGTAAGACGATCCCCATCAGAAGCCAGTAGTTTGGTATTAGGGTCTAAGGGAAATATTAAAGGTTTGGCATTGATCAAATTTGGAGAAGTCAGTCGTCGATATCGCAGATGAATGCAGCAGATGAATGTTAATAGGTACGGAGAAATAGTTTGGAGAAGTAAGTCGTCGATATCGCAACTGACTTGCAGAGACGATTTCTGACAGGGAGGGGTTTTCCTCAGATCTGGTAGCTTCAGGCCATTTGCGAGAGACACGCGTCACACAGAAGGTTTCGCCTGCTGGAGGCGAGCACGGCGGTACCTTTCGAATCACCGGAAAACCTCGCCGTCGCCGGAGCTCCGATCACCTGCCGGCACGTCTGCCGGAATTTGGATGGGGTTTTTGGGTCGCCAGTCTCGTCTTGTTGTGTCGTTCTCATTTTAGCCGGTAAATTTGTACAAAAGGGATTCGATGTAATCTTCATGCGGGAGGAGATGGGTGCATCCGATTTGACTTTTAAAAGCTTTTGAGAAATTTACTTGAGAGTTCTTTTAAAATTATGGGTGATAAAACTATGTTTCAGTGCGGTAGGAAAACCTTCGACATTTTCAAAATTCAGGTTAAGGATCACGTGGAGTTCAAGGTAGTGGAGAGGACCAGAGGAAGACCTCGCATGATCGTGCTCTCACGCTTCGAGTTCGACAGGATGTGTGAATGATTTAGCAGATATTCTGCACCCAACGTCATATGGTGGAAGTAGTGGCAAGATCAGAGAAGAGATTTCATCGTTGCAAAGGAGAAGAATGCAGCAGGGGTTTTTATCAAAGTCTTAGTGAGAGGCTCAGGGAGGACGGGAATGATTTGTGTCCCTGAGAATTCTGTAGACGCAGGCTGGGATTGGGTGGCAGATAAGCTCCGTCGGTTCGCCGGAGATCATCACTTCACGGAACAGGGCGTCAGTAGCAAATCATTCAAAGAAGCGGCTGAAATTTCACCTTGGCCTGATTTAGATCATGCGTTTTTTAATGCAAGAGGTGAAAAGGCAGTAGATTTTGAGGTGGAAGTGGCATCGTGTGCTGGGAATTTAGAGTATCTTGGTCGATGTTTAGTGGGTAAGGCAAGAGGCCAGCAAGATCACAGTCCATCAAGGGAGGAAATGCAGAGATGGGTTAATGTCCATTGGAAAGTTGCTGGAGAAGTCAAAGTCCACGAACCTATTGGGAATATTTTCCTGCTAACCTTTCCATCCAAAGAGGAGGCCAGCCGTATTTTGAACCTCAAAAGTTGGGTGGTGAATGGGAGGTCTCTGTATCTAGAATTTTGGAAGCAGGGGGTTTCGTTTTTTCAGGAAGGGCAAGAATCGAATGAAGTGTGGATTAGGGCTTCGGGTCTTCCCCTTCATTTGTGGAGTAGTTCGATATTTAAGAAGATCAGAGAGTTTTGCGGTGGCCTCGTCAGGATTGACGAACCTACTGAAAAAAGAGTTGAGTTGAGGTGGGCTCATATTTCTGATTCGGTATAAAGATGAGTTGCCGACCAAAGTTTGTATTGGCGTGGAAGGTAGAGTTTTCGCTATTCCTATTTGGGCAGAATCAGCAGTGCTTCGTGATTCACAGGGGGGAGGGGAGGAAGAAAGGAATTCGACGCCGGTGGAGAAAGCAAATTTGGTGCAGAAGGAGGGTGTTTCTCACGCGAGGAAGAAGCAGGTGGATAAGAAAGGGAGAAGTATGTCGGGCGATTTCAGAGGTAGTGGTAGAGAAGTGGGGCAGAGCACATGGGTTCAAAAGAATTCAAAATTCAAATCTTATAAGCTAAACGACGTAGCTAGAGGTAAGTATCCGGCTAGTTTGGACAAGGTAGGGAAATCTGGTAACAGGTTTGGGCCTAAGATTAAGGGGAGTGGGCTAAATAGAGGCCCATCTAAAAGGAGAGGAGGGAGTAAGTTAGTTTGGGCTCCTATTAAATCTACATGGATTGAGACCAATGAGGAGGTACTTACAGTGGGTAAAATTTCTGGGCCTTTTAAGTCCAACCTCATCTCAGATCCAGCGCGACAAATGGGCTACAGTGGTGGGTCGGGAGTGAAGGAAGACCCAATTTTAATTGAGGACAGAGATTCGGGAGTCAACGCATCGTTTATTATGTCGAGTTCTTGGTGGCGAGACTCGGACAACTTCGATTTCTTTGAAAGCGAGTGGTCGTCCGCATCGCATAATCAGACAGAGACGGAGCAAAGTGGAGATGAGCAAGAGGTTTGTGTAGCTGGTAGGGAGGACAGTGTCACAGGCTCATTCAGATCGAGGGACCAAGGATTGCTGCAAGACGCAGTCTATTCCTATGCATGTTCGGACTGAGGATTGAAGGGAAGACTCGACGAGTGAACCTATTTTATGGAGATTCAGATTTCCTCTCAAGTCGAGGGGGGGTTCTCGCGGCCTGCCAGTAGGGATTCAGGTAAGTCGGAAAGGCGGATGCAAGGAGAGAATTCAGAGAGTGTAACTAAGGAGGACTCTCACGAGGATAAGGAGATTGTTTCAGTGGAGGTTGCTTTCTCAGAGAGGTATCAAGAGAGAGGTTGGGAAGTTAATGCCGAGGAACCAGTTGTATGCACTCCTCTCGCTGTGGTTCATCCAGATGATGTATGGGTCGATGACTCTCTATATAGCCTCGAGATGGAGAAGGATATCTCGATGTGGGTGCAACGTAGAGCCAAAGGGTTTAGTAAATTCCTGGGGATATCATGTGCAAGGTTTGAAGGTAAAATCATGTCCTTTCTTCTAGATATTGATAAGAACTGGAGATCTGCAGAGGTCAGTAGCGGGGCAAAAGTCGAAAGAATCCAAGAGAGAAAGGCAAAAGGGAGCTGAAACAATTGTGCTGTAGTCTAAATTTCGAACAGCTGGGGGAGCTTATTGTGGAGGGTAGAAGAAGGAGATGTACAACCAGTTGCTAATGGAGATACGAATTATTTCTTAGAACGTGTGGCGTCTAAATGATTTAAACAAAAGACAAATTATTAAAGCCTCGTTGAGAAGATGGAAACCTCATGTTGTTTGTTTTTGCAGGAGACAAAAATAGGAGTGATAGATAGAAGGGTGATTAATGAAATAGGAGGAAGATGAGCTGATTGGGTTTTCTTGGAGCGGAAGGATGTGCTGGAGGCATTCTCATAATGTGGGACAAGAGGGTAGTGGTGAAAATGGCAGTAGAGAAAGGGTTGTTCTCAGTGTCCTGCCTGTTGAAAATGCTAGAAAACGATAAGTTATGGGTATTCTTGGGAGTTTATGGACCTTGCTCAGAAGTTGTGCGCAAATACTTATGGCAAGAATTGAAGGAAGTCAGGATGAAATGGCAGGACCCTTGGTGTATAGGAGGGGACTTCAATGTAGTTCGATTTCCCCATGAACGTTCGTGTTTACGAAACTTCTCTCGGGCTATGGTAGATTTTAATAATTTCATTAATGAAGCGGAGCTGGTGGATCTGAATCTGCTAGGTGGAGACTTTACTTGGTTCAGAAATGGGGGTAGAAACCAATTTTCCAGAATAGATAGGTTTCTGATTTCTTCAGATTGGGTAGATTATTTCAGAGACTCTAATCAAACGTGTCTCCTTAGAGTAGTGTCAGATCATGTTCCGTTATTGCTTAGTTGTGGTGGGTTTTCGAGGGGCAAAACTCCGTTCAGATTCGAGAATATGTGGTTGAAGTATCCAGGATTTTTGGAATGGATGAGAGATAAGTGGAGTTCCTACATCTTAGAAGGGAATCCTTGTGTTAAAATGGCTAAGAAACTGAAACTTCTCAAAGGTGATCTGAAAGTCTGGAACAGGGAGGATTTTGGTAGAGTATATGTGAATACTAAAAAAGCTATGGAGGAAATGAGCAGTCTAGATGAGAAAGCAGGGGGTGTGGGTTTAAACGTGTAGGAGGAGGAGCGTCGTTCAAATCTAAAAAGAGAGCTAGAGCACCTTCTTCTTAATGAGGAAATCTGCTGGAAACAGAAATCCAGGGTTTAATGGCTTAAAGAAGGTGACAAAAACACAAAATTCCTTCATAGAATGGCGAATGCTCATAAAGTTGCGAACCAGATCAGGAGCATTACAGTTGATGGTGTCTTAGTGGAAGACAAGGAGGATATAAAAGATAGGATTGTGGGGTTTTATGAGAGGCTGTATTCAGATGATGGTGAGTGGCGCCCTAAAGTGGATGATATGGATTTCAAGTCTCTGGATGCAGGGCAGTCGGCTGATCTGGAACAAGCGTTTTCAGAAGAAGTTTCTGCAGCGCTGCAAAGTATGAGTGGTGACAAAGCCCCGGGCCCAGATGGATTCTCAATGGCTTTTTTTCAACATTGCTGGGAGGTGATAAAAAGTGATGTGTTGAAAGTCTTCCAGTTCTTTCATGATAATATGAGTTTTGAGAAGAGTTTTAATGCAACATTCATAGCTTTAATTCCAGAGAAGAAAGGAGCCAGTGATTTGAGAGAGTACAGACCTATAAGTTTGGTTGGAGGTATGTACTAGCTTATATCGAAAGTGTTATCCCGAAGGTTGAAACGAGTGATTGGTCGAGTTGTCTCGGATTCGCAGCATGCTTTCATGGGTGATAGGCAGATTATTGATGCGTCTCTGATAGCAAATGAAGCTGTGGACAGCAGATTAAGGAGTGGGGTTCCAGGTTTGTTATGTAAGCTGGATATTGAAAAGGCGTACGACCATGTCAACTGGGAGTTCTTGATTTACTTGTTGGATAGATTGGAATTTGGGCTAAAATGGAGAAGTTGGATTCTGTTTTGCAGTCCGGTTCTCGGTGTTGGTAAACGGGGAGCCTTCAGGGTTTTTTGGCAGTTCTAGAGGGGAGATCCCCTTTCCCCGTTCCTGTTCATTATTGTCATGGAGACTTTAGATTCTTGGATAAGTCTATGGCGGGAGGTTTCATTTGTGGTTTTAATGTAAGTCGGCATAGAGATCTGGAGGTCTCCGTGTTCCATCTTCTTTTTGTGATGCTGACTTTTCTCAACTAGGTTACCAGCGCCTAGTTCTGTTGTGTTTTCAGATGGTCTCGGGTCTTCGGATTAATATTGCAAAAAGTGAGATTCTGCCAGTCGGAGGGGTTGATAATGTTGAGGATATGGCACAGTCATTCGGGTGTAACGTAGGCAAGCTTCCTTCCTCCTATCTTGGGTTACCCATTGGAGCTCCGTTTAAAAACAAGGCGATGTGGAATCTATCTGTAGATTGGCTGGGTAGAAAAAACAACTCCTTTCAAAAGGGGGGCGTCTCACTCTTGTTATGAGCACTTTATCGAGTTTGTCCACCTACTTTATGTCCTTATTTGTACTCTCTCAATCTATTTGTAAGATTCTAGAGAGACTGGAAAGGGATTTCCTATGGGAAGGCAATAGTGAGAGTCATAAGTATCATTTGGTGAAGTGGGAGAAGGTCTGCCATAGTATGAAAGAAGGAGGCTTAGGGGTTAAAGACTTGAGCGTTTTTAATAAGGCGTTGTTGGGTAAGTGGCTTTGGAGATTTTTGGTGGACAGAGATGGTTTGTGGAGGAAGGTGGTGGTGAGTAAACATGGGGAAGGGGTTGGGCAATGGGCCCCTAATGAGGTTTCCCTTTCTTACGAAGTTGGTGTTCAGAAAGGAATTAGGAGAGGGTGGGAATCTTTCAAGAGATTTCTTCGTTTTGAGATTGATGATGGCTTGTCGATGAAATTTTGGAAAGACAAATGGTGCGGCGACATAGAGTTGTGGAGATTATTTCCGGATTTGTTTAGCATAGCTAGTGATAAGGACTGCTTTGTTAATGTAGTGCTCATGTGGAGGATCACAAGGTGATTTGGAGTCCTTCATTTCGTAGGAACTTCCATGGGAGATGGAATCATGTGTGAATTTACTTGATGTTCTCTATTCCATGACTATTGGCAAGCAAGTGGAGGATAAAGTGTGGTGGAAGGGTCCTAAGGAAAAGATTTTCTGCCAAAGCTTATTTTGAGTCTCTATCACCCAAAGATGGTTTTTTATTTCCATGGATATCAGTTTGGAAATCTGGAGCTACCAGTCGGGTAGCGGTTTTTGCTTGGGAGGCTTGCTATGAAGCCATTCTAACCGGAGATAATTTGAGAAGAAGGCATAATACTAATGTGAATTGGTGCTATATGTGTAAAGGCGATGAGGAAAATGTTAACCATTTACTCATCCATTGTTCTGTAGCTATGGATCTTTGGAATCTTATCCTCGGGCTCTTCAACATTTCGTGGGTTATGCCTAGATCAACGAAGGAGCTATTTCAAAACTGGGCTTTCTACAAACGGAGAAGAAGGAATTTATCTCGGCAAACTGCTCTTTTGTGTGTGCTGGACCATTTGGCTTGAAAGGAATAGTAGGGTGTTTGATAACAAGGAAAAGCCCCTGTCGCAGTTGAAGGACTTGGTGCTGCGAACTCTCCAGTTTTGGTGTTTAGTAGATGATAATACTTCCATTCTTCCTTATCCCTTTACACACCTATCTTGCTTCTTCTAACAATGCCTTTTTCTTGCCAGGCCATTGAACTTCAAACAACAGTCTTAAGAGTTAAGCCTCGAGGAAGAATCGCGTAAAACACAGCCAACCCTTCTGATCATAGTTTTTTTTTAGAATCGATGAATCGGACAATGGAGAGAGAGATTGTGCAAAGCATGAATCAAAACGTGTCACAATGGTTTAAGGATCAACTTGGGTTCCGGTTACTCCAGGGAGTTTGGCTATGGACGCCATTGACTTATTTATGAGATCTAACGAAACGATAACGTGATGCAAATGGATTTTATCGACGTGCCTTGAGTATAATTTGGTGGTTGTCAAAAAGGAGCAAACATAGATAATATCAACAAGATTGAGGGCATGTATGCTAGAGCTATGACTATTGTCAAAAGTATTGTATGAGTCTCAACTTATGAGTTTCCAATTACTATCCGACAATACCCAAGATAGGCAACAAGCCACAAATCACTTCCTCGAACTATGTGTTATTTTCATAAGACATTACCGTTGTTCATGATACGAAGCTAGTGTCTAATACAAAACCATTGCCCTAAGGAGAGATAGAATGAAGTTAATTTGACTAAGATGGTTTAGACACATACAACGTAGTCCACTAAGCCAATAACTACTAGATATAAGCGATACTATCAATATCAAAGGCAATTCTAGAGGTAGACACTAAAGGAAATATTGTAATTTAATGGAGGGTACTTTTATGAGTCACGTAATCTGTACTTAATGCATTACCAGGTGGCTTGCATTTTGGGTAAAGCAAGTAAGTGCTTCTATCAAAAGTCATTGCGTAAGCTTCATTTTTTATATAATGCACCTTGTGCACATCCCTCCATATGAACCTGGGATCAAAAGGCACGCGAATAAGCGTGATTGTCATTATTGTGCCCCCTAAAAGGTTCATGTAGCCCACCTAAAATGATGCGTACAACACACATAATACTCCTCATACAACGGTAGCTCAAGATACAACCACAGCTAATGGCCATTTATCCTCTATATGCATAGAGAACATGATATAGCATAGCAAATTACCTTAGGAGCTACACATTGGAGAGGCTTGAACAAAAACAAAACAAACAATATATTTTTTCCAGAAGAACTACACAAAAAATTTAGTCCAACAAAACCATAAGGCTACCTCATTTGGTCATTGTCCTAGCTTCGTTTGGTCATTGTCCTAGCTTCGCAAGTTGGAGGTCAGATATCAAGTCTTGATAGATGTGAGATAGTTGTGATCAGGGTGGGAGGGGTTTGGCGAAGAGGAAGGCTGCACCCTATTCTGTAGATTACTGTCAACCATCGCTTCTTATAAAAATAAAAATAAACCCTAACAAGCATGATTGATAAAGGATAAATTTATCATAATTGACCTAGTTTTCATTGATCTGGCTTATCAAATCCTCTTGAATCTCTTGATTGGATTTTGCTTTCCATCGAAGCTGAATGAGAATATTGGCATCGGAGAAAGTGGACAAAGGGTAGTAGATCAGTTCTCATTCATAAATACAAATGACACTTGGAAGGCCAAGAGAATGCAACTCCATCTTATCCTAGTTCATACCCCACACCTTTGACTTTCCCATTTAGCAATATTATTACAACTATGGAAAAGATAATCAGACAAAAATACGTACAACGGCAATTACAGATGCAAAGGTAAATATTTTAAAATTTAGCATCACTTCCTTCAGCAGAAACATCAGCCAGATAACAAGAGCAGACAATTGATTCCAGTCATAATAATTTCATAAGTATCTCCCCAGGCGAGAAAAATGATTCTTTTTGGAAATGATAATAATAATTAGGACCATAAAATATCAATAGGGAATTCGAAATACGAAGCTTAAGTAACTACAACTACATTAAAGACTAACCTGATTATACTCAAACAGGTCTCCAACTTCTATCGCTGATCGAGCATGTGTTTCATAGACCTGACAAGAAATATGAACAATATAAATACTCTACTCCGGACCCTTCCGTAAAGCCTAGCAAAAGCAGATGTCACCAAGAAAAAGTAACAACACTTGGCAATATTAGGAATAACGCATACCCTGACAGTCAGCTCATTTCGTATATGCTGCACAGTAAGATCTTGGCGGATAGATTTTAACTGGTCACATTTGTAAAGATAGTTCTTTTGGGAATTTTGAACCATATGGAGAGCTTTTTCTAACACTTCTTCGGGTCTTACCTGCAAGTACGTCATAAGATGTTTATGCAAAAAACTCAAAAAAGTCGTTTGCTTTAACTGATTTCAAGTATAAAAAGTCCCCCAAAAAATGAAAAGGTTCAAACTTACTGTGGCAGGATCTGGCGCAGAAGTAAGGCGCAAATAGCGTTTCTCAATTTCTTGGCAAGTTCCTTTTACAGTAAGGGCATCCCAGTCAATGTCTTCAACAGCCCTGCTGCTGCCATCTTCAAAGCTTTTGCTAAGCACCAATGCAGTTTCCCTACGAGTATATAAATTTCCAGCTCCAACAACTTTCGGTCGGTAATGATTATTTGCCGCCCGATTGCCATGACCTTTATCAAAACGCTTTGACCGGCTTTCACGTCTCTTTCTTTCATCAGGTGAATCGGCAAGTGCAATTGCAGCCGCGGAATACGCAGTTAAACTTTGTTCCTTATCACTATCACTGGATGACTCACCTGTGTTGGTTCTACTCGGACCATCACCAGTACGCTGCCTCTTAGGCGGTCTCAGGACATTTTTATTTGTAGGTTTCGGATCTGATAAAGAAAATTTTAGATTACTCAAATTATTCTCCTTGTTCTCTGGTTTGCCTGACGAAAGCTGCAAAAATGTAACAGGAATCAGACTGATATTTGAACTAAGAATGTATGTCTACTTAATTCAAACTGCAATAGTCTCTTGATTTAAGAACCTAGGTAAAATGCCACTCCTCCGTAACCAAAGTAAGTGCCCGCTATTCCATTTTTGGGATGTCCCAAAAGAAGTGTCCCTATACCTTCTTTAGAAAGTTTATCTAAACCTATAGTCCATAGTACCCTTCTTAATTGTGAGATAAGAGTCTCACTGATTGACACCTTGTGTATAATTGAGGGTTTTAAAGGAAAAGGACATGGAGTCAAACACTCTCTTTAGTACTAAAGAAAAAGGGTATGAAATCAAACATTCTGTTAAAATCTGTGTAAAGTCAATAGGGACACTTATTTGGCAGGGTGGGAGTACGATAACTGCTGTGGATGGATGAAAAACCTTGGTTTCAATCCCCATACCAACAAGAGGTCACACTTACCTATCAAAAAAAAATTAAACCTCAATGAAATAAATAAAGGACTCCCTCACTCCATCCGATTTGAAAAGTCTTCTCTTTTTTGAGCATCTCATACAGAAAGTTCCTTATCTACAATTATGCTTACAATTTTTATAATATTCTAAATTTAAACTTCACCAAGTACAAAAGTAGGTAATGTTATGATGGTCACTCTCAAGGGTTATTTTATAATGTTAAGTTACCATTTGCCTTTTAGAAAAGGGACGCTACAAACGAGATGAGGTGTACATTTGCCAAGAAGAAGAACAAGGCCTAAAATGAAAAGTTGAAGCAGCCTACACATCCCATGCCAGGGGATGGAAGATCTTAAATCTATACTTAGTGAATATGGACCCCGGGTCAAATTACTGCAATCACCAAGATGAAGAGATGAGTGTTGGGCACATTGAAAGCATCCAAGCCCCAACTTCTCATTTTCTGTATTACTTAAAAAAAATAAGGAAATTTGCCAACCAACAAATGAAATCTCATATGCTGCAAGCTGTTAATAGGGAGAATATTGAAAAAATAATTTGGCAATGTACTATTTTCTGACTCAAACTTTACAAGCTTCTACTGTCGGATACAGAAGTAAAGGGATTTAAGGTCTTCAATCGTGTGTCTACATGTGCAAGCACACATGGCATGTCCCAATTACCTGCATTTCTCTATATTAGACAAGGGTGCCTTCAATTTTGCCGAATTAAAAGTAGGAAATGAAGAAGAAGAAGAAGAAGAAGAAAAAGCAGCCTTTATAATCACATACTCCTGGGTACAGAATGATTTGTGCTGAAGGAAAGTCAAAAGTGAGAGAGAGACAGACAGACGGACAAACAGACAGAAACAGAGAGAGGAAACCTGTTTGTCCCTTTCATTAAAATGAAGCCAGCCACCATATTTTGCATTATTAGGGGTGAAAGGTGTCTGTTTCTCAGCCGGTTTCTCCTCAGGCACAGGCTCCCATCTACTTTTTGCTCGCCTACTAGGACTTCTTCTGTTCTTTACCAAGGCAGAAACAGGAGTAGAAGATGCTAAAGTACTGCAGAAAAAGAATGATTAAAGTTCATCAACATACAATAAACAATAAGCTGTTTAGACAATAAAATCAATTTCGATCCTTAGAGCACTGTCAATCTACTACAAGTTTGGATGAAGATCTACAAATTCATTAACAGTCTGTGAATGGTTGTCGTCCATTAAACCGACCGCGAGGTAACGTCATATCTAACTACCACAAATGTACAAAGATAGATAGATGGAATGTGAAGGCAATGTGGTTTTTGACTTGGAAGAGTTTGGGATTTTATCTTTTGGACTTTGTAATGATCAAAGTAACAAGAGAAAGATGGTAGGATCAATGAGATAGAAAGTCCAAATTGAAAAAGAAAAAAAAGGAAAGAAAGAAAAAAAATAAAAACAAAGTCACTAAATCTTCAAGGCAAATGCAGCGATTATCATTGAGGTATTCAATTTTCATCATCAAAAGTTAATGCAGAATGACAGGGTAGTAGAACCCTATGTTATAATCACCACCATCTTATTTGCATTACCTTGGATAAATCTACCAATTGACCATCACTGAAGTGATCCGGAAACATGGTCAACAAACTAAAAATTGAAGAGAATGACAATCAAAGAGGAAAAGAGTGGGACAGCTTATCCCAAAGTTAAGACCGTTGAAAATCAACTAACTGGAAAAAACTCAGGCCAAAACACGAAATGTATAAAGACAGTATTTAAAACATTATCAAGCTCACAGTATTTAAAGACAGTTTATCACCAAGTACTTAAGTTTTGGTAATCCAAATGTAATTTTAAACATCTTAGTTTATTACCATAATGATCAAAATCTGAATTTTATCAAGAAGGGGTATGGTGATTGGTGAAAGGTTGGGTGGAACAATCATCGGTACAAGAATGTGACAATAATTGTAGACCCATCAAGATGATTTTCAATCCAGCAGACCTATAGTACGCAACAGTCATTAAGATCATTTATCTCTTTATAATAAAAGGCTCACACCGTATCATGTAATGTGCATTATAAAAAATATATAAACAAGTTACACGATAAATAAGCATCTGTATCAGCATAGAAAGAGGGTACATACTCATTGTTAACTGTATCCGTGTTGGGAATCGGGAAAAGAGGCTCGATGTCCCAGTCTCGTGTACAAAGTGTACCATCAGCAGTTGCCTTAGTAATAACCTAAAAATATAAAGGAATGAGATACACATTCTATAGAAGTGAAAGGCTGATGATAACTACAAACATCAGTATACCATCTTAATTTGTAACAAGCAAGAATAACAAAATGAAACTGAAGGACCATAATCCATGTACATGCTAAGAGATTGCTAAGCTACAAAGGCCAAAACCAGACAAAAACAGCCAAACTCCCACTCGTAAATACCAATATCATCCAAATGCACTACAGAAATTCAAATTAAACAAGCTTCTACCAGGGACAACAAGGAGTTCATTGACAACCGAGTATAGTTTCAGTAAAGCCCATGTAATTGCCCACCCTCAAACAGCTATTTGTTGTCCAAGCCTGTCAATAAATTTTCAGCAACGGTCGAACAGAGTAATATGCCAGGACATGGAAATTTGTGTAAAGTATTTTCAGTTTATTCCACCAATGATTAGTTGTTGATCTTAACAACGAAACTTGAAATTGTAAGGCGTACCTCCTTCATAACAGCTTGGCAAGCTGCCCTTTGTGTGTCATCCTTGCAACGAGCCAAAGCCCTTTCCACGTATCCACGAAGTGAATTAGGGAACATACCGGGCTGCAAGTAACACAAATCATAATAAGTATTGTATAACATCATTAGTCCTAAATCTTCAGATAACAGACAACTCAAAGATGATGTAATATGGCATGTAAAAATAAATACATAAAAAAAGTAATAGGATAGACTTCCTAAAATGCAAAGGAGAGGAATTCCAAAATCAGGCCATCCAGGATCCTACATTGAGCGACCAGTTCCTCCAACCTCGTCCACATCAATTAATACCCCTCATGTTTTCCATTTTTTTTGACAAGTAAGGTATATATTAAAAATCAAAGGCGGCAAATAAGGAGCCGCAACCTATATACACCGGAGGAAAACTCCAATAATTACAGACTACAAAAATTCACTACAAAGTCAGCAAAAGAGTTGACCTCAGACCTAACACCGTCACTACACCAAAAAAACAGCAGCTGTACAAAGAATCAGAATTATTACTTTTCAAGGCCAGGATTCGTTTCTCATTTGAGCTCTTCACGAGAGCCCAACCTGCCGACACAATCAACAAATAAATGCCTCTGACAAGAATCAACTTAAGGCAGGCCATTGCCGCGAGAATCAACAGAAGCTGGACGCACAATGCCCTTAACGATGTAGGGGAGCTCATAGTCAGTCAAACATACAGCACTGTGGTCCATCATCTTTAAAAACTACTTACTCGTAGAGGTAGCCAAAAGATCTCACAAAAATATACTCCCGCAGTCTCATATATATATTCACCAACTTTCCTTTTTAGGAGTCTCAAGGTTTTTGGCTACTTAGAAATCCAATGAATATTAATTAGTTAACTAGTTTCCCATTATACCTCTAACCAAGTAAGTATTTACTTGATTTCCAATACCTTTAAATAAAGGGTATAAATGGAAATTCTAATTATAGACAATGGTTATTGAGAAATTTATTAGAAATCCTAAAAACGTGAGCTTTTGTCCGGTGGACGACATATATGAAAAGGAGGGAGCTCAGGTCTCAAAAAAAAAAATAATAAGGAGGTAACATCTATAAGACTTGACTCGAACCTGGAAAGAGTAAAATGATTTGGGTAAAGCATAAACGGGTTCCTACTTATCAACTCACTTGAAACGATTGTAGACATGTCTAGCTTGTGTCATGCAAAGTCAACTCACATAAGTGTTAAATCATATTACTATGTGCTGCATGTTGACATGAATAACACTAACTCGTATTACTAATGTAGCTAATAATAAATGGTGTTCAGTAAGGTAAAAAAATCATCAAGCGATTAGATATGGCAGGTGCAGCCTGATCAAATTATAGACACTGTAGCTTATCAAAACAAACATGATTGGCAGCTCAAAATACAAGAATCGACCGAAACCATGATGGTAGCAATCTTTGCTTATGTTGAGTGCTGTTTACAGGAAGAATATAATCACATCAGTAAACCAGTTGGCTCACTCAAAGCATGGATCCTTTGTTCCACATTTTAAATATTGATAAATAGGCAGGTGGAAAATAGTAATCGATCCACTGAAGCAGGGAAAAGAAAAGGTTAAAAACCTTATCGAAAGCTGGACTGCAGTAGCAACAACAGATTCAGGACAGTTATTTAAAAGCACGCTACCATCCATTAGCTTACAGATTTTCAATAATAATTTGCAAAAATGGAGATGATGGTACCAGAGACAACTTATGTCACACTAAAGTCTGTCTCACCTTTAATACAGAATCAGCAGCAACATGAGATGATGTTTTTTCATTTGTCTTTGGCAATGAAACACTGATATAGGCGGGTTTGGCTGCAGCACTGGTTGTCGAGCTATCCTTGGCGGTTTTCAGTATACCTAGAGACATAGTTGAAGCAATTCTAGGGTTTGTGGGAATCTGCACATTGTTTAGCCTGCCTGAATCTAAGGGTACGGCACTTTGTGGGGTAGTTTGCAAGGAAGTATGGTAACTCTGGGCCACCTGATGGGCTGGATAATGTAAAGGTGGTACTTGAGAATATTCAGACTTCTGTTGATCCTGAAAGCTTCCAAAAGTCAGGTTTGTGTCCGAAGCATTCTGAAAGTTTGGTTGCAAGGGACTAGCTTGGTAATTTTGGAAACTCTGATTCCCGTGTTTCCAGTAACCATCTTGAACATCATTGGTTACTGCACTAGGCTGAGATAAAATCATGAAGGATTAAGACTATATCAAAAGGCACCCTTCTCAATCAGTAATAACTCCACCAAGCTAACAGAGAGAGAAGAATAGCATTACAAGTCCATTGCACCATTAATTACCAATTGGCGCATATAAACTAGAGTAACATTAGTACTTCATAGATATCAAAGATACAAGAAGGGGATGAGCAGAAACAGTTGCATGATACAATAATACATGGGCAATGAAATTTCAAACATGTCCAAAACATCCTGCAAGGCACCTAGCAACTTCCAAATTTATGTTTAATGTGACATACTATTGAACGAAAGAAAGTAACTAATAGATTTCCTTTCTTCTAGCTTTTTTTTTTTTTGATAGGTAAGTGTAACCCCTTGTTGGTATGGGGATTGGAACCAAGGACCTCGAGTTCTTTACCTAAGTGCCCTTGCCATCTGTCTCACCCTTTGGAGTCTTCCTTTCTTCTAGCATTACCAGGATAATATTAAGCAATATGCAAAAGAAGAATCTATTATCAGCCATCACCCGGTTACGCTATACTCAATATAGGAGTTGTTTGTACGAAGCAAGGAAGTCACTTAATCAGGGGTACTAAAAATTGCTGTATTTAACACATTGATGGGCTCAAAGCAAGTCTGCTCTGTTGACTAGTTAAGCAATCATTAATGCAGGTAAGACCACCTAAGGGAATGTCTCATTATATGAACAAAGAGAACGCAAAATATATACTTACATTACCTACATTCTTTGAAACTTTTAAGTATTCAAACAGTACACAAGTCAGTCTAGAACCATTAGAGAAAAGAGAGAGGCCTCTTTGAATCATCTTTATGCATTCGCTATTTCACTAATCACTCCAATAAGCATCCCTTGAAATCTCCAGTTTTTCAACCAACAAGATCACCCTCAAACTACCACCACCAAACCCTCACCCCACCACCATAATATCCACTCTACTTGCACCTACAACATTCCCCAAGCAAATTGCACAGATCACGATCTACAATCAGATTGCTTCCCAAAACACTAGCTTCACAACAATAGCACCCATCTTCCAGTGGAACCACTTCTGACTTTGTCCAAACCCCCAAAACCTTCTAAGAAGTTCACTTTCGTTTCGGATAAGTAGCCTTCCAAAAAGGTATTATTCATTGAGATATCTATTTTTATGATTAAAAGAGATACTAAACGAAAATGTTACAAATATAAGGGGTAAATCTAACTGGAATTCATACCGTTAGAAAATGGCAGTAACTACCTAAATGGATGCTGTTACAATCAAGATACATGTATCCACATAGTGATCTACTATACACTTGTTTGAGTAACTATTTTACGAAACATTTGAAATTGAACAAATAGGGGTGATGCAACGGAAGTGAGCAACCAACGGTGAGGCACAGGAATACAATCTCTTTCAATTCGAATCAATCAATGCACAAACATGCAGATCGTGAGTTCGGCTCAAAGGAAAGGAAAAAAGTGAGTGCACATTTAAGCATGAATGTATCCTATAAACGAATTTGATTGAGATAAAAATAAGAACGCTATTGATGTGTGGCGTGTTTTTTGTTTAATGAAGCATTTGGAGACGCTAGAACTTCTAGGTATTTAGTGATTCTTCTTCGGCTCTGGACTTGTTGAAGGATACGATGGTTCATCAACAACCTTTATGGGCTTCGACTAACGGTTGATATTACAGAGTGGAAATTCAAACAAGTGACCCTTGAGCCTCTATTTAGAAAAAATAATTTTAAATTGGAATGTCCACCAGTCCATCAGTCAATGTTCTCATGCTTGGTGAACATTTCCAATAGATCTCTTCAAAATAAACACTTAGCATGTACCACCACCATTATTTTGCATGACCCTTCTGATTGGTGTAGAGATATGTGTGCTGCTTCGGGATGTGATTGACCCAGGGTTTTTCTTTCAATATTTCTGTTTTTTCCCACTAGCTTTTAAGAGGACTTATTGTCAACTTTGGAAGTCTTCCTCCTCTCTGATCAGTCAAATTATATATGTACACACAATGAAATGAATTTTCTCAAATCTACCCCAGTTTATAATTGCTTCAACCAGTTTCTACAAGATATAAATGAGTAGCTACTGATCTTAGGAATCTATTAGCAAATCATGAATATTGTTTTCTGAATATAACATTCAATTTTTATGCTTTCGTTTTTTCTCTTGGCATCATTATAAGTGTAAAACTAATAGGTCTTCTTCACAGTTTATTCCTCATCGTGGTGTAAATTTTGAAGAAATTTAATGTTGAAACCTCGCTCTAACCTTCTACATTCTCATTCACTCCGTAACAGTTAATGACTAGGTGACACTTCGTACATATATCTTAAAATAAATCTATTCCAGACCCCATTCCCACAAAAACAGTAAACTATAACTAATCCAAGCTGCCACTTATTCTTCTCATTTTCAGATTGTAAAATGCTCAAAATCATGGTCTTCTATGAGCATTTCACCAGTCATAGCTATCTAATGCAGTAGAAGGCTCTCTTGCTGGGCACCAGTTCCAGTCAAATGTTAATTTACATGGTTTTGGATTTTTAAATCACTAAATAAACAGTGAATATCACGACAATGTGAGTTTGTGGACAAGTAAATTTAGGCATAAATTTAGGCTTGATCCCTGGGTTGCATCTCAGATTCTGGTCTTTGTCATAAACTTCTAGGGCCCTGGCATGCATGGTGTCAATGTGTTATATAAGAATATCTCAAAAGAGAAGTTACAACAAGGCATAATATTCCCACACATTCCCCACTTGCTAAAATTCAATCACAAACTGCAGATGCAATTGCAACAAGAAATAAGATATTAGACACAAGAAAAATTACTGGTTTTGTACAATCAACTGTTGTTCGACGGTAGTCCCTAAATATCATATTTCTTTATGTTAAATACTTGAGGGAAAATATACTAAAAATCCCCTCAAAAATCTTCCAAAACCCACCACAAAATAAATCCTCAATTCAATAAGTCCAGAGTTAAAACTTCTCATACAAAGATGTCCAAAAAGTTAACAAGCCTATTAATTCAACTAAATCAATTTATCAACAAGAATTTAAACTTCTTTCATACTCTAGTCAGAATAAGTTTACCCCCTAACAACAAAGTCAAACACTTGCTACTTAGTCTTCCTAGGATAACGTGTTTGTGAGAGGTCTTCATTGCTGTTAATTAAAACCAAAACTCGATGGGTTAGAAGTTGAGGCCAAAATTAACATCGAGACTAATTAAGAAGGACACAAATGTGCGTAGCTTGACTTATGATTTATATTGGCACATAATGGCTAAAAAGGATTCATGTGAACCCCGAAAAAGCGGGGGCAAAGGCTGAGTTTCGCCATGCATTGTCACAAGCACAAAATACATGGTAAGGCCACCATAATAGGCTTTCATACACATTACTTCATACTACAAAGATATGAAAAATTGAAGTATTCTCCTATTCTTTCACTTTCTACTCCTTCCAATCTTAATACTTATTCTCAAGCTTCTCTTATTTTGGATCTGGGCGCAAGTATCAAATTACATGTCATGGACAATTTTTTTTTGATAAGTACATGTCATGGACAATTTCCAGGAGTCTAATTACATGTCATGGACAACCTTTTCTGTTAACAGCCCAAGGGGACTCGCCTACCCACTTAGGCTACAGTTCATTTTAAATCATATTAATGCAACGTGAACCCTGTCAATTGTCATATGCATCGTATAAAATCAAGAAGCGAGTGGAGTTAACAGCTCAAACAAGAAACTGGACAAATTTAAAAGTGGGTAGAATCGCCCCTTCTTTCAAATATTTAAAACAAAAACATTTATAAAAAAAATCTCCAAATGTGCTCACAAAGTAATAAGTCAATCAGAAAATATCTAGATAGAATACGCAATTTAGTATATATTATTCGACAAACATATTAATAACCACTAGCAAATATGAGAGCATGGGTGAGTATGAACGATTTCTGAATCCAGCCAAGAATAGTAATAAGCACATGTAAGAAGCATGTTTTTCCTAAGCTATGTGGGAAAGCAATCCCCAAACCTGCGCTGAAGGCAATTCAGATGAAATGGATTCTGGCCTCCATGAAGATGGAGCAAAAGTTGCAGGTGGCTGGCTAGTTGGAGCTGAATAGCTACTGACAACACCAGGAACAGGACCTCCAGGATTAGATGTACTATTAGCAGAAAGGTTTTCTGTCCCAGGAGCACAGCTAACCTCTGTCTGACTATAATAGTCTGCCCATTGTTTGTATTGCTGCTGATATTGGAGTGAACTTGCAGGAGCACTGGTAGAACCATATGCACCATTAGATTCTGGAGTGTAATTTGGATACTGATGAGTAGCATAATTTCCATAGCTTCCTTGCGGCCACAAGTTCGTCTGATTACTGTAAGAGCCACTTGTGTAACCTCCAGATGTCTGATAATCACCAGGATTGTAGTAAGTGGTTGAATAACTTGGGGGTCCAGTATAAGACCCTGTATTCTGAAATGAGGAAATAGGCTGATGAGGAGCACCTGTGCTTTGATATGCTCCTACAGGCTGCTGGTATGATTGGTTAGATTGTTGCTGGTATGATTGGTTAGATTGCTGCTGATAGCCGCTATAGTAACCTGCATATCCTGTGTTTCCATATCCATAAGAATCGGTGCTTGGGTAAGCTGCATAGGCACTATATTCTTGAGGTACATTTGCAGTTACAGAACTTGAAGTGGAGGCCGTAGATGCCAGGTTCAAGCCATCATGAATATTTTTCAAGGGAGGTTCTGCATGTTGCTCATGGTTGAAGCTAGAGGTAGAATAACCTCCATTCTCCGTCGAGCCATTAACAGCTCTATACATGGTCCATGATACAGCTTCAGAGCCAGTTGTAGATGGGGGATAGTACGAAGATGCTTGTCCTTGGCTTGAATCAACCACACGACGCTTCACATTCATAGGAAAAGTAAAATAGGGTTTCAGTTCTTCATACTAAAATTGGAAAATACATCAATTTAGAGGGACTATCAGCAGATAAATGACATTTAATCAAGTGTAAAAGAGGTGGTATGTGAAAAAGAAGCACAAGGACAGAAGGCAGAAGCTAGCAATAGAAGGTTATTAAAAGAACTTAGAAAAAA
Source organism: Codonopsis lanceolata (assembly GCA_013146195.2). Taxonomy (NCBI): domain Eukaryota; kingdom Viridiplantae; phylum Streptophyta; class Magnoliopsida; order Asterales; family Campanulaceae; genus Codonopsis; species Codonopsis lanceolata. The sequence goes on along the minus strand of CM028383.1, from coordinate 46,078,849 downwards.
ATCTACTTAACCACTTAAAACTACGTAATATTTGAAGGCGCCTTAACAAATTTTGGGGAAGCTTAAAATGTAATCCCTCTTACAAGCAAGTGTCTAAATTTATTTTATTTTATTTTATTTTTTGATAAATTACAAGCAAGTATCTAAATTGGAGCAATTTAAACTGAACATGGTGAGAGAAAATCAACAAAAAAAATGAGAGGAGAGAAAATAAACAAAATATAAGCTTCTATAAAATATTTAAAGCTGAACTTCCTAGAAAATTCAAACATGACTCTCAAAATTATTGCTTAATGGTTCATTTGGTAGATGATGGAAAAAGGTGGGAGAAAGGTAAAAGGAGAGAGAATATAATCCATGCATATGGAAAGGAACAATCTTTCCCTCGAGCGTGTATAGTTGAGAAAGAGAAAGGGAGAAAAAAAATGGGGGGGGTTCATTTTTCACTGTTTGAAAAGGCAATGAGGAATGGAAGATAGGTAGGTACATTTGTTTCACAATAATAACCTTCCATAAAAAAAAGACCAACTATATTTGATTTTGTGGAAAACCTACAGAATATCTGTAAAACCTAACCCATGTCTTAAGAGGTTAGATTTCCTCTTTTTTCCTTTTCTTTCATTTAATTTGAAACTATGGATAACCCACTTACATTACTCATTTTTGAGCTTAAGCTTCGTACATGAGATAGTGGCAGAAAAGAACAGAAATAAGTGTGTGAACATATACGTAGTTTCATGATTATTTAAAAAACAAGTTTGTGGGAAAATTGTAGGGATTATATCTCGGAAAAATCATATTAAACTATACGCACTTTCCACAAGTGCTCTTTTAGTGACTGTCTAAATCAAGATTGAAGAGACATACAAATTTAATAGAACCTACCTAGAGTACAAATGGCAAAACAGGATTTGTAACAGAAAGAAAAAGGCAAACCAGGCAAGAAGAAAAGTATAATATATACGGAAGAAAAGGATAATATATACGGAAGAAAAGAAGTTTGTGAACAGAAAAGAAGAGAAATAAGTGTGTGAACATATAAGTAGTTTCATGATTATTTAAAAAACAAGTTTGTGAGAAAATTGTAGGGATTATATCTCGGAAAAATCATATTAAACTATACGCACTTTCCACAAGTGCTCTTTTGGTGATTGTCTAAATCAAGATTGAAGAGACATACAAATTTAATAGAACCTACCTAGAGTACAAATGGCAAAACAGGATTTGTAACAGAAAGTAAAAAGGCAAACCAGGCAAGAAGAAAAGGATAATATATACGGAAGAAAAGGATGATATATACGGAAGAAAGTGCATTAAGAGAGAGGAGTTGTAATGGGAATAATAGTCATTATGATTCATCCCCTACTTTCACTCAGTTTTCTCGTTTTACAAACAATTTCTGCAGGATGAATTTTGGTGGCCGAAATGAAAGTTGAACCCTTTGCTGTTCCCTTCCCTCCAATTTTCACTTCTACCAAACATAAGAACTCCATCCATCCCTTTTTACCTCCTCCATTTTCCATCTATTAAGTTTTCGACTATATCAAACATAGGACAAAATAAATTCCTTGGAGAACAGCTGCGTTCATCCTTCTCTCTTCCTTGCTCCCTTTCTATGTGGCTGGTGAAGTTATAACTTGAAGCAGCAGTGACGCAAAATAGTGGTATGTTTCTGCCTCACCTCTCTTTTAGGCTCCCTGAATTCAATGATATACGCTGTCTTGACATGCCATTTCATCTTTGTGTTGACCAAACTCCTACACCTGGCTACTGCGCATGATTGATTTTTTTTTACTGAGGGCTTTGGGATTCTTGTAATTCAGTGCTATTTGGCCATGTTTGCAGCGGCTTGTTTCTATTTTTGCTGGTTTTTCTCAGTCAACGAAACTCAAATGACTATTTCCGATCGCTTGAGGGATCTGCTGCAGATGGTATAGGCTGCTTCTTGTCAAGATTGTGTTTTGGAAAGCTGTTGCTTGTTTGTCAACAAGTCTGCCTCTGCCAAGTGTAAAATTAGCAGTTGCAACTGTAGTGTATGGTGCAATGTATTCCCACCAAACAGCTGGTCTAATGTTTGCAGAGAGGTGCTCATTAGGTTTTGGCAATACAAAAGAATTTGGATTAGTTGGTCAGACTTCATCCTCCTTGTCATGGAAGATACTTTATTGTGGAATCCTAGTTTGTTACAGGGAGCTGATGTAGGGGTACTTGGGAGTTTTCAATTTTAATCATCCTTAGTGGTCGGCTCACAAAGTCTCAGCGGTGTATTACATTCCAGTCGCCACAAGCCAGTGGAACTAAGTGCGTAGGTGAAAAACTTGGGGCTTGTTTGGTAGTCGGGTAAGGATAAGCAGTATTATTAATCTCAGTACTATTAGTGCCCTCGCTATTAATCCTCACTTATATATCGGGGGTAGTTTTGAGATTACAAATGTTAATCCCAATTTTTTTTAGTGAGGGCGCTAATAATACCACCCTCCCCATTGGTATTAATAGTGAAGGGATAATGACTTTATCCAGACAACTCGTGCTATTAGTCCCGACCACCTATTGCGTATCAAACATCAAGCAACTCGACTTATTAATCCTATCTGGCCTTAATCCTGACTACCAAACGGTACCTTAAAGTTGATGGTATCAGCATCAACAAAGATATATTAGGGGAATTTTTTAATTTTACAGTTTTTTTTAGACTTATGGAAGTAGTATGGTGTATATTTTCTATTTATACTTTTGAGTACTTGGTAGTAATTTTCAAATTAACTGATATAGAATATTTATTTTGCAAACGAAAAGAGTTATGTCAAAGCCAAGTAGGAATGCTAAAGTACCATTGCAGATCTTATCCATACCTGGTGATTCTATCAATTTCGTATGTGGCTTCTCTTAATGATTTTTCCTTAAAGGCTAGCTCATTCGCTTATGTCCTTCAGTCTTTGCAGGGTAACGAAGTAAATGGTTAAAATCAAAAATCAAGGATTCTTTATACAGGTCATATATGTTTTTATTGACCTTTTTCATTTGTCTGTCCCTCAAAAACAACATTCATCTTTTCCTCAAAAAGCATTCATCTTTCCGACAAAATTCTCAAGAAGATAGGCCATTGTTTCCTCAAAATCAAAATGCTAGTTAAGGCAATTGTCTTCATACTTTACCCAGACCTGTACGGCTGTACCTCACCTCACTGAAAAGAAGATGCTACCCAGGACGAAGAATATTCTCAGAGGCATTGCACTGATTACACCACCACATTATTAAAGCTAGCCATCCAATTACACCACCTAAGATCAAGTAGCTCAGCTCTCCCACAAAAGAAAGGGCTAAGAACTAAGTTTCTATGGGGTTACCCCAATTCACCTCTCCTGGGTCCACACATATATCAACCCCATTGGCAAACCCCCTCCCTAAGAGAAACAAAGGGAGAATTTCGGCAATGAGATTCGAAAAAGGTTAATTTGGCTCAGATAGCAGTATTATGTGGAACAAGCATGCATAACTTTTTGCCGAAAATTCTCTGAAGTCCAAGTCTGACAAACAGCAAAGAAAAAGGGAAGATGTTTGGAGATGAATATTTCTGGCTTTGCGGATGATTTCTGAGTATGCATCAACTTAGGTAGTCTTGAGAAGATAAGGAGTTGGGCTTGTTTCTAATAAGCAGTAAGGAAATTGAGAGGTTTAAGGAACATATTGCAGAACAGAAAGAGCAACTTCACTTTAGAGCATTATGAAGTGTTAATGTTTAATATGTGGAAGACAAAGAATAGAATACCACTGTAACGGATTGGTAAATGGCACAACGACAAGCTCAACTTCCTCTAACTCTAGAGTTTAGAGTAACCATGTTGAAGAGGAGAAAATTGAAGAAGCGTACTTAATAGAAGCACAGCCGCGGGTGATTGAAGAAGTCACAAAATTATTAGTTTGAATTCTTCTCAAACAACTATATGAAAGGGGGACAGAGAGGAAGAGATGGATACTCCCTCCGCCCAATTGAATAGGTGTTTTCCTCTTTAGTTTGTCCCAAATGAAGAGATGTGTTTCCTTAAAGTCACCATTGTAGCCACAAACGATAAGGTCCTTCAGGGAGTTAATGGATTCTCAACCATTTTTCATAATCTGATCAATAAGTCCTGCACCTAATTGATTAGGAGAAAGGGAGTATTACTTATAGGCAGCCGGAGTAGTCTTATAACTATAAGAGCTAAGAGCCAGGAACAGAAAATCGACTGCTTACTGAATAGCTCTCCTAGGTCACCTTTCTCAATATATATTTTTTTGATAGATAAGTTTATCCCTTGGGTATGGGAATTGGAACCAAGGACCACAAGAACCTCTTTCTCCATATTACCTAGACCACTAATAAAACTCCATTACACATGAATAGCACAAACTGATTCTGCCACAAGTACTGCACCCATCCAGTTACAAATACCACTCTAGACTTAAATCACGAATACTAAGTACCCAAGCTGCAATATTAAGCCCAAGATTAACATGTTTTATGGTCAATTTATAATTCCGTACGATAAACAGGTTTTTCGATTTTCACCAAGTATCAAACTGAATGAAATAGATACACGATGTCAATAAAGTGCATAAACATGTATACAAAGCGGGATAGGAGTTGGGAGCTGGGCAGCTACCTCGAGTGAATTTGGGTCCAGTGTGGTTATGGTGTCAGTAACGCCTCCCTGATTCATCATTTCACTATTCCCTGAGTCAATCACCATTGATTCAGCTCAAATTCGAAATTCACAAATTAGAATAAATTTGTAATTAGTAAATAAACAAAACAAAAACCCTAAATTGACTCCAATACGTGGAATGTCATATTCGAACCTGGGAAAAAGTCAATCGCAACTTCGAGTAAACAACTTGTCGCAACCAATTTTTAGATTATCCAAAACCAAATTGAGATCAGAACGAACACGAACGAACCAGCAAGGTAATGATATCATACAAAAATATATAAATTAAAAAAAAAATACAAAAATTTAAAAGTATGTAAAAGTGTGTTTATTTATAACTTAGATTAGATGGATAGAACAAAGAGTAGAAGTAGACGAAGAAAGAATTTGGAGAAAAACCAAGAAGGGGAATGGATTTGGAGGTGTTTAACGTAGAAGACAGCGATAAAAGGGGGGTCGGAGTCGGACGGGAGAGAAATAGAAAGAGAGAAATTCAACCGGGTGGTCTTTGTTGGGTCGTGGTTTGGAGAAGGGTGTGATTAGAAGTGCCAGGGGGCTAAACAAATAGAGTAACAAAATCTTTCACCCGCTGGAAAAGTACTTGCTCAAAAGTAGGCAAAACAAACTCTTTGCAGCACCTGTTGAAACGTGTGTTTACGTGAAACCATTTTAATATGTAAAAGTGTAAAACACAATGGGTCGAGTATCGGGATCTGACTTATTCAAAACAATCCTAAGACATTCTTTGATATGCAATCGTTTGTTGCGACTTATTTAAAGCGATTGAAAATTTATATTATAATAAAGTTTGTTTTGCATACGAGCAATTAAAAAAAATTAACTATTGGATTAGATAAATGGGTCATACTGATCACACATCAACATCTTCTCCTTGCACTCCAAGTTTTAAAATTGCAAAAATGACATCGTGTGAAATGACAAAATACACTCTTTAACCTAAAATAACACCTCACAACCTAATTACAGTAATGTCATTATATAAAATGTGAAGATTCTAATTGCACCCCAAATTTTGTACTTACTGTAGGTCTTCCTTTTCCACCATTCTCACTTTTGTTTAATTCCTCATCAACCCTACCTACATCATATTGTTAAAAAAATACCAAACATAGAGCCTAAATAAGTATTACTTCCATTTTATTCTATTAAAACTTTACTTTTTATCAAATTTTGTCTAAATTCCAAGCATGTCTGATGTTCGTCGTGTGCGGCTATGGTTTGCCGCATACTCTTCCTTGTGTGCGCAAGACACACACCGCACACGCCTCTTATTGTGTACCAAATGTTTACTGCACACTCCTTCTTTTGTGCACAAAGTGTTGGCTGCACAAGCCTAAATATGTGCATTTGTGTGCAAAACCGCACAGTGTGTAATTGACATGCAATTTTCTTCTTTTTTTCAGGATTCAAAGACATCCCCTACGGAGCCTAGTGTTGTAGATCCAGGTCCAATTCAAAATATTGTTGTAGATTGCACCGATGTGTTCACAATGTATGCACGTTTTCCATCTCGGGAGGATTTGTGTGATTGGGTACGTGCCACAAAAAAAGGAACATGGTTTTGTGATAGTTACTACTAGGTCAAACAGTGGAACGGGTAAGAGGTGACCACGACTGTATTTGGGTTGCGAACGTAATGGGTATCAACGTTAATCCAAATCCAAGATTATTGATAATTTGAGTAAAACAACAACAAAAGTAACAAAGAAATTAACAACGGAAGATGGTAGGAGAGGACGTGGATCGAAGAAGTGTGGATGTCCATTTCGTTTGCGGTTTGGTGATGGAGAATGGGAACTTTCGGTTGAATGTGGGGTGCATAATCATTCACAAGAGCCTCATCTGCATGGTCACTCATATGTTGGTCGATTAATACGGGAGGAGGAAAGAATGTGTTCATGTCAAATGGCAATACTTGGCCAAAAGGACATTTTGATGGGTTTACACCAAAATTTTAAAGATAATAAGTCCTCATTAAAGACTATGCACCACAGGAGGTAAATATATATCTTTAACTTGGTGGGAATATATATATATATATATATTTATATATTTATTTATTTATTTATTTATTTATTTATTTATTATGTTGATTTTAATATGTTTTGTTTCAATAGGTTGTGCGACAACGTACTAGAGTCGGGATGGCTAGTGGTCACATTAATCAATTCCCGAAGAGATTTCACGATTACAAAGCTGACACGGTGAATGTAGCGGCTGACGATCATTGCGGTTTTCGTGTCATAGCACGGTTGTTATTTCAAAATGAGAATTCATGAAGTAGGGTTCGATCAGATATATCGCAGTAGTTAATGAAAAGTCAAGAGTTGTACGCACGTGTTTTTATTGAACATAAGCGTGTTGAGAAAGTGAAAATAGACGCGAACACCATGAAGAAACTTCTGCGAAAAAATATTGGTTTGATACAAACGATATGGGGCACTTGGTGGCATCGTTTACAACCCTGCTCTCCTGGTATTAGATAGTCGTCATTGGTTTACATATTTACCATTGAGAACCGTGCCCCCAATCGATCCAAAATTGATTAGTATCGGAAAAGTAAACGGTGATCATTTTATTCAGGTATTCGCTTTTCATAAGATAGACATCATTGCTTCACATACACGTTATATATTAATAAATTGTACCTTATTGGCATTTACTTCGTTTAATTTGCAGATTAATTTACGTCAGGGTTGCCCGTTAGCACCTGTCTCAATCGTATGGGATCAGAACCGCGTGAAATGTGCTGCAGCTTGGAAATCAATTTATAGTCAACAAATTTTTTCATATAGTGATGAAGCGATTTGTTCTCAAAAGTTCAAATAATATCAATTTGGATTAGTGATATGTATTTTCATTTAAACTTTGAATGTTGATTGCATTGTATATTTGGATTAGTGATATGGAAATCTATTTAAACTTGAAATTTTGGTGGCATCAAATATGTTGGTTTGTATTAAATTTCATCTTGTGTTCAATTTGTGTGATTTTATTTTTTACAAACATAATAACATAAGACAAATAAGTCATATTTAAAAATAGTAATATGTCTCAAAAACATATAACAATAACATGTCTCAAATATACATAACATGTCTTCAAAATACATAATATAAACATGTCTAATAATAAATAACAGTATCAAAGTTTGTCTCCTACAACGAGTCTCAACTCGAGACGGCCATGCCTCCTCCTCTGGACCTTGTACAAAGCTATCTACAATCGAGACCACCGACACTAACTCCTCATAAGTTATACTTCTATCACCCGATCGCAATCTTGGCATTATCAGTCCTGTCAAATTGCGAATAGCTGAAATGGTCTCGCATATTATTGGCTGCAGTGGGATTAGTCACCCTAACCCTAGTCGATCGAGAGACATGCTTCTGCACAATGGGTTGTGAAATTCGCAAGTACCAATCCAAGTATTCGGGTGAACATTCAGATGGATATCGAGTAGCTCGCCCAAATTGTTCGAAGATAATATATGGCTCTCAACAAGGTTCCAGTATTCCGCAAGTGTTATCCACATTATCAAATCGCGAGGGTTATTTTTAACAGGGATGTCATGTGCGATAGGAATAAATGGAATAGTCTGCACGCGCCCGAACTGTCGAAGCACTTGGCCTGGTAGGTACGGCTCCACATTGGCTCCCATGACTATGCATCCATGATATAAAGAGTTTTGATGAAATGGAAAATGCTCCATGATTGTGTCGTCGTAAGGGGTCCACGCAACCTACAACATATTTAAATTTTTATTAAATACAACAATTTAATAACGAATGACTGAAGCACGAGCATAAATAAATGCAAAAGATGAATACTAACTTCATTCGCTGTAAGCATGTCAATATTTTCACGTGTAGCCCATAACCGATCCATGCTTGTTCCTTGATTTCCGACCGGTTTCCACATACGAGCAAGCGCCTGTGTGTTCTGGTACCCCACATTATGATCAGGGCTCAACTGTGGAAATCATAAATATATCCATGCCTACATGCAATAAAACATTCAATTAGATGTGAAATATCCAGCTATAAATTAAACATGTCAAAAAAAACTATAAATTTTAAATATGCCTATAATAATGTGAAGTATCCAACTATACGCTTGCCTCATATCACGCCTTAGCCGCCTATATAGATAAGCCAAGGTGGCAACTCCCCACGCATAGGAAGTACATCATGAAGATCCTCCAACTACTGCAAGTATGAGAGCATCACTCGTGAGCCGCTCTTATCCGTAAAGATGGTGCAACCCAAGAGGTACAACATGTAAACCCTCACCGAACATGTCACCTTGTCTAAATCATCAGAACTGGCATATTCACTAAACCTATTACGTAGCCACTCTAACTTGACTGAAGCACACATTCTACCTCTCATTCCCTCGATCATCTCACATTTGGACACTCCCAATATCTCACTAAAAGACTCCAAATTGATGTTTCGTGTAACAAATAATGGCGACCCTGATATCGAAAGTTCAGTAATACAGAAAACATCGTACAATGTGATCGTCATTTCACCAAAGGGCAAATGGAATGAGTTTGTCTCTGGATGCCACCGCTCCACAAAAGCTGAAAGAAACAGTCTGTGAACATTAAGATAGGTCAGATTCCTTAGGGTATGGATCCTAGTTCCCCTTACCAAATCCCTACATGCTTGGACACCCTCCGAAATGACCCACTGATGTAATTTTGAACGATGATGGCGAAATTTCAAAACCTCTCGCTTTTGTCTACTCCAAATCGATGCTGCTACAGGTGGCTTGTATGTAATCAGCAAAGATGGGTCAAGTGGACCACCAGGTAATCCCATCTCAGGTTCAGGCTCAGGCTCACGCTCACACTCACGCTCAGGCTCGGTCTTAGTCTCAGGCTCAGGCTCAGGATCCTAAAAATGAATGGGCTCTTGATCTATATGCTCCGGGGGCACTTCTGCGTTACAGGCATGTTACATTTCTTGTCTGGCTGATACGGTGACACGACGCCTAATATATTTATTGCAAAACCTATCAATTGGACCTCTTATAATCAATAATAAATAAGTAATATTAGAGGTTATATAGAATCAATTCAAGTCTAAATGAGCATCTCATCGTTCAGCTGTAGTACTGGAGCACGACTATGACCCAGATGTAGAGTTATGTTGTGGAAGAGCTGGTAGAACAGAGTAGAGCAAAGTTTGACACACTCGTTGCGTTGAGCTTCCATATTGATTTTGAGGTCGGTGGACTCGTGCCGCATTTCTCCAAACTTGGTCCACGCATCCTCCTGAAATTGGTGGAGGATGGTGACATTACTATCGGCAGCTTTGGACGTTGTCGTTGCAAGTTCAGTAGCAGCTGTGGAGATACTGGTAAGTTATCCTAGTCTATTGTAAATAGCGTCCAAACGGTTGAGGATTTATGAGTTTGCTGGTTGGGATGGAAAAGCGTCGATACCTATGTAAATTGGCTCAATGCTGGCAGACGAGGTGGCGTCGATAGAGGTGACATGGCGGAAGGGCTGCTGGAGAAGTGGAGTGGCTGAGTCGGAGGAAGAAGAGTCGGGTGTAGGAAAGGTGTGGGTAGAAGAGAGGGGGATAGGAAATGTCTTCTGGTCTCACAGGGGTAGGTTTTGGTTGGGAGGGAGTAGGGTTGGTAAAGAGGTCTGCTACTGACGAGAGTTCGAAGATGAACCTCATAGAAGCAAAGGAAAGGGTAGGTGGATACTAGGGTGTTAGGATCAGGGGGATAGGTTGGTTTGGGTCTGATTGTGAATAAGAGTTGGTTTGAGAGGGGGTGGTCTGGTTTCGTTCGGATGGTGTAGTTGGGTTGGTTGGGTTACGAGGGGGTGAAGATGGGGTAGAAGGGTTTGGAGAGTAGTTGAAGGGTGAAGGAGGGGCTGGAGAGGTGATCTGGTAGGCTCATCCTGAGGGATTGACTCCTCCTGAGGGATAGGCTCCTCCGGAGGGCCACCTGAGTAGATGACTCAGTAGGATTGGGTTGTGAAGGGGTAGATGGTTAGGTGCCAGTAGACTTCCTTCGCTGCCTCAGCTGTTGGACAGGAGATCCAGTAGCTTCATCGGCATAGTTAACAGGGTCTGCTGGTGGTTTGGTCGGTAGGCCTTTATGCAATCGCTTGCGTTTAGGCTTAGGTGACGGTGAGGGTTGGTTGGAAGAAGGTTTCTGTTTAGGGGGGTTTGGGATGGCTGGGAAGTGGAGGTTGTTGGTTCAGGGTGAGAAGGTTGAGAAGAATGTTGTCCAGCAGCGGCAGAGGGGCTGCCAGCAGACTTGTCACGCCTACCGGCCTTCAGTTCCTGCCGAATCCATTTGGCCTGAAGCTCTTCAATGTCTTTTTCAGCTTCTTTTCTAGCCTTGGCACCAACAGCAGCTTTGTCCTTAGCGAAGATGTCTGTCAGAACCTCACTCTCATTTGGTGAGAAACCAACTGCCTTCCTGGCCTTGGCGACCTTAACCCACACTTAAAATGTGTTCTAATTCGTCAGCTAGGTCTTTGGCCTTTTGATGGACGTCACTGTAAACGGTAGAGGTTGATTTCTTGAACCAGTCCATAGCTGCAGGGATGGTTGTACTGGCAGCATCATATGCTTCCATATCAAATCGACGGACCATCATTGGAGTGGGTTCTGCTATCATCTTAGCAGAAATGTTTAGTAGCCCTCTTTGTTCCCTCCTTCTGTTCTCCCATTCAATATTTTTGTTGAAGAAGGTAGCCGTCAGCTGTCTGTCTTTTGAAACTTTGACAAGTTATGTTTTAAGAATGGCAGACTTGATCTGAGGCGTATCCCTCAACAGAGAGTTGATGAGCCTGACAAAGGGTCGCTTGATGGAAGGATTCTCCTTCACTTTGGCAATGTAATTGCGGAGCTCATTGAAGATGATAGCACCAAAGTTGAGGCGAGTCCTATGGTAGATGGTGCTTGTAATGTTGAGCTGTTGAGCTGTGAAGTTGTCGTGGGCTCCATTCTTGAACAGAAGGGATTTGTCCAATAGATGACTGGAACAGTGTACGTCCAAGGGAAAGACGTTCCTCAACATTTTGCCTTGAGGTTCCCTTGGAGTGTTGGTTCCCCTCATTGCTCCCCAGGCATTGTCAGCCTCAGCAATGGATAGCTCTATGTCTCCGCCGTAGTGAACACCAATAACCTTGGAGATTACTTTGGCAGAGAGAGAAAACGGAAATCCACGAATCCATCCTCGAACGGCAGACGGAGTCTTTGGGATTGATTTTCATTCGCTGGTAGAACTCTTCAGCGAGATAGATGATGTAGTCTTCGTCGTGGAGACAGAAGAGGGGGAGAATCCCGGACTCGTTCATGTCGTCACACATTTTGGCTCCGACAACGAATGTGCGAACTGTTTATGGGTCAATGCACATGCTGAGTAGGTACATCTTGGGTTCCAGCATTGGAATTATATCGTGAGGTGCAGGATAGAGAGTAAACCCAGGGATGTTGACGGAGGGGCTTGGGTGAATGACGGTTTCTGGGTCAAGCACCTTCTTCTTGCATGTATTAGACTTTGCAGATGATTTCACCTACAAAAATCATTCTCATAAATTAGGGCTTTTCTCGAGATAGAACAAACAACAAAAGATTTCATTTTTAAGAAGTAAAATAAAATAAATTTTCAAATGAAAATTTTGAAACCCTTGAATGTTTGGATAGTTAAAAACAGAGAAACATTAACAGATAATTCGCGAAATAATGAGTATACAAAGTTCAGAGAAAAACTGTTAGTTTCAGGGTTTTGAAAGAACAACAATGGCATAAACCATCAAGATACGCAAAGCGTCTTTTCGGATTCCTCAATAAAATGACTCAAAAGAAGAATTTTAAGAATACATAAAAGGAAAATGTCTTAATGGGTGTCGAAGATCTTACCATTGTCGTTGTAAGGAAGAAAGGCGAGAAGAAATCAAAGTGAGCGAAGCAGGTGTAGAGAGAAAATAAGGGTTTGAGTAGAAAGAGAATATATGAGAGAGAGAGGGTTTGTAAAAGTTTGAAAAAAAGCGGTTTGAAGTCTATTTAAAGAATGAGAAAAGTCATTTTTAACGAAAAAATGCATTAGATGATTGACAAGTGTCTTATAAAAAGGCTTTTAGCTTAAGATATACTCCCTCCGGACCTATATATAAGCAAAAATAACCGATTTCACACAGATTAAGAAAGTAGGTTAAGTTAGTTAAATTGTCTTGATTTTATATAAAATAAAAGTATACTTACTAAAATACCCTTAAGAATCCCACTCATCAAAACTGATAATAATTAATGCAATTTTAACTCATTGTCATCAATTCATTATAGCTCATTTTATTAGTGACTCTTTGTGTATTGGGAATGTGCACCCATCTTGAAAAACAAAAGAATTAACAAGGGGTATTTTTGGTACAAAACTTCTTGAAAGTTGTGAGTAGAGTTTAATATGGTGATTTTTGCTTATATTTAGGTCCAAAAAAATTTGATTTTTTTGCTTATATATAGGTCCGGAGGGAGTATTCAAAGAGATAATAAAAAATGACTTTTAACCCCTTTGTCTTTTTAGAAAACCTTTTACACTTTAATAGGCAAGACAATCGAAGTACTAACCTAGTAATAACAAAAAGATTAAGTCTGCCGGTTAGTAGCAATTTAAGTCTGCCGGTATGAAAGAAAGCTTGAAAATTTTAAAAATAAACTTTAAGATGTAGGATCAATCATACCAAGATTTCTCCTTAAATAAGCAAGTCTGGTAGCATCCAGTGGCTTGGTGAGAATATCAGTCAATTGATGTTCAGTTGGAACGTATTCCAGACTGACGTTACCTTTTTCCACATGATCTCTGAGGAAGTGATAACGGATATCAATGTGCTTTGTCTTTGAGTGCATCACTGATTCTTTGAGACTAAAATTGCAGAAGTGTTGTCGTACATGATTGGACAATTTGCAGTCTTGATGATGTAGTCCACTAGTTGCTGCTTTATCCAAAGTAGTTGAAAGCAACAACTGCTGGCAGCAATGTATTCTGCCTCTGTGGTTGAGTTTGCAACTGATCCTTGCTTCTTGCATGACCATGAGACAAGTCTATATCCAAGAAATTGACATGTCCCACTGGTGTTTCTTCTGCTAACTTTGCAGGCTGCATAGTTTGCATCTGAGTATCCAACTAGATCGAAGTTGTTCCTTTTTGAATGCCAGATACCCAGATTTGTAGTTGTTGAAACATATTTGATGTTACGTTTGGCAGCAAGCAAGTGGGATTCCTTTGGATCTGCCTGAAATTTAGCACAAACAACAAACATTATATCAGGTCTACTGACAGTAAGGTAAATAAGTGAACCTACGATTCCTCGATACTTGGTCACGTTTTCTTGCTTTCCATTTTCATCTTTGTCAAGATGACAGTCGGTAGACATTGGAGTCTCGAATCCTTTAGCTGAATCAAGACCAAATTTCTTGATAAGTTCCTTTGCATATTTGGTTTGGCTGATGAGGATCCCGTCTGAAGTCTTAGAAAGTATGTGAGCTCTCCCATCATGCTCATCTCGAACTTGTTTTGCATCGGCTTCTCGAATCTTTTGCACAAACTTTGAATTGTAGATCCAAAGATAATGTCGTCCACATAGATTTGTACCAGAAGAGAATGACATTTGTGCTTGAGGATGAACAGAGTTGTGTTTATTCTCCCTCTCATGAATCCTTGTTCAGTTAAGAACTTGGATATAGTTTCATACCAAGCTTTATGAGCTTGTTTGAGGCCATAGAGTGTTTTCTTGAGTCGGTACACTTGATCTTGTTTGTCTTGAATGACAAAACCTTGAGGTTGTTCAACGTATACCGTTTTTTGAAGATCACCATTGAGAAATGCACTCTTCACATCTATCTGATATGCTTTGAAGTCCATGAACGAAGCATAAGCTAGAAAGAGTCTGATTGCTTCTAATCTGGCAACATGAGCAAATGTTTTATCGAAATCAATTCCTTCTTCATGTCGGTGGCCTTGAGCAACCAGTCTAGCTTTGTTTCTGGTGACATTTCCATCTTCATCTCTTTTGTTTTTGAATACCCACTTGGTGCCTATGCTGGATGGCCAGTAGGTCTTTGAACTAAGCTCCACACTTTGCATCTTTCAAACTGGTTCAGCTCTTCTTGCATAGCTTCAATCCAGTAATGATCTTTGATAGCTTTATCAATCTTCTTTGGCTCGATTTCAGACACGAATGCGAAGACAAACATGGCCTTATTTCGAACATTATTTCTCGTACGAATTCCTGAGTTGAGATCACCAATGATTTATGAGATGGGGTGATCTCTTGTTTCAATAACAGTTTGAGGAAGATCACTTCTTGTGAGTTATTCCTTTAGAGAATCTAGAGAAGGTAGAGAAGGTCATTCACCAAAATCGGGTTCAGAATAGGTAGAATCTTCGAGACCTTCATTTTTTGGTGAACAAGAGGGGTGAGTGATTTGCAAAGGTGTTTGAGGTAGAACAAAAGAGATGGGTTCAGGGTCAACAGAAGGGTTGGAAGAGGTACCGGTAGAGTTGAAGTCTGCTGGTGCTGGATTTGCAGAACTTGAAGAGTCTGCAGTTGGAAGATTCTGAGGTGAAGTAGAAGTAGAAGCTTTGTATGTACCTGTCTCAACATCATCAGAATCATCAGCAACATTTGGAGCCACTCGATGCTCTAATAAATCATATTCATCAAAAGTAACATGCACATATTCTAAGATTTTAAAAGAAGTTTTGTTAAATATGCGAAATGCTTTTGAATGTTTGGAATAACCCATAAAAATTCCTTCGTCTGATTTTGAATCAAATTTGTCTCTATGTTCTCTTCCATTATATAGAATAAAACATTTACAGCCGAAGATTTTTAAAAAACCTATGTTTGGGGCTCTTTCTCTCCATATTTCATATGGAGTTTTATTGTGAGACTTGTTTACCAGAGATCGATTCTGAGTGAAACATGCAGAGTTGACAGCTTCTGCCCAGAAGTATTTCAGAATTCTAGCTTCTGCCATCATAGTTCTCGCTGCTTCAATGAGTGTTCTGTTCTTCCGTTTAGCTACACCGTTTTGTTGAGGAGTTCCAGCAGCAGAGAAGTTGTGGTCGATCCCGTGGTCATCACATTATCTTTCAACACCGTTGTTCTTGAATTCGGTGTCGTTATCTGATCTGATGTCACTTACGTCTTCAAGCTTTTGGGTTTGAAATCTTCTGAAAAGAGCGGTGATCAGATCATATGTCTCATCTTTTGAAGTCATTGTTTCGATCCGGGTGAACCTAGAGTAGTCATCAATTACTACAAATGTATACTTGTCTCCAGAGATACTGACTGTAGTGATTGGTCCAAAAAGATCCATGTGCAGAAGTTGAAGAGGTCTGGAAGATGACGTGACAAACTTGCTCTTGAAGGAAGACTTGGAAAGTTTTCCTAACTGGCAAGCTTTGCAACTTCTGTCGTGGTTGGCGAACACCGTAGGTAGACCTTTGACAAACCCATTTTTGGAGAGCTTAGAGAGGTACTTGAAGTTGAGGTGATTGAGACGCTTGTGCCAAAGCCAATTGTTGTCACGGATATTGTTTGCAACTAGGCAAAGGCTGGAGGATCTCCCTAGAAGGTTTAAGTCCACAACATAGACGTTTCCTTGTCTATTGCCGGTCAGTAATGTTGAGCAGGATTTACGATCTTTGATGAGACATTGGTTGGAGGAGAATTGGCAGATAAGTCCTTTGTCGCAGAATTGGGATATGCTCAGAAGACTATGCTTTAAGCAATTCACTAGAGAAACTTTGTTGATGGAGAGACTTCCTCTAGTGATTGAGCCATACCCAATTGTCTTTCCTCTTGCATTGTCGCCGAAAATCACCGTAGGACCTTTAGCTTTAGCTATATCTGAGAGTAGACTTATGTTCCTTGTCATGTGCCTTGAACAGCCACTATCGAGGTACAAGATGTCCTTATCTTCTGAATCTATAGCCATGAAGCAAACCTCGCTAAAGCGATCGTATGCTTGTCTCAAGGTCTCCTTGGGATCCTTCTTGAAATAATCGAATTGTTGGATGTAGGTGTGTTTCCTGTTGTCTCTTGTATCTTGGTCTCCTTCCAAGTATTCAACAATAGCTTCCCATATTTCTTTTGCAGTGGTACACCGGATCACTTGTTGGTAAGTACTGGTGTCTAGTGAGTTTGTTATGATGTTTATGGCTTTACCGTCCAGCTCTACTAGCTTTCTTTCGTCCTCGGTCCATTCTAATTCTTCTTTTGGTACTTCAGCAGACTTACCAGCAATGCTTACCAGAAGATTTGCCTTCATTGGTACATGTCGTCCTGCGAGTACACACTTCCATAACTTGTTGTCAATAGAAGTCATAAAACACATTATCTTATCCTTCCATACATCGAAATGACCTTCGTCCAATATTGGGACGTGGTTCGCATTTGACGTAGGTAGCATGTAGTGTGTTTGTGCCATTGGATTGTGTCTCTCAAGAGTTTAATCTTGGAAAAACTAGTTTTCGAAGAGTCTAGCTCTGATACCAATTGTTAGTCCCAGATGGCACAATAATAAGCTAGAAGGGGGGGTGAATAGCTTATTAAACACTTAAAACTTTTCGTATTGATTCTTAAAACAAGCACTTGCAATCTATTGAAAAGATTGAAGTAGCGGAAGTCTTGCAAGGAAGACATACTAAGTCTGTTGGTGAAGCACTACCAATAATGCAGTAAGTAACAAACACATGAATTTTGAGATGGTTCGCACTATAAAGAGTGCTACGTCCACCACCAAGGCAGTCAACCTTGGATTTAAATGTGAACTATATTTTCCACTAGTTCTATTACAGAAATATCAAATGGATCGTGTACAAAATATTTGACTTGTGTTTAGGGGTGGGGGTATTGAATATCTGGACAAAATAGAATATTTAACGTGCAGATGAATAGTAGAAGGAACAACAATAAGAAGCAAATGATTAACGGTTGATGTAGATCTTCTTGTTGTTGTTGAGGACTTCGTTGATCAGTTGATGATCTCTTGAATGCACTGAGTGTATAAAGCTTGATGTTGTTGTAAAGATCCAGAGCATTGTTTTTCTTCAGACTTTAACGACAGTATTTATAGCTTGGGCATTATTGAGATCGTTGGTGAAGACGAAGTGAGTAACAACTCTATTAGGTTGAATGCATTAAATGTCTGGAGCTGTTTGTGGACTTCTTCTTCAACTGATACTATGCAGGGAATGGTGAAGAGTTGTTTGCAGCAACTAGCAGGTGAGCAATCAGAGTGTAAAACCCCGATATTTTATGTATTAATATTTTTATAATTAAATCAATTTAATAACACTTTTGACATATTCGACCAAATAATATTTTATTATCGTTTGATGTGAGTTTATATATATATATATATATATATATTACTATTTTTAATTAACCAAGTCAAACTATGCTAACTTTACTTTAAAAATATATATATATATTATTAATCAGGGCCGGCCCAACACTTATGAAGGCCTAAAGCAAACTCTAAAGTGAGGCCTTTTAAAATCAAATAATATATTTTTAATTATTACATTTTTTATTTAAAGAACATCTTTTGTGCTTTTTGGATGCAAAATCATTTTTAAAATTATGTAATCAATTTCATTTAATAATTCTTTTTCAATCGAATTAAAGCTAATCCACTTAATCTTTGTTGAGACATTGTTGGTCTTAGATGAAATTTTATTAATTTTAGTTTTAAAAAACTTCTTTTTGGCGTACAACGATTCTGAAAACATTATTCTATAAGCGATATACGCATTTGGAAAAGAATCAAGCCTTATTATATAATTAAGTATGTCAATTTGTGTATCATTTTTCATTTGTATAATTTCTTTTACAAATAATTTTGTAAATAGACATAATTCATCAATATCAGAGTTGTCATTATGTTTTAAAGAATGTTCAAGGTTAAACAATTGGCTTTTAAATTTTTATTATCCAATGACCTTAATTTCTCATTAAGTAACCTAATGTCTTTTAAATTTTTATTATCCAATGACATTAATTTCTCATTAAGTAACCTACTGAGAAAAACTAGGAATCACTTAATATATATATTTTTAAAGAAGGTAGTAATTTTTTTTGGAGGCCTAAAGCAAGGGCTTCCTCGCTTCACCCTTGGGCCGGCCATGTTATTAATAACATCTTGTTGGCTTTATCTTTATTATAATAATGTTTATATTATAAAATAAAGGTGGCTTTGTACGTAAAGAATAGGTAAGAATTGAGAGACTTTCTTGGTAAGTTTTAGTGTGGGACCCACAATTTAGAATTTATCAATTTGTTGCATTTGGGTAATTGATAGTTATCCGCGAAAGTTGGCTAATTTTTAAGCATTTGAAGTTGACTCATCATCAGGTGGCTTGTTTGCATGGAAGAGTAATATTGTGCATGGTCTTGCTCACCAGTTATTTTTTGGGCATTATCGAATTGACGTTTTTTACCATGTATATATATATATATATATATATATATATATATATATATATATATATATATATATATATATATACATACATACATATATATATAATGGGTTGTATCGTTATCTCCTTCAAGCAAAAATCGTTAAGTAAGGTTTGAGCGGGGGGAAAAAGCCATCGAGGTGTGTTATTGTTTTCGATCAAGAATAATTATTTTGATATCGTTAAATAGCGGGTTTACACGAGGACCATCGTAGAAGGCTTTTAATATATTTTACTCAACAGAAACAATCCTCTTTTAAGGTAAGGTAATTACTTGCTTATGTGTGTTCATAATACCATGTTATTATAATGTCATACTCGAACCATGTGTTACATGCGTAATTTAGTCGAATACTTGATGTATAAATATTATGAACAATTTGTATTAGTTGAATCATCTTTGTAGAGAATACAATGAGTTTACTTTATAACTCATTGGGAATTCTTTTGTGTATTAATTTTTCTTGTTAAGCACTAGTTTCGAACATGAAGTGCTCACGTGAGCAGTCTTGATTGCTTGCAATTGAACATGTCTTTATGGGGAGAGTAGGGGGTACCTCTTTACTAGGTCACGGAGCGTGCTAGTTAGCGGCACCACTCGGACCAGGGCAAGATTCCCTGCTTTGGCAGGAGTGGGAAAATACCATTGAATTATATGTTAAGTATCGCGGCGTGTGCAGGGGTTGTAGGGACCTAACCTCGTGATGACTTGTACCGGGTTGTGAATAATTGGTTGATTTGATGAACCGAGCAAGAGATTGATCAGACATACAAGCTTCACAACAATAGTGGGGGTGACAAGGTTGGAAGTGATTTGATCGGAGATGTATCTCGATCTGTATACTACATGTGTTTAACTTTTATGTTATTTGTGAATAGTATCGATGAATATGTCATTTGTTAATCAGTTCATCATGACATTATTTATCTTTGCATACATGCGTAACATGCATAAGTATAGTATACCTTCTTGAGTTTCGACTCACCCTTTATTATTTGTTTTCCTTAGATTGCAGTCATGTCGGAGGATGACTAGTATGGTTTTGGTGGTCCCCAGAGTGCTAGCATGTATTTTCTTTTGGGGTAGCATTCCTAGAAGTTTTTGGGCAACATTATGGTTTTTGCTGTATAGGAAGACGTGTAGTCTTCTATTTGGGTTTAACTGCTTTCGCTTATGTAAAAACTTTTTTAAGGGCTTGTGGCCTATGTATATATAAGTTGGGTTGTCTACTGTTC
>CM028383.1:45901557-46058302 GCA_013146195.2 Codonopsis lanceolata | reverse complement strand
AGGTGAGCTCTCCCATCATGCCATCTCCTTGTTTCAGATCGCTTCTCAAATCTTTTGCACGCACTTTCGATTTGTAGATCCAAAGATAATGTCGCCCACATAGATTGTACCATAAGAGAATGACCTTCGTGCTTGAGGATGAACATAGCTGTGTCTATTCTACCTCTCATGAAACCTTGTTCAGTTAAGAACTTGGATATAGTTTCATACCAAGCTCTGAGAGCTTGTTTGAGGCCATATAGTGCTTTCTTGAGTCAGTACACTTGATCATGTTTATCTTTAATGACAAAACCTTGAGGTTGTTCAACGTATACCGTTTCTTGAAGATCACCATTGAGAAAGACACTCTTCACATCCATCTGATATACTTTGAAGTCCATGAACGAAGCATAAGCTAGAAAGAGTCTGATTGCTTCTAATTTGGCAACATGAACAAATGTTTCATCGAAGTCAATTCCTTCTTCATGTTGGTAGCCTTGAGCAACCAGTCTAGCTTTGTTTATGGTGACATTTCCATCTTCATCTCTTTTGTTTTTGAATACCCAATTGGTGCCTATGACTGGATGGGCAGTAGGTCTTTGAACTAAGCTCCACACTTTGCATCTTTCAAACTGGTTCAGCTCTTCTTGCATAGCTTCAATCCAGTAATGATCTTTGATAGATTCATCAATCTTTTTTGGCTCGATTTTAGACACGAATGCGAAGACAAACATGGTCTTATTTCGAACATTATTTCTCGTATGAATTCCTGAGTTGAGATCACCAATGATTTGTGAGATGGGGTGATTTCTTGTTTCAACAACAATTTGAGGAAGATCACTTCTGGTGAGTTATTCCTTTAGAGAATATGGAGAAGGTAGAGAAGGTGATTCACAAAAAATCGGGTTCAGAATAGGTAGAATCTTCGAGACCTTCATTTTCTGGTGAACAAGAGGAGTGAGTTATCTGCAAAGGTGTTTGAGGTAGAACAAAAGAGATGGGTTCAGGGTTAACAGAATGGTTAGAAGAGGTACCAGCAGAGTTGAAGTCTGCTGGTGCTGGATTTGCAAAACTTGAAGAGTTTGCAGTTGGAGGATTATGAGGTGAAGTAGAAGTAAAAGCTTTATATGTACCTATATCAACATCATCAAAATCATCAGCAACATTTGGAGCCACTCGAGGCTCTAATAATTCATATTCATCAAAAGTAACATGCACATATTCTAAGATTTTCAAA
This sequence comes from Codonopsis lanceolata, assembly GCA_013146195.2. Classification (NCBI taxonomy): domain Eukaryota; kingdom Viridiplantae; phylum Streptophyta; class Magnoliopsida; order Asterales; family Campanulaceae; genus Codonopsis; species Codonopsis lanceolata. The sequence continues at coordinate 46,057,086 of CM028383.1, read as the reverse complement.
TAAGTTTTGTTAAATATGCGAAATGCTTAATGTTTGAATAACCTTAAAAATTCATTCGATCGATTTGAATCAAATTTGCCTCTATATTCTCTTCCATTATATAGAATAAAACATTTACAGCCGAAGATTTTTAAAAACCTATGTTTGGGGCTCTTCCTCACCATATTTCATATGGAGTTTTATTGTGAAACTTGTTTACCAGAGATCGATTCTGAGTGAAACATGCGAGTTGGCGAACGCCTGTAAGTATTTTGAATTCTAGCTTCACAAAGCGGCGTAGTTCTCGCTGCTTCAATGAGTGTTCTGTTCTTCCGTTCAGCTACACCGTTTTGTTGAGGAGTTCCAACAGCCCGAGAGAAGTTGTGGTCGATCGTGGTCATCACAAGGTATCTTTCAATCCGTTGTTCTTGAATTCGGTCTTGGATTATCCGATTCGATGTCACTTATGTCTTCAAGCTTTTGGGTTTGAAGTCTTTTGAAAAGAGCGGTGACCAGATCATATGTCTCATCTTTTGAAGTCATTGTTTCGATCCAGGTGAACCTAAAGTAGTCATCAATTACTACAAATGTATACTTGTCTCCAGAGATACTTACTGTAGTGATTGGTCCAAAGAGATCCATGTGCAGAAGTTGAAGAGGTCTGGAAGATGACATGACAAACTTGCTTTTGAAGGAAGACTTTGAAAGTTTTCCTAAATAGCAAGCTTTGCAACTTCTGTCGTGGTTGGCAGACACCGTAAGTAGACCTTTGACAAGCCCATCTTTGGAGAGTTTGGAGAGGTACTTGAAGTTGAGGTGACTGAGACGCTTGTGCCAAAGCCAATTGTTGTCACGAATGTTGTTTGCAACTAGGCAAAGGCTGGAGGATCCCCATAGAAGGTGTAAGTCCACAACATAGACGTTTCCTTGTCTATTGCCGGTCAGTAATGTTGAGTAGGATTCACGATCTTTGATGAGACATTGGTTGGAGGAGAACTGGCAGATAAGTCCTTTGTTGCAGAATTGGGATATGCTCAGAATATCATGCTTTAAGTAATTCACTAGAGAAACTTTGTTGATGGAGAGACTTCCTCTAGTGATTGAGCCATACCCAATTGTCTTTCCTCTTGCATTGTCGCCGAAAATCACCGTAGGACCTTTAGCTTTAGCTATATCTGAGAGTAGACTTCTGTTCCCTGTCATATGCCTTTAACAGCCACTATCGAGGTACCAAATGTCCTTATCTTCTGAATCTATAACCATGAAGCAAACCTCGCCGAAGCGATCGTATGCTTGTTTCAAGGTCTCCTTGGGATCCTTCTTGAAAGAATCAAATTGTTGGATGTAGGTATACTTCCTGTTGTCTCCTGTATCTTGGTCTCCTTCCAAGTATTCAACAAGAGCTTCCCACATTTCTTTTGCAGTGGTACACCGGATCACTTGTTGGTAAGTACTGATGTCTAGCGAGCTTGTTATGATGTTTATGGCTTTACTTGTCCCTCCACTAGCTACTTTCGTCCTCGGTCCATTCTCGATTCTTCTTTTTGGTACTTCAAGATAGGCTTACCAAATAATCTTTGCCAGAAGATTTACCTTCATTGGTACATGTCGTCCTGCGAGTACACACTTCCATAACCTGTTGTCAATAGAAGTCATAAAACGCATTATCTTATCATTCCATACATCGAAATGCCCTTCGTCCAATATTGGGACGTGGTTCGCATTTGACGTAGCTAGCATGTAGCGTGTTTGTGCCATTGGATCGTGTATCTCAAGAGTTTAATCTTGGAAAAACTAGTTTTCGAAGAGTCTAGCTCTGATACCAATTGTTAGTCCCAAAGGGCACAATAATAAGCTAGAAGGGGGGGTTGAATAGCTTATTAAACACTTAAAACTTTTCGTATTGATTCTTAAAACAAGCATTTGCAATCTATTGAAAATATTGAAGTAGCGAAAGTCTTGCAAGGAAGACAGACTAAGTTTGCTGGTGAAGCACTACCGGTAGACTTAGCTGGTTACTTAAGTTTGCAGCTAAATGAATAAGTTAACAGATATGAAAACAAAATAATGCAGTAAGTAACGAACACATGAATTTTGAGATGGTTCGCACTATAAAGAGTGCTACGTCCACCACTAAGGCAGTCAACCTTGGATTTAAATGTGGACTATATTTTCCACTAGTTCTATTACAGAAATATCCAATGGATCGTATACAAAATATTTGACTTGTGTTTAGGGGTGGGGGTATTGAATATCTGGACAAAACAGAATATTTAACGTGCAGAAGAATAGTAGAAGGAACAACAATAAGAAGCAAATGATTAATGGTTGATGTAGATCTTCTTATTGTTGTTGAGGACTTCGTTGATAAGTTGATGATCTCTTGAATGCACTGAGTGTATAAAGCCTGATGTTGTTGTAAAGATTCAAAGCATTGTTTTCTTCAGACTTTAACGACAATATTTATAGCTTGGGCATTCTTGAGATCTTTGGTGAAGACGAAGTGAGTAACAGTTCTATTAGGTTGAATGCATTAAATGCCTGGAGCTGTTTGTGGACTTCTTCTTCAACTGATACTAAGCAGGGAATGGTGAAGAGTTGTTTGCAACAACTAGCAGGTGAGCAATCAGAGTTTACAAACCTACAATAGTTGGTACAGTCTGTATGTGTTGGTCTGTTCACCTGCTCTGTCACATTTCAGGAGGTGAAAGTCTTCATGCTTTTTCGGAAAAGCTGGAGGGTCGCGTCTGAGAAGTCAAGCGCTGATCTGGAGATGATTTAATTCAAATTCAAACTGATTTGGGCTGAATTAAATAATCCACTAAAGTTTTTTGATCAAATGAAGGGCTGAACACGTCATGCTTTCTTGATGCAGACAAGGTCTGCCGCTGGAGGCTGTTTGAAGTCTTCCGGTGAAGCCTTCAGCCGAAGTCTTCCGCTGAACCTGTGAAGTCTAAAAACTATTATAAGGCAAAGTTCTATACACGGTTGCCACGCTAACCGGTACGCATCCCAATTAGCCACTAAGCATCAAACCTAATGTAATGAATGAACAAATGCAAATCAAGATACAATGAGAAACAACCGAGCACGTTAGTACTGAATTAAAGATCGCTGATCCTTTAACTAAAGGCATGCCACCAAAGGGTTTTAAGGATCATGTAGATAGAATGAGACTTGGTTCTATTATGTGATTTCGTTGTAAGAACGATGTTGGTGAAACTCTATTTGTGATGATTTCTCATTTCAGTCTTGTGTACACACTTATTTATTTATATTGAGAGATAATTTTGTATTGGACCTATAATAAACATATGGTTTATTCATTTATGAAAATATTGCTACATAAAGTATAATACTTGAGTGATAAATTTATTGTAATACATGGACGATAATACTCGTTATTTTGAGAACTTATCACCATGATTCATATATTTATTACTTAATGTGATTGTGTTTCTGGTAAATTTGAGTTTGGCGTGTGAACCAAGTGGGAGGATGTAGGATTAAGTGTGGCCACACTCAATCTCTTTCTCTTATTGTGCGGTCCACTGCTCAACCTCCCACTCATCAAGTAGCAATCGTCAGTAACCGCTCGGAAACCGCTGCAATTAAGGTTTGATGGAAGCCTTACATATGAGATATAAAAATGGTTGGTTTTTGGTCCCTAAGTCTTTTCTTAACAATTTGGAAATCACACCATCAATGAGTGAGAGATAAGGACTTGGAAACACTGAAAATCAAAGTTAAACAACATCGAAATCGACTTTGATTCGGTGGTTCAAGATAGGTGTTTCAACATCAATGGCTGGAGGTAAGTTTTAAATTTCGATCCTTCCAGTTTATTTCGCATTAGGATTGTATGATTCTATCCCAAAAAAGTTATAGATCTTGCGAACTTTGGAGCAGTCCTGGATGATATGAATAGATGTTTCTTATTCAGTATTGCATGGCACATGTACTAGAGTCACACATATGTCTTTTAACTATAAGGCTATTTGTCATAAGTCAAACATATGTTGCTTCTTACACACCTAAGAGCAATATTAAGATCCTCTTTCGTATTTGTAAACTTATTTGAAATGAATACTTTTACCGTGTTCCTATAGATGTGACTTACTTTTGGGTGAAACAACTATGCAAGTCACGAGTTCCTTCATGTTGCATAACATAAAAGGGTAATTATGTTTAATAATGTTATGTGAAGCTTCTCACAAAATATTTAATGATCGAGATGTTGCAAAGTTACAATTTTAGAATTCCCTTCGCGATTAAGACAAACATCCATATGATATAACATGTTACTTGTTTCATAATGCCTTTCACTAATAAATGTTACATTGCACTGATTGCATTTTGCCTATTGTACCTCATTACCATTCCCGTTATTGAGCTCGTCCCAATAGGAGTCCTAACACATTTGAATATTTACACAACAATACAAACTAAATGCATGCATTATAAAAATACCCAACAATTATGATCACATAAGTTGCCCTGAAAAGATCGAACAAATACCCTTATTCAACTTGACCAAGTTATGAGGTGAGAAAGAGCTTTGTGACTAGCAGTAGAAAACTCCACTAAAAAGAAAACAAATTCACCAAGAAAGCGTGAGAGAACCGACTGACGATGTGAGAGAGAGTGACAAAGTAACACCCAATCCCTCATCGGTCAAATGTGAGGATGTGAGGATGTGAGGCTTGAATGTGCGTTATAAATGACCACTCACTACAACTAGATACCTACATCGTTAATGAATTTTTTGGTGGGCTTGTGGTATGCCAGTTGACCTAATTGAGGTGATAGGTGCTTAGTGGGACGTGTGTAGGCTACACGTAACGGGCCGAGCTTTTCGAGCTCGGGGTGTTACAAATGCTAGGTGCTTATGAACCATTGTGTGGGCTACACGTAGAAAACATAGCTTTCGGGCTCGAGGTGTTACAAATGGTATTAGAGTGGAACCCCCGGTTGGAAATATGGGAACAAAGTGTTGTACAACTAAAGTACTTCACTGCGGGGGAGGGAGCCATCTCTTGGCCTTGACGAGGACGCCAAGGATTTAAGCTGAAGATTGTAATACCTCGTCCCACATTGGGTAGATGTTGACTATTAAACCAAACACGATCCAACTAGAGTTATTATTTGTTTATAAATTTTTATTATTTATTATTTAATGGTCAATTAGTATTGTGTTTTCTAATTAGTTTAGGGTTTATTATGGCTATTATAAATAGATGGGTTGAGGAACCTTATTATATGAGAAGGATTAAAAAATATTAGGTTGAGAGCTTATTGGGGTTGTGGATCCCAGCCAAAACCGAGTTTGTGTCGTGCCAGTATGAGCTGGTGGTTGAGAGCGAGCAAAGGGCCTTGACCTGTGGAGTTTTGTTCACACAAGGGATTGTGATTGAGTTTTAACCTAGTAGGATACTATAAATATGCGTGTTATTGGGGTTTTCTAATAAGAGATGATGATATAATTTTATGCCTTATAAATAATTGTGTGTTGCCTTCCCTCTTTCTCTTCGATTCGGCCACACGTCTCACATCAACAACATCTTCCATACAATAATTCTTCTGTACTTGGTTTGTGTGTGTGCTAAGTGCTGATTGGTTCTTCTTAACAATCCTTCCCCACCAAGTTCACTGTACCGAATTGTTTTTTCGTTCTTCATCATCTAGTAATCGGGCTCCATTATAATACTAATTAGTTTATTAGTATTATTATTATTATTATTATCTAGTTTACATTTGATATCAGAGCTTGAGTCTAAATCTTGATTATTTGAGAAGTTAAATAAGAACTTGAGGTTCGATATTGGTTGGTTGTGTGGAGAAAATTGTTATTGAAGGTTGCAATTTTGGGTACTTGGTGAAGACCCGTTGAACAAGGAGTCAACGAAGTATTGTGCAGGCTCGTTTGACAAAGAGTCAACGAATAATTATTAAAGAATTATTGGAGCGTGACTTTTGCGAGAAGAGGCTATATTCAAACGTGTGTGATCAATTATTGATATAATGATGAGTTTTCCCAAGTTATTTCTTTCTAATTATGATTCTTGGAATATCTAGATTAATAATTATCTCAAAGATTGTTACTTATGGTATGGTGTATTTGAGCAATTTGATAATTTGGAGTTAAAGACACTTTCATTAGCAAAAGAACTTTGTGTTTGGCCAATCTTACAAAAGTCGATACATGGAGAAATTTGTTTGTGTTTGGAAAACGCAAAATCTTTGAAAGTGGTTGGGTAAAAACTAGAACTCACTTTTAAAAATTATGAAGAATGTAATAAACTTGAGTGTAATTTCAAATACTTTGTAGGTCTAATTATTTCTAATGAATATTGGACAACGAATTATTCCAAAGATAAGTTTACAATTGAGAAACAAATAAGACATTTAAAGAAAATAGAGAAGATGAAAGTTTTGAATTTGGTGGTGATGCGAAGGAGGAAGAGATTGTAATTGAAGCTACATGTGGTGACACGAATGAGGAAGAATCGATCAAAAAGTCAGTTGTTTTTGATGATATGAGATATGTTAAAGAATTACTTCCTCAAGTAATTAGTGTTGAGAATTTGTTAGTTGAAAATGAACAATTGGGTGAGGAAAAGAACCATATGGAATTTATGAATTTGTTTGGGGTGACTCGAGATTTTGAGTTTGGTGCTTTAAAGGTTGTTGAGAATGCTGAAAATTATACCCCTATTGATTTTTCTTTGTCTTGATATATATCTTAGTCCTAATTCAAGTACTACCAAAGTTGAGTTGTTGAAGTGTTGTTTTGATAATTTAATTGATTGTATTTCAAGATTTGATTGACAAAGAAGATTTGTATTTTCTTTAAGTGTACAGTGAAGATTGTAAGTTCTCAAGATCATGTATTGATGGATATGTTGGATTGGATAAAAACTACATTGGTGAGTTTGATGGTGAAGAACAAATCAAGAAGTTGTATGTCATATATAAAGTTCGTTCTCAACCGTGAGTGAATATGAAGACCGATGTTCGAATTCAAGTGTACGAGATACTGACAGTTGCAAATATTGTGTTTAAGATTATTGCTCGAGATGGCAATGGACCAGCGAGCTTAAGCACGATCCAACTAGATTTATTATTTGTTTATAAGTTTTTATTATTTATTATTTAGTGGTCAACTAGTATTGTGTTTCTTAATTAATTTAGCGTTTATTAGGGCTATTATAAATAAATGAGTTGATGAACCTTATAATATGAGAAAGATTATAAAATATTAGGGTGAGCTTATTGGGGTTGCGAATCCTAGCCAAAACCGAGTTTGTGTTGTGCCAGTGTGAGCCGGCGATTGAGAGCGAGCAAAGGGCCTTGATCTCTAGAGTTTTGTTCACACAGGGGATTGTGATTGTTAAAGTTGGAATTTGTTTAGTAAAATATTATTCTCCTTCTTGAGTATTTTGCTTATTGTTAATTGATTAGTTTGAGTGCTTTTGATTATTGATTATTCTGCTGCTTGATATTTTGGGTGTTAAGAATGATCTATTATAATACATTGATGTTCGTTTCAGAGTTTTAATTAATTAAATAATTTTATATTGTTTACGATAGATATTAATACGCCAAAGTGTGGGTCATGCAATAGTGAACCGGATACTCGGCGCAGACCTAACCGAAGATATCACGATGATAACCAAGCGTAATGAATTAATGAACGAGGGCATTATATGTGTGCCAAAATTAGATGCCGCAAAAATTGTCACCATTGGCCTTTCCGTGTATTTTCATTTTTTGCATTGGCGATCCACAAATTATCTCTATAGTCTCCCCATTGATAGGCTATTTAGCGCCAAATCACAGGCCCACGGTGCTAACATGAAATGGCGCTGCGGTTAATTATACTATTTTTCGATGAGTTACAAAAATTTATAGTTAATAAAATGTATTTTTCTTTAGTTTTTGGGATGTCGTCTTTGTTTTGTGTAGTTTACTTGATCCGACCCCTACAAAATCTTAAACATATATTAATCTCACTTCATACATTGATACTATGTCATTGACACGAACACAAAATCTTGTAATGAATTAATGAATAATACAATATAGCTCATAGTTGTATATGTGCAATTGACTAAAAATATTTAGGGGTTAAGATTGATTCCTTTACTGAGATCTTACGGTCATTATCACTCCCCTAGTTCACATGTGTGAACGACAGTTGAATAACTACCCCCTCTCTTTCTCCAACTCCCCTCACTATTCACGGTTGGTGGCCGCTAATCCTTCATCCACCAAATTCACGTCCTTTTTCTTTTCGATATTTTAATTAATTAATCAATTTTATGCAAAAAAAATAAATCATAAGTTTTGTAATTTGAAATATTTGTTTTTTTTCTTTTTAAATGTTATCGTAATTAACTTAATCAATTTATTTTTTAAAACTGAATCACAATTTAATTTGTCTAAGTTCTGAATATTTATATTTTATTTTTTTCTTTTTAATTGTTATCGTAATTAACTTAATCAATTTAATTTTTTTTCGACCTGTAATTTCATATACAAATAAATTTTAAAAAAAATCATAAGTTTTGTAATTTGAAATATTTGTTTTTTTCTTTTTAACTGTTATCATAATTAATTTAGACAAATTATAAGTAAATATTAATTTATTTTCACATTATCTATTTTATTTATTAATAAATTCACAAACGCCGCACCATCGATAATAATAATTAATGAACGAGTGGTCGAGTGCTATATATGTAATATGTGTGCCAAAATTAGATGCCGCAAAAATTGTCACCGCTGGCCTTCCCCGCATTTTCAGTTTTTTTGCATTGCCAATCAACAAATTCTCTCTATAGTGTCACTGCTGAAAGGCTATTTAGCGCCAAATCACTGGCCCACGGTGCTGACCTGAAATGGCGCTGCGGCTGCCAATTGCAGTCGCAAGTATACGCTTCTCTCAACGCCTCCTCCCTCATAGTTCCAGTTGCATTCCCATCAAGCCCAAATCCAATTTCTCAACATCATCTTCTTCACATATGGTTCGTTCAAAATTATTTTCCCTAAAACTACCTCTATTTCTTCTTCAAATTGATTCATCAAACTGTAACCTTAACGAGTTTACGACCCCCTCCGTCAGTAGTTTCTATGCACAATGTGTTATTTCTTAATACTGGGGGATAGTCAAACTTTGATCACAACTGGTTAATTTGTTTGATGAATTTTTTTCAGCTAAACAAAGAGTGGTTATATTTGTGTATGCCACCTATTTGAATAAACTACTGAATGAAATTGTTGCTTCAGTGCGTTGATGAGGAATGTGATGATCTCTTGCCGTGGTTGAGGAGGAAGGCTGGGGTTGAGATTTCTTCCGTTCTTTCAGTTGGGAAATCTAATCATGGCAGGTATATTGGACGTGTTGATTTCCGTTTTTGGCAGAATGGCAACTGCACACTCATTAAGAATCCATGTGTAAAAATAATGCCACATTTCCAACTTCGCTGTTTCTATTGTAAAATGCTTCTTGATATAGAATTCTCAGAGTGTCAGCAGGGCCGGGCGCTTTCATTATACTGCCTATGTTCCTATATTTCTTTTTGAAGTGTTTACTCAAAGAGTTTCATATGAAGAATTTTTTGGATTTACGATAAGGTACAATAAAAAGGAATGAAGATTCAGTTTCTGTGTCCGATAATTGCATAGGTTATTGTTTCTTCCTTGTTAGTGCCATTATGGTTTTCAGGTTGTGGTGCAACTGTGTCGCATACTGAATGACATTGTAAAGACTTTGTAGCTTGTTCTAGCTATGTCTTTAAGGCTGTTGCAGGCTTTAGTCTGTTACATTGGATTTCCATACTTGCATTTATAGAAAAATAATGTTCATAAAACATCTTAGAGTCATCCTTCCGTTAGTAAGACATATGAGGATTAATATACTATCAAGTAGCAAACTTCTTCTAGGCTACTGCAAGATTGCTAATGTGCGAAAATAATCCAAGCTGTTACCTAATTTCACTGAAGATGCATGTCAACCTCTCACAACTACACATAGTTACAGTGTTGGAGCCTTGGCTATGCATTTCCCTTGTCTATCATCTCTATATGCATCGACACATTTTGAGTGATATGTTTTACAAGCATTTCCTCTTAAGCCCACGACAGTGAATTGGATAAGAAGGTTTTGGGATAGGGTAATGCAAGTGTAAAACAACTTACACATGGGAACATATTACAATAAACTTTATTGTAATGCACTCTGGCAAAGATCCCAAGGGGTGGGAGAGATGGCAAGACACTCATGCAAAGACCTTGAGGTCCTTGGTTCCAATCCCCATACCAACAAGAGGCTACACTTACCTATCAAAAAAAAACATAACAGCAATGGCAAGTTGGCAACTCAAGGCCTACAACCTAGCAAGCATGGTTAAAAGTGAAATAACATCCCTCTTGATGATTACTGTCTGCTCTGAAAGGTCCCAGAGTCCCAGTTCTCACCACAGACCAATGGCATGCACTGGGTGGTGTGATTAATCTGTTTGGTGATTGATTCTTAATGTATTCAAATCTTCAAGCTTCTGTTGAGTCTTGACTGCTGTGAAAATGTATTTACCCATACCTGAAAGTTCTGAGTAATTAAGGATGAAAAGTAAATTGCTAAAGCATGAATCATAAGCAGTCAATCATTAGTCAGTTTATCTTGTTTTCAATATAAATGGAAAATGGCATTTGAGGTTGGACTTGTCAGCTCTGCGGATCTATCAAATGCCAAGCAATAGAGGCAGTGTTGGAGACAAGTTCACTTTCTCTATGCATTTTCTTTATCTTTTTTCTCCTCGTTCTGGATTAATGAGTTTTAAGTAGTGTTTTATGTAATCAACTCTGGGATCTGCCACTCATAGTTGTATGGAGCAACCATACCATTGCAATAAAGCTCGCCCTTGGGAATTTTCAGTGTCCCAGAAATAAGGCCTCAAGAACTACAATAAAACTTGCGAAAAGAAAAAAAGAAAAGGCACAATGGAGTTACTTAATATGTTTTTGCACACGTTTCCTGGATGCAGGTGCTTGTTTGCTTCTAAGTCAATACAAGCTGGCAAATTCATATTGAAGGTTCCTTACAATGTGGTATGCCATTGTCAATTTAAATTTGAAATGTACAAGGCACTCTCTTAGCTATTCAGCCAAACTTTGGTTGTCACAATGCTGAAAATATATGCAGCATTTGGTGCCAGATAATCTACTGCCCGAGATTAAATATTTCTTAGGAGATAAAGTCGGTTATGTTGCAAAGCTTGCTCTGGTCATTCTAGTTGAACAGAAATTGGGACAGGTACATGTGGCAATAGGAGTTAACATTTTCATTAGTTAATGTTATTGATATTTTTCCGTCTATTCTATAAATCGGCAATATGCCAATACCTACTTTAGATTTTCACTTATAAGGTTTTATGTCTCTATGGGAGATATACTATTTGAGAAGATATGGATTGCTAAAATTGATCTGTTTATCCTTTCTTCTCTGGCACAGGATTCTGAGTGGGCTCCCTATATTAGCCGTCTCCCGCAGGCTAGAGAGATGCATAGCACAGTAAATTGTTCCACTTCTATTACTTGGTTTTGAATGCCTCAAACTTGTATGAATATTGTAAAATAGTTGATATTTTGTTTCGTTTGTGCTCAACCCAACAAGTCTTTCCTTTTTGGTTCTGTGGTCCCAGCAAGTAATTTTTGAACTAAGTTTCAATGCTTCCCTTACCAGAAGTCCACCCAGGTTGAAATCATTGACTGATGTCATTCCCATTTTCTCCTTGTGGGCAACCACGGATATATAATACTCTCTCTGTTCCATAATAGTGGTCTACATTTCCATTTTTGTTCATCAATATTTTTTCAAATGTACCCTTTTCCAAAATTCGAAATCTTTTCAACTATCAAATCTTCCACATTAATGGGGTAGATATTAAGTTGGCACAAAAGTAGCTTAACATGAAGACATCCAAATGTCTTAACCGTGTGCCCAGTTAAAGTGCCCTCTTACATTGGCGCAGAGAAGTTCTTCACCCGCATCTATAGAGCACTCTTCTATCAAAATATCAATAGAGGTAACAATAAAACTTATCGCATAAGTAGACCTAATGCTTTCAAACTCCTTCGCTTATTGATCACCAAGTCAAAGTCGCCTACTATTTTGGGACATAGAGTAGTTTCTTGATCTGCATTCATATGGTGGTAACTCATTTTGGATGTAGAGAGTAATAATACCTGTAAGCGTTTGAAGGGATCCTCTGATATTTAGTGTTGTTCCAATATCAGGTGCCTCTTCTCGGACACCTGAAGGAGATATTATGAAAGTTTATGCAGCTTGCATTATTAAATGACCATAGCAGTCTTGCACTTGTGGGAGTATTACCACTAGGTTGGATATAATCTCATTCTTTCACTACAGAAAGATAAAAAAGAAAAAGAGAGTCAGAGAGAGAGAGAGAGAGTTATGACTAGACCTAAAAGCGTGGGATTTTATGCAGATTTTCTTTTTTGGAAAGGACAGTTGCCCGAATGCACTGATCTTGCCTAGGAAAAGGTCATAATTCTCATAGGAAAAGGTCATAATTCTTGCCTAGGAAATAATTCTCATAGCATGGACTAAAGTTTATTGAAGATAAGCATCGGAGGAAGCATTTTTTCACATTACATCAGAAGACACTGACCAATATATTTTTATCAGATACATTAAATTAAGCAATAATAGTGCTGGAACTGCTAGTTCCTACTAGTTCTCGGGTAATGAAAATCCCTACATACTGCAGGACCTCAATGTCAGCAGAATTCAAAATGGTACAACACTACGACACACTATGCCCTTATGGTGTATTACGAGGCTCCTTTGTTTTACAACATTGTCTTCTCCATCGTATTCATTTCCTTTTTTCCATTTTCTGTCATCGTTTGGGTGTACGGGCAGTGGAGGTAAACTTTGTGAAATCTATTTTGCTCAAATATTACATTTTTATGATGGGTATTTATGAGGTTTTTCTTTTGTAGTTTTTTCTTTTCTTTACATTTGGATGATCCAACCTGTTGTAGATTGCTTAATTTGGAGTAAGTGTTGAATACTTGAATCGCTGTAGATGTTTTGGAGTGACAATGAATTGAAGATGATCCAGAAGAGCTCCCTATATCAGGAAACTATTGAGCGAAAGGAAGAGATTGAAAAGGACTTTTCGGTAATCAAGCCAGTAAGTACTTGACAGTTCTACTGCTGTTTGGAAGTTAATCTGACTCTATCCGTTTTTCCTTTCTTAGTAGTTTTCTAGGTAGGCTGTCTGAAACTTATTTTAGTCCAGTTGTATTCTTTCACCAGCTCTTTTTGATTTCTGTACTAGTAGACTAGGCCTTCTATTGAATCATCTGGTTTTCGTTAGCTCTATGTTAATTTGTCACTATTAGTCAGCTTTCTTCGTTGCCATCATTAACAGACTTCAAACTTATTCTAGTTTTTGTCTAACTTCATGCTAGTGTTTCAGTGTTTTGAAGGGGAAAATATTTCTTTGAGACCATTATCTTGTTTCGTTGTTTTGTCTAATTTCAGGCTAGTGTTTGAGTGTTTTGAAGGGGAAAGTTAATTTTTTTTCTTTCACAGTTATATTGTTTCAAAATTTGCATTTAATATAGAGCTAATCCAGGTGCTTAAAAAAATGTGTTCATGTGATTGGATTTTTACCTCTAATGTATTTTCATTAGTTTTCTGCACCGCAGAACAATATCTGTTTGGCTACTGACAAACTTCTAGTTAAGATTTTTTCTTTAGTATTTTTAATTTTGATTGCAGGTTCTTGATCACTTCCCTGAGATTTTTAAACACGTCACACTAGAGAATTTTAAGCATGCATATGGTTTAGGTACGACATTTATCGAATTTACTCACTAATCTTGTTCTATATCTTAGATGCTATTCCTTCACATAGTTCTCATGCGCAGAACTCATTCACACGTGCTTAGGGCATTAATTTTTTTTTGTTGGAACTGCTTAAAAATTGTCTGATACATCAAGGGTTGCAATTATCTTTCAGTATGCATCAGGGGATAGAATATAGCATGATGGATCATCTCAAATTAATGTAGTGTTTGGAATTCCTTAATTTTATTAACTGCTCACTCAGTTCATGTTTGTCAGTATCAAGTCACACCAGGACTGTGGAGGCCAGAGTTGGGTGGAGTGTGGACCACACTCAAGTCATGGTGTGTTGGGCAGTGATGTGTGCTTTTAGTGCACTCATTGACATGCCTGAGAAGAAACAATGATCACTTTTGCCAAGCGTGGTAATCTTTAGCGGTGGCTTTCAGCAATGGACATGGATTCTGTGCATTTGGTGCGAGAGAGGGCGGGTAGTTTGAGAGTTACAGCATATGTCTTAACTCTTTAATGCAGTTTCGTCATTGACCTTGTAATGGTTCTTGAGGGGGTGCCTGAGTGTATCTAGATGTGAATCAAATACTAATCTACAATTAACTGAAAGAAGAATCCTCCCAGTGATGCTCATTGACTCCAGATATTCAATGCAATAAAAAAACTAACCTAAAATGTATTTGCAATAGCGATCAATGTGTTAAACATTTGGGCGAAGACGAGATAGGCTTCTCTCATTAACATATTGCATAGCATTTTTCTGGTAAATATCTATTTTTTTTTCATTGGTTATATTAATATCTGTTGACTTGATAAACTCTTTTAACCGTTTCAGTTGTATCTCGAGCTTGGATTAGCACGAGGGGGGTTTCCATGGTATCACTATTTGACCATTTTTCAATCATTTACGTGAAAACTTCAGTTCGTGTTCGTAAAGTGTTCCACTAGATTCCTTTTGCAGATTTTCTAAACCATGATGTCGTTTCGGAGTCAGATGTTTTGTGTGATGAAGGCAAAAAGCTCTCACAGGTAGATCCTTATCATGATTAAAAAACAAATACTCCAAAAGTTTCTCTCTCCCTCTTTCTCTGAATGTGATTGTCTTATCTTGTATTCAGTAAGGAAAATGATAAGGATACAAACTTTCTTGTACGATTTCACATTCCAATTTAGGAGTCAAGCATGCGATGGGTTCAAGGGTGACATCACATGTTTAATGCTGTGATATCTAACCAATCACATGCTTGCCGCCTAGATTGGGATGAGAAATTTGTATAAAAACTTTGTATCCCCATCACTACTCATCCAGAAAATATGTTCATTCAACCTCTCTGTTTCTCCTATGAGACAAGGAAGCTTTATGGTTTGCCTTTCTTACCCTACTTCATAGTTTATATTTGGGATCTTATTCTGTTGCGGTTGATTACTTTTTTGCTCCTTGAGCTTAGTTGTTATCTTAATGGTTGCAATAAATTATTTAGAAGTTAGCTGATTTTTGGTTTCAAAACCTCTATTTGAGTTAAGTAGATTACAAGCCCACAACTAATCCTACTGTATGATCATCGGGGGTTACCTGTCCCTTTCTGTTAAGTTTGGTCAGATCAATACCGATCTGCAAAGTTGGTTGTGATATATTGTAGCTAAGCATAACTATGCTGTCAAACATTTCTCTCTCTAAAATTTCTCTCTGCAATGTAATCATCAATTTAAAATGGAGAGAACTTTTTTCAACGCAGGAAGGAAATTGTTCGAAATTCACAGATGGAGAGAGCAGGGTGGAGATGTGTTTCGATTCCAGGAAAGATCCAGATTAAACTTCATGAGTTAGTGATTTCCAGCCACGAGTTGGTCTGGGTTTGTGAGTGGATGGAGAAAGCGTGATGTGAATCCGGGTTCGGATTCGAGCCAAGATCGATTCGAAGATTAACGGACCCTTGTGAAAAGGATGAAAAGGATAGGGAGTCTCCTCGACCCGCTAGTCGCGATTGACTAGGAACCTGGGGTGCGGTAGAACCTTCGACGCAATTGCCGGAAGACCACGGAACACCACAATCTTCCGACTCGTGAAGATTGATAAGTTCAAGGTGGTTTCTAATCCAAGAAACTCAAATACTCTCACAAACTCAATTGGCACAAGTGTATAAGAACACTTAAACAAAGCTTATGCTTTAATATATCAACCAAGTTATCTCTACAATGAGTTTAGATCTGCCTTTTAAGGCTTAAAATGCAACAATTTAATTAAGCTCAAAGCTGGTCCATTAATTAAGCTCAAAGCTGGTCCAACTTCAAGTGTCCAACTTGGTTCCAACTTGGCTGTCCAACTTCAACCTTTAAGACAAAACCTTCTAACTTGCATATGATCTTCTCTTTATATACCGGATATTGGTGACTTCAATTTGATTCCAAATCTCTCCCACAAGTTGAAGGGACTCCGTTGGTCCTCTGCTTATGATCAACTGGATTATCTTGACCGAGCTATCTTGATTCCCATCAAAGGTGGCGGGAAGAGACAAGGGAAGATAAGGGACTTCAAAGTTTACAGGTTCCAGGAGACAAAGATGATATGTATCCTGAGGGACTCTTCTGGGTCCAAGCGACCACCTAAATCTTACAAGGAAGCAGCGGAGATTCCACCTTGGCCGGACTTAGTATCTTGTGTTCAGAATCCAGAGCTTAGAGGTGGAGGAGACATACAGGTGGAGGATAACTCTTGTAGAGGGGCTTATACGTTCTTGGAGAGATGCCTAGTGGGGAGGGTTGGGGATCATGACTGTCTGATTCCGACCAAGGTCGAGATGCAGAGGTGGGTAGACCTAAGGTGGAAGACGGCAGGTGGCGTTGGAGTTAAGGTCATTGCAGAGAAGCTCTTTCTCTTTGTTTTTCCGTCCAAGGAGGAAGCGGGAAGGATTCTATCATCCAAATCTTGGGTGTTCGATTCGTAACCTCTGCATTTGGAGAGATGGAGTCCGTTTGCTTGTTGTCATCGAGAAGGGAGGAAACCCACTTCGGGGTGGATTCGAGCTGTGGGGCTACCAATTCATCTCTAGGGTAGTAAGGTGTTTCGTGCTATTGGAGACTTGTGTGGAGGCTTCATTGATATCGATGCAGAGACAAAGATACAAGGTGATTTGAGGTGGGCTAGAATGTTGGTCCATTCTAGGTCAAAGTTTCCGGCTACGATTAGCATTGCAGAGGGTGTGAACACTTTCGAGGTACCTATTTGGGTTGAGACGAAAGCCGTTGGCTGGACTCGGTGTGGGGAGGGGAGTCGTGGCGGAGGAGAGGCTGAGAAGACGAAGCAAGGTGGCGAAAAGGGTGGAGGGGTGCACGTACAGTCTAGTTATGTGTGGCGCCAGAAAAAGTACTCGGAGGCAGGGTGCAGTGCCAGCGATTCAAATTTTAAATATTTTGAGGATGACGGTGCCATTTTTGGGGATGGTGAGCTTCAGGCCAAGGTGGGTCAACATGAGGTGGGCCAAACCGAGCCGGTAGCTGGTGGATCTGGGCCTATTTCTTTACAAAGCCCAAATGAATTTAATTTACATCTTGAGATACAACAGGCTCTACAGGTTTATTTGGAGGTTATTTTTAGGGGTGGGCCGGAGGTCCCTCTGGTGGGGTCCAGTTAATCCTATTTTGGTAGATGGGGCTGAAGTCCAAAACGTTAATATGGAGAGACATGCAGAGTGGGTCATTTCTGAAGAGGTCTATCCATTTAAGGTTGGGCAGGCCTGGTCGAAGACTCAGATTGAAGGGCAGGGTGCCTGTTTCAACTCAAATGTCGAGGTTGCAGACTTAGAGCCTATTTCGGTGGATGGAAATATTGTCAAGGAGGTTGCTTCGACTCAATCTCCGGCAGAGTCTACTGGGGTGGCTTTGAAAAGGGCTCCACTTGTAGAGGTCGCAGAAGATCAGTATTTGACTCGTCTCAACGAAGCAGGATCTTCCTCCAATTCGGGAATGGCAGAATCTTGGGATTTTCTGGAATGGGTTTTCGGTAGAGATCTTCGCCAAGGTAGTGGCAGCCGGGATAAGTCTGAGGATCGTTGTCTCTTCGAGGAGTTGGTAGTAGCAGAAGGTTTAGTGGCAGGTGAGAAAGTTCTGCAGCCTATCAAGTTAGGCCTGGGGCAGGAAGTGAAGCTCTTGAATGATGGGAATTTTGGGACCGAGTCTTCTTCGCCTAGTGATAAGCTGGAAGAGGAGTTGCCAGAGGAGGAAGGTGAACCTATTTCCTGTACTCCGATCACTATAATTCGTCCAGAAGACATTTGTGAAGTGGCATATCTTACAGATAAAGAGGTGGATGAGGATATCTCGGTGTGGGTTAAACAAAAAGCTAAAGGTGTTGGGAAGGTTTTGGGGTGTCTGGTTCAGGATATGAGGATCAGATCCTGGACTTGCTTCTGGACATCGAGAAGAAGTGGAGATCGTAGGGGGAGACAGCTGTAAGAGGCTGAACAAAACTAGGGAGAAAGGTAAAAGGGAGCTTAAACAGTTGTGCAGCAGTCTTAATGTTGACATGTTCATGTGCCAGGAAGGGGGGAAAGGAGGAAAAAAATTGTTTAATATGCATCTAAGAATTGTTTCCTGGAATGTGTGGGGTCTTAATGATGTAAACAAAAGAACACTGATAAAAGGATTGATTAGGAGATGGAAACCGCATGTTGTTTGTCTTCAAGAAACGAAAATGGAGAAGGTTGATGTCAGTATCATTGATAGTGTTTGGAGTGCTAGAGGGGTGGATTGGGTTCACTTAGGTTCTATAGGGCTGCTGGGGGGTGTTAGTTATGTGGGACAGAAGTGTTCTGTCGAAAGTTGACTCATCGCTGGGTGAATTCTCAGTTTCATGTTTGCTGAAGACTGTGGATAATAGCAGAGATTGGCTCTTTACAGGGGTTTACGGGCCATGTAGCACTGCTGCTAGGGAGAGATTTTGGGTAGAATTAAAGGATACAAAGGCTAGATGGGATGTGCCATGGTGTGTAGGGGGTGACTTTAATGCGGTTAGATCATGAACGTTCTGGTTCTCGTATTTATTCTAGAGAAATGATGGAATTTAATGATTTCATTAATGAGATGGAGTTGGTGGATCTTGCTTTGGTAGGGGGTGATTTCACGTGGTTTAGAAATGGGGAGCGTCAACAATTTTTGAGAATTGATAGATTCTTAATTTGGGAAGGCTGCTTTAGTGGTTCAATTCAGTCTTGTTTACCAAGGCTATCATCAGATCATGTGCCTTTGCTTCTTGGGTGTGGCGGTATTTCTAAAGGGAAAACTCCTTTTCGGTTTGAGAATATGTGGTTAAAAGAGCCTGGGTTTCTGGATTGGGTGAAGGCTAGATGGGATTCTTACTTGGTGGCTGGTGATCCGAGCTTCAGAATAGCTAGAAAATTGAAGTTTGAGGACTTAAAAGTTTGGAATAGAGAGGTTTTCGGAAAGGTGGAGTTTAAAATCAAATACATTTCGGATGAGATATGCAGGTTGGATGAGAGAGCAGGGGATGGTCTTTTGGATGAGGCAGAAGAGTCCCTTAGGGTGCAGTTGAAACACGAGTTGAAGAGTCTTCTTATTCGTGAAGAGATCTATTGGAGACAAAAGCCGCAGGTGCAGTGGCTAAAGGAGGGAGATAGTAATACCAAGTTCTTTCACAGGATGGCAAAGATCCGTGGAGCAGCAAAAAAGATTAGTTCTGTCCAGATAGATGAATAGATGATGTGCTGCTGGAAGATGAGGCAGAGATTAAGGATGGCATCACGAATTTTTATAGGCGACGATATGAGGAAAGTGGGGATTGTAGACCAAATCTGGATGGAATTGACTTTGACAGTATTAGTGCTGATGACTCAGCTCGGCAGTGCTGGAGCTTCCCTTCTCGGTTGAGGAAGTGGCAGCAGTGTTACGTAAGATGGGGGAGATAAAGCCCTAGGTCCCGATGGGTTTTCTATGGCATTTTTTCAGCATTGTTGGGAGGTGGTTAAGGGGGATATCATGGAAGTGTTTCAGTTTTTTCATTCTAGTTTGAGATTCGAAAAGGGCCTTAATGCTGCCTTCATAGCCTTAATTCCAAAAAAGTGTGGTGTGACTGATTTGAAAGACTTTCGACCAATTAGCTTGGTTGGTGGCATTTACAAGCTTATCTCCAAAGTGCTTGCCCAAAGAATGAAAAGGGTAATGGGCAGGATTATTTCGGCGTCGCACGCTTTTGTGATGAATAGACAGAATTTGGATGCATCTTTTATTGCCAATGAAATCGTGGATGACAGGTTGAAAAGTGGTGTTCCGGGGTTATTGTGTAAGTTGGATATCGAGAAAGCTTATGATAATGTGAACTAGGACTTTCTGCTTTACATGTTGGAAAGGATGGGGTTTGGTATTAAATGGGTCCAATGGATCCGATTTTGCATCTCTACGGTATGCTTTTCTGTTTTGGTGAATGGGGAACCATCGGGGTTTTTTTCAAGCTCGAGGGGCTTGTGCCAAGGTGACCCTCTGTCCTCGTTTTTGTTTATTGTTGTTATGGAGGCTCTTCGCAGATGACGCGTTGGTATTTTACGATGCAGATAAGGCTCAGTTGGGGTATCTACGATTGGTATTATTATTCTTTCAAGCAGTTTCGGGACTTCGAGTTAACATTTCCAAGAGTGAAATCATTCTTGTATATTAGAAACCCAAAGGTTGAATTTTTTTATAATATGGAAAATATTATCTTTCTTTGATTTCATAAATATGGCTCTAGCTTCGTTCTTTGGGTGCAAGTCTGCTTTTCTTCCTTCCTCTTACCTTGGTCTTCCCATAAGTGCACAGTCGAAGAGTACGGAGTTGTGGAACCTAGTGATTGTGCGCTTCGAGTTGGCAGGGTGGAAGCGTCAACTCCTTTCTAAGGGGGGGGATTAGTCTTAATCAAGAACACTCTTTCTAATTTACCGACCTATTTTCTATCGCTCTTTGTGATTCCTGCCACAATAAGGCAGACTAGAGAAGTTGGAAAGAGATTTCTTGTGGGAAGGGCAGTCGGAAGGCTTTAAGTTTCATTTAGTGAACTGAGAGAAAGTTTGTTCTAGGGTTCAAGTGGGAGGTCTGAAACATCAGAAAACACAAATTCTTTAACGAGGCCTTACTGGGGAAATGGTTGTGGAGGTAGCTTACAAATAAGGAGGCTTTTTGGAGACAAGTGGTGGTTTGTAAGTATGGGGCAGGGATCACTCCTTGTTCCCAAGTGCGGTCAATTCTACTTTTGGGGTGGGAGTGTGGAGAGGCATTAGGAAAGGGTGGAGTTCTTTTGAGAGATTCATTAGGTTGGCAACGGGGTCTCTGTGAGATTTTGGGAAGATAGATGGTGCGGAGATACGTGTTTGAGGGCGGTGTTCCAGAACTTATTCGAGGTCTCCATGGATAATGATTGTAGAGTTAGTTCTGTATTGTCTACGGTGGATGGTACACCTATTTGGAATCCCACGTTCAGAAGGAATTTTCATGATTAGGGAGGCTTCAAGAGCAGAATATTGGCGGATAAGGTGGTCTGGAAAGGTACATGAGTCCTCTTTTTTCAGTCAAATCGTATTATCTCAAGCTTCTCAACTGTGGTAGAACTTCCTTCCCTTGGAGAGCAGTATGGAACTCTCAAGCCCCTAAGAGAGTGACATTCTTCATGTGGGAAGCGACTCACGAAGCTATCCTAACCGGGGACAATTTGCGGAAAGGCACATGGTTTTTGTCAATAGGTGTTATTTGTGTAAGGCTAGTTAGGAGAGTGTGAACCATCTGCTCCTCCACTGCCAAGTGGCTGTTGAGTTATGGAATTTTGTGCTGGGCCTGTTCAAGATGACTTGGGTCATGCCGAGGTCGATTATTGACCACGTTAGGGGCTGGTCTATTGGGTACAAGAATAGGAGAAACTGTTTTTGGGAGACAGCTTTTTGGGAGTGTGGTGGACTCTATGGAGGGAAAGAAACCATAGGGCCTTTGATAACAAGGAAATGTGAGACCCGATCTAAAGAATTTGTTGGTTCGCACTCTTCATTTTTGGTGTTCTGAGGCAGATCATTCCACTCCCAGCCCTAACACTTCTATTGTAGATTTTGTAAATATTATAGATGTTGGCTAATTCTTTTGGTAAAGTATACTCTTAGTGTACAAAGGCCGCATCACCTGTTTTGATGCTTTTTTATATAATTATCACTTATAAAAAAAAAATGCTTGTCTATGAATTTCATTTTCCCCCCTGCACATCTGGTTTATAGCTGAGGTTTGCCTTGCATGTGGAGTTGCCGTTACACTATGCTTCATTTCTGCAATCTTCTAGACAACCTAACATAATGTGTTGATACGTTAATTATGTACCTTCTATGTTGTTTTTTCTTCTATATATATTTAAGAAGGTTTGTTCTTGTTCATTTCTAGTTTTAAATTTCAATTCCAAATGTCATTTGTGCAGGTTATTGCTGATCGTAATTATGCTCCTGGTGATCAGGTTCTATTCAGCATATCTTCTCTTCTAGTTGGTGTATATCTACTCTGGATATAACTTTGATTTGGTTTTGTTTAAGCCCAAACGTTGAGCCACTTTTTGGGTTTGTGTGGTATAGAAGAAACATCCATTAGGAACTGGAACTACGACCAGAGATTATTGTAATTCTCCTTTTGCCATTTTGTTTGTCAGATCTTCATATGTAAAATTTTGATCTTTCTTAAATAGGTTTGTTCGAGTGTCATTTTTAACAGCATGTGTTAGGACTTCTGTGACTTCTGCTCACACAAACCCCTTGCGGGAAAAGAATAAAATGATAGAAGGATGTCTACACTAACATCCTTCTTATGTCACAGAGTCTTGTATTACAATGTTCTGCAAGATCACTTTCTGAACTTAAGTAATTGCTTGATGATTTTCTGCAGGTTCTCATAAGATATGGGAAGTTTTCTAATGCTACACTCTTGTTGGACTTTGGGTTTGCCCTTCCTAGCAACAAATATGACCAGGTTAGTATCAACATTCAGTTAATCTTGTTTAAATCATAGGTGCTCATAGAGAGGGCAGAATGATCTGATGCACCTAGCTTGATTCCTTTAGCAACACTCTTTATGGATATTGATTAATATGTATTCCTAGTTTATTTACCCATTTGCAAAGAGAATGTGAGAGAGAGAGGGGGGGTTATTACTCATCATAGACTGGGTTTTTGAAGAATCTCGGTGCTGTTTACATGGGGAAGCTTATGTAGTGTGACCAAATCACACCAGAATAAAATGGTACATAGCGCTAGTCATCTTCTCCACTGAATTGTGGCAAATAATTTATAGGTGCTGAGATCTTTATCCTCAAAAGCACTAAGATTCCACTTATAGTGTCATTGGTGCAGGTACTGAGCTCAAAGACTCCACCTAATTTGCCAACACCTGATTGTAAGGCTGAAAACATTATGTTGGCATTTGCTATGGTCAAACAAAAGTAGTTTGTAGATGATATCTTCCATAGTAAATTACTTATGAAAGATCAATAGTAGCTAGGATTCAAGGAATCTGTGAATACGGCTCGTGATGTAGCTTTAGCTACACTCGGAGGTGCATTGACTAGAAAGTCAAATATGTAAACAGGGAAGACTTTAAAACGATTAAAGCAATAATAAACACTGAAGTTTATCAAACAATCTACAAGCTATACTTGTAGATCCAACCTTATGGTAAAAAATGTTTTACTAAAAAGGATTATGTGTTTAACAAAATATATTGTGAAATCACCAAAATACCAAAGCTCTCACAAGACAACAAGTCTTGGAGAGGAAAACCCACAAAAACAAAGCATAGAAAACGTAGGAGTAAAAAATAAGCTTCTTAGCAACTAGGAAAGCAAACAGCAAAAACAGCAATGCAGCTTGTGATGAAGCTGCATCCGAATTCTGAACAGCTCTCAGTTTCTCCTCTCTTTATTTCTGCGTGTATCAACCTGTACGTGATCTTCATATATATGTGCTTGAGCTAGAGTCCTACATAAATTAGAAAACCAAAACTCCAAAGAAACTAAGGATTAGGAAATAAATTAGTTTTCAAAATCTACTTTCCTAATTTAAGTCAAAGAAGCTATCCTAGATTTTATAAATTTAATTAAGGACTCTTTGAGAGCTTTTTGGAATGGATTAAATATGGTAATTACTTACCAAAACTTTGAGGACCATAAAACTTATTAAATATGGTAACTTCTTACCTATGTTGCACGGACACGGGGATACGTGATTTTCAAAAAAATATAGGACACGAGTGCTGGGGGGTAAAGTGTAAATATTCAAACTATAAGGACCAAAATGTAAATATTCAAAATATAAGGACCAAATTATAAATATTAAAAAATATAACCACAAAATAAATACTTCTAACATACCAAAATATTAATATTCAAAGTAGCACAAATACTCAAAACATACGTAACACAAATATTCAACATAAGTAGCATCAAATATTCAAAACATAACATAACATACGTTTTCCTCATTTTCCAGTGTTTGGTAACCTTAGGAAAATGCAGTCAACGTAAAAGGTTTTCCGAGTCAACGGAAAATGAAGGCTTCTTTTCCGGAAAATGACTACGGATTCATTTTCCGTAAGTCATTTTTAAAATGTTCGGGCACCCTCCGCACCCTTTCACAATAGCACATATTTACTTACACACACAATATTTCACTCAACGAATAAATTGTTTAGAAATATAAATAAAGTTTGTGCATACTATTTAAAAATTATAATTTTAATAAATGCTTACTACGTTCTAAAATTAGTGTCACCTATATTATTTAGGGACATCATAACCATTGCCAATTTTCTATTTTAAAACGTTTTTTTCATATCAATTATCAAAAAAATTATTTGTAATTGTGAGATTGAAAAAAGATAGACATTGATTTGACACCACTAATGATAAATTGAGAGTTACTAAAGAAAAATTGTTTAAAGTTCAACACTATTTTATATTCAATATGTGTATTAATATTAGAATATATTTTTTGTATTTATTCATATATTGTTTTCCGTAACATTTTCTAGGGACATCCTAAACATTGTCTATTTTCTATTTTAAAATGTTTTTTTTTCATATCAATTATCAAAAAAAATATTTGTAATTGTGAGATTGAAAAAAGATGGACCTTATTAAAAAAAAAAAAGATGGTCCTTATTGATTTTTTAGGGACATCCTAAACATTATTTATTTTATATTTTTATTTTTGTATTTATTCATAAATTGTTTTCCGTGACATATTCCGTGTGTTTGCCAAACACCCGTAAATGTTTTCTGACATATTTTCAAAAGATTTACCAAACACCTGAAAATGAAATCTTTTGATTTTCCGGAAATCATTTTCCAGAAATCATTTTCTGAAAATGATTTTTCGTAAATCATTTTCTGAAAATGATTTTCCGTGAAACAAACGAAGCCTAAATATGGTAATTACTTACCAAAACTTTGAGACCATAAAACTTATTTAATATGGTAACTTCTTACCTATGTTGCACGGATACGGGGATACGTGATTTTCAAAAAAATATAGGACACGAGTGCCGAGGGGGGGGGGTAAAGTGTAAATATTCAAACTATAAGGACCAAAATATAAATATTCAAAATATAAGGACCAGATTATAAATATTAAAAAATATAACCACAAAATAAATACTTCCAACATACCAAAATATTAATATTCAAAGTAGCACAAATACTCAAAACATACGTAACACAAATATTCAACATAAGTAGCATCAAATATTCAAAACATAACATAAATGTTCAAAACATAAGTAGCATAATTCTATTCTTCAATATCTTCGGCTTCGACTTCTTCAAAAAGAGTATTTTCCAACTCTGGTTCATCTAATGTGAGGTTCGCTATCTCGAGAAATCCAACATCCTCCATGCTTCCAAAGTTATCTCCACTAATATCCCACATCTTGGTCTTTTAGTTTGGTATCCCGAATTGTTACGTGATAAAAGACGGAGATTGTTATGCACAAATACCAAATGCTCAGCACGTTTTGGAGATAACTTGTTCCTTCTAAGTGAGTGAACAAATGAATAAGTGCTCCAATTTCTTTCACAACAAGAGGAGGAAGATGGTTGTCCAAGCACTTTCATAGCCAATGCCTGAAGCAAAGGTGCACCGAAACCATAAACTGACCACCAAGTCCGTGGCTCCATATAACCCATCGCCTGAATGGCGTCGGCGTCATTAAAATGACCTCCACTCATGGCAAATAAGCCATAATCAGCCATAGCAACTTTACAGTCTTCGGTTTGAAAAATCCTCTTAAAACACTTGTTTCTTTCAGAGGCAAGTTCAACATCCCTATTAGGACGAACTCTTCCTTCTCCTTCTTCAAGCCATGTCCTGCTATAGAACCTACATGAAAAATGATTTTCATATCATATCCATATTCATAATGTCTAAAGTAAAACAAATGATAACTATAAGTCTATTATTACCTCGGATTCAATGAGTGTGCTAGACAATAAAGTGGAGTATTATTTTTTGTCCATCTTGCTACAAGAATGCCATGGATCACATCATAGAATGAAGATTCATCATTTGACAATAACCCCTCATGGTCAAAGATAACCTTCTTCACCTTCTCAATCATGGAATCCCACATCTCATAAACTAGATGAAGACAAGGTTTATCAGTACACAAGCACGAAGCATGTCATAAATGGGGCCAGTAAAATCAATGATGTAACTTATCTTCCTCCACCATCCATCATTCAGCACCATCTCACGGATCGATTCAACAGCTCCTCTATCATCATCTTTATAGTTTTTCCACTCATCACTAAGCACCATATTTTCTAAAAGGCGTTTAATGAGTTTAAACCTTTTAAGCATCACAACAATAGAAGCAAACCGAGTATCTGCCAACGCCAACAACTTCAATGGGCTAAAGCGATTAAATATAGCCAATGACATCTGATGGTTCATCACAAATTTTTTAACAAACAATGCATCATCATGCACTTTAGTAATCCAACCACATTCCTTCTACACATGTTGGTTGCTCTCGACATTTCTTGTTGCACATATATTTTTCAATGCAAGATTAAGAGTATGCACAACACAAGGAGTCCAATAAATGTTTGGAAACTTGCCTTCAATTATCTCACCATCTTCTTTGCAATTAACAGCATTATCAGTGATTATTTGAACAACCTTGTTGTCCCCAACCTCATTAATCACTTCTTCCAATTTTGCAGCTATAAAATGTTTGTCTTTAACCATACCTGAACAATCAACTGCTTTGATAAACATAGGGCCACCGTCCGAGACAACCATGAAATTAATAATTGGCCTACGTTGAGGATCACTCCAACCATCCGACACAATAGTTACCCCTTTCTCATGCCATACATTTTTTATAGGCTCTAACAATTTCTCCACATGTGCTTTTTCTTGCAGCAAAAGTGTTGTCCTAAGCTTATTGTACTTGGGAGGAACATAACCACCCAAATTAGCATTAGCTGCAAATGAATAAGACTGCACAAAATGTGGATTCCTAGCCAAGTTAAAAGGTAAACCCCCGGTATAAAACATCCTAGCAATTTCAGCATCCAACTGATTCCTCGTTTGCAAGTCAAAAGCTTTTTCAATACTAGAATTTCCTTTCCTTTTTTTTGATGTCAATTGGGCGAGTGCTTGGGGAAATTCAAGTGGGGGTAAAGAAGTGGAGTTAGGAAGTGAAACCGTTTTTGATTTTTATGAACCATATCTTTTTCCCGCTTCTTCATTTATGATAAATCTTCTTGAGTCACACTTTTACATGTCGCAATCCCTTTTCCACCAATCTTTAACAAATGAGCTTTAACTCGGGTATAGCCCACGAATATCTTACTACAAAAATTACATGTCTATTTCCTATTACTACCAACATTTACCCCTTTTTCTATGTTTGAAACATACTTCCATAAAGGACTATGCTCTTCATCATTTCCGGCAACAGAAGAAGTAACACTAGCAGAACCGGAAGCGGAAGATGACATATTTATAAAGTAACATTTAATTTATAATTGAAGTTTATAACAAAGTACACAAATTTTATAAAAATTAAAAATTAAAAATTGAAGTTTATTGTAACAGAGTACACAAATTTTAATTTATCACAACGATTTTATACAAATTGTGAAATTGACTCAACAGTCAACACACATCAACTCAAGTCACTCAACACTAAAAAGTTATAATATAATTTAAAAACCCACTCTCATGTTCACTGTTCAGTCATGAGTGTAATGTTTGTTGATTGTTGACTCATGTTGAGTACTTAGACTAACTTGGTGGTTGACTGGAGTGGAGAGGAGAGAGACTTACAGTCTCACAGACACAGACGCAGAATAAAAGACGCAGAATAAAAGAGAGGAGAAAAATAGAGACTCACTGGTCACCACCGACGAACTGAAGAATGAAGATGGAGACTAAGACGAAGAGTAGATCGTCGAGGGCGAGTGACGATTTTGAACAGAGAACGTCGCGTAGACAGTCACGCAAGTCGCGCAGCATACAAAGAACAGAACAGAGAAGGTCGCCTTCGAAGGCGGCAAGGGGCCCGGCCGGTGGCGTACGTTGTTCGGTGGATGGTTGGCGTCGGTGACGAGGGAATTTGAGGGGGCTAGGGTTTGGGATTTTAGGGAAGAAGTGAGAAACTGTTCATGACTGTCGATTGATATTAGTAGTCGATCGAAAATATAGCTCAACCGCGTCTGACTTCCAGGTATGTATCTCGATTCCCTAAGCTTCGCACCAGTGTCCGTGTCCAGAAGTTCCAAAAATCCAAATTCGGCCCCAAAATGTATTTTGGGTTGAATCTGGCGTGTCAGTGGCGTGTCTGCGTCCCGGCCGTGTCCGACTCGGAATTTGCGAGCAACCTGCCGTGTCCGTGCAACATAGCTTCTTACCATTGCTTTTGGACCAAGAAAGAGTACAAAAATAAAATCAATGGAGGAAAATAAGACGACCCTATTTTACCCTTACAATCTCTCTTTGTTGAACCTTTTTGGTCAAATCAAATGACAATTGTTTTTCAACACCATCAAACATCTAACTTACGTTGGTTAGAAAATCTCATCTCCCCTTGAATTTGTGTAGGGTATAAAATCAGAAATCATCTACTAAGCACAAATTATAATATAACAATGATGCAATCACATGCATACAAAACAAATATGAAACAGTTTATGGGAGAAACAATCACAATGATGAATCTACAAGGAATCAGATTCATCGTAAAAAAAGAAAAAGAAATAGGAACACTTGATCTCTCTCCCCCTTTTTGACCTGAGAAGGAAGAGGGAGAAACGGAAGAGGGAGAAACAATCTTTTAGGAATTCTCAAAAATCCAAGATTTTGAAAAACACAATTAAGTGTTCACCATGACTTGATCACACCCTTAGCAATAACTGAGCACCTCATATCCAGACTCAATACCTCTTAGTTCCCCACAAAAATTAAACACCTACTAAATATTTTTCAACATGGGGATTTTTTGGAAATTGATTTGCACAGTTTGATTTTAGGACAGAAATTCAACAGGCTGATATCCTTACCAACAATGCATGTCCTAAAATTTTATGCCTAAAACATGATTACTAAAAACTAGGCAAAAGAATAATGCAATTACACACAAGTGATAAAGACAAGATCAAAGGATGTAGTTCCTGATGCAGCTGCATTGGGAGATGCATTCGCCAAAATTGTGATTTTATGTTTAATTTTGTATTTTTTGTTTTCTCAACCAGATTTCTCTCCTAATATCATAAATTTTTCATAACAAAAATTCATAGGTACTTTATTTCCCTAGGAGTATAGCTCTACTTTATTTCAAGCTATACGAAACATGCCACTAGGAACCTTTCACACTATTTACCAAGGGAA
The DNA here is from genome assembly GCA_013146195.2 of Codonopsis lanceolata. Taxonomy (NCBI): domain Eukaryota; kingdom Viridiplantae; phylum Streptophyta; class Magnoliopsida; order Asterales; family Campanulaceae; genus Codonopsis; species Codonopsis lanceolata. The sequence continues at coordinate 46,027,320 of CM028383.1, read as the reverse complement.
GTCATTTTGCACAAGATCAACCCATGAAATCCAAAGATTCATAGTCCTAAGAGAGAATGACAACAAACCTTTTTCATAGGTAGCTCTGTTCCTTTAGGTAGCTTTCACACTTTTCCAAGGGTATCCATTTTTCTCAAGATCAACCTATGAGAACCAAAGTTTCATAGTACCAAGATAAGATGCTACAACCCTTGTACTTTAAGGTAGCTCTTTCCTTTGTGAACTTCAAACTTGCTCAAAAACAGGGAGTGAATGAGAATCATAACGAAAAAATCACAATTGATTTTGAATGCAATTCCCAAGCAACAAAAGGCACAAACATGTGAATCAATTGATCTAGAGTGCCCGCTAAATACAAAATGCAATCTTCTTTTCTTATAATTAACTAAGTGTAAATTCATATGACATACATACCAAGAGATTTTCTTAGATTGAAAAATCTTTTCAAAATCAAGACTCTTAATAAATATATCAGCCAATTTTTGTCCCAACATGTTCTATACAAATAACACCTTGTTCAATCTCTAATAAAGTGGAATCTTATATCAATAGGTTTTGTTCGAGAATGTTGAGCTTTTTTGCATCTCTGATTGGTGGTGTTATCACAATACATGGTTAACACATCACTGTGTATGCCATAATCATTGATCATTTGGTTCATAAAAGTTGTCTCAACACAGTTTTGTTTTATACTAAACCAAGAACCCAAATTATTTTTTGAAAATTGATCAAGCTCTTCTTGCATAGCATTGATCTAACATTCATCTTTTAAGGCTTCATTCACATTCTTTGGTTCAATATTAGACACGTAACATAATGCATAAAAATTTTCACATTCAAGAGAGGATAAGCAAGGTAATTTCCAATAGTCAACCTTACCTTTCTTCTTAGTAGACATACTATCATGTACATTACCTATCACTTGATAAGAAAGATGAACTTTCTGAATACGACTGAGAATATCTTGGTTGCGATCAGTCACACTGGAATGTGTTTCAGGTTGTTCAGTTTCTGTTTTAGCATCCTCAAAATTTCTAACCAATACACCTTCCGATGCAGCTGCATCCGAAGCTGCGTCCGGATTTGTTGAATTTTCAGAACTTACAGCAATTGTATTTTTTGGAACTGAAACAATGTCTGAATGTCCATCAGCTGCTGCAGAATCTGAATTTTTTGAAATTGACCCAAGATCACTAAAAACAAACAAACAAACCCTTTTTACGCAAAATATTAGCACATTGAATAGCAAAATGACCAAACCCTTGACAAGCTCTACATTGAATAGAATCAATATTTTTATCACTTGATGTAGATTTCTTAACAAAAGAGTTAGTAAAAGATTTTTTAGGGGTTTGGAAAGAGTCTTCTTTGGGAACAAACTTATAAGGCTCAGGTTTGAAAGGAGTTTTGGTGCTTGAAAAAGGAGATCTATTTTGTCCTTTGGCTTTCAAAATATTTTAAAACTTTGTTGTTAAAAGATCTATTGAGTTTTCATCAAAATCAAATTCCTTAACATTCCAATTTGAGTAATTCGTATTCGTTAAGGTAGGAGGACGAACAAAATTCTTATATTGGGAATTCATCATGGCTACAACCAGAATCTTCTCTTAGTGTCGTCAAGAGGAGACTCTGATACCAATTGAAAGATCAATAGTAGCTAGGATTCAAGGAATCTGTCAATGCAGCTCGTGATGTAGTTTGTACTGTAGCTACACCCAGAGGTGCATTGACCAGAAAGTCAAATATGTAAACAGCGGAAGACTTTAAAACGATTAAAGCAATAATAAACACAGAAGTTTATCAAACAATTTACAAGCTATACTTGTACATCCAGCCTTATGGCAAAAAAGATTTTACTAAAAAGGATTATGTGTTTAACAAAACATATTGTGAAATCACCAAAATACCAAATCTCTCACAAGACAACGAGTCTTCGAGAGAAAAACCCACAAAAACGAAGTATAGAAAACGTGGGATTAAAAAATAAGCTTCCTAGCAACTAGGAAAGCAAATAGCAAAAACAGCAATGCAGCTTGTGATGAAGCTGTATCCGAAGCTGCATTTAAATTCTGAACAACTTGTGATCTTAGCTAGAGTCCTACACAAATAAGAAAACCAAAACTCCAAGGAAACAAAGGATTAGGAAATAAATTAGTTTTCAAAATCTATTTTCCTAATTTAAGTAAAAGAATCTATCGCAAGATTTTATCAATTTAATTAAGGACCCTTTGAGAGTTTTTTGGAAGGGATCAGGACTCGTCCTTTGTACACAAGAGGTGTATACTACCAAAAAGACTAACTAAGATTAGAAAAGTTATGAACAAAATCTACAAAAGAGGTTGTCAATGGAATATGTGATTGTTCAGCTCGTGCATACCACGAAAACAGGAGGTGAAGCATAGCACTCTTCAAATCTTATATGGTCCCTTCCTCATTGTCAAAAGCCCTACGGTTTCTTTCCTTCCATATTGTCCACCACACCCCCAAGAGAACAATTTCCCAAATGGTGTTTCTGTTCTTCCTTCGCCAGAAATATCTCCAGCTCCACAATAGATCTTTGGGGGTCTCCGGAAGCACCCCGCCACGTTGAACAATCGAAACATGAAATTCCATAATTCCCCTATCATCGGGCAATGCATAACCAAGTGATTTACACTCTCCTCACACTACTTGCACAGATAATATCTGTTAACATATATAATCCCTCTTTTCCTCAGGTTATCACCAGTTAGAATAGCCTCGTTCGCCACTTCCCGCGCAAAAAAAGGCTACTCGGTTTGGAGCTACCGTCTTCGATACTGACTTCCATGGGAACAGAAGCCCTTCTATTTAACAATTTTGAATAATAACCTTTGATTGAGAATTTGTTGTCCTTCGCCCGTACCCAAATCACCACTGTCACTCTCACAACCAACTTTTCGAGCGTGAAGAAGCTCAAAAAATCTCGACACCGAATCTATCTCCCAATCCTGAAAGTTTCTTCTAAACGTTGGGTTCCAAATCACCCGACCACCCTCTAAAGATATCATGGAGCTGATCAAGCTATCCTTCACCGCCATAAAGATATCAAGCTATCCTTTTCCCTAGCCATAGAGAAAAGTTCAGGAAAGGATGTAAGCAACTCTGCATCTCCACACCATAAGTCTTTCCAAAACTTCACCATCACCCCTGACCGATCTGGCGATCTCAAAAGATATGTTTCTACCAAAAGCATTCCATCCTTTTCTAATGCCTTTCCACACTCCTACCCCAAAGGCGTCAGCGGTCTCTGCTGGAAACCACAAATGATTCCCCAAATCGTACTTGCTCTCCACCACTCTCCTCCAAAAGGCCCCCTTATCCGACAAATACCTCAAAAGCCACTTCCCAAGCAAGGCTTCATTAAACAACTTGAGGTTCTTATTACCTTAACCTCCTTTCCCTAAACCTAAGCAGATTGTATTCCATTTGACAACTGACCTTCCCACAAGAAATCCCTCTTCAACTTCTCGAGTCTTTTCCGAACCAAAGCAGGAACTACAAACAAAGATAGGAAATACGTAGGCATGCTCGAGAGTGTATTTTTTACCAAAACAAGTCTCCTTCCTTTTGACAGATACCGCTTCTTCCAACCTGCCAAGCGTTGTTCAAATTTTTCAACCACTATATTCCACATATTTTTACTCTTGAACGGAGCTTCGATTGGCAACCCAAGATACACAAACGGAAGATTGGAAACCTTGCACCCAAAAAATGAGGCCAAAGCCCCTACACACATCACCCACTAGAATGATATCGCTTTTGGAAATGTTGATACGAAGACCTGAGAAGCCGCCTGAAAGAAAAGCAGCAACATCCTTAGGTAACCCAATTGGGATCGATCCGCTCTACAAAAGACCAAGGTTTCATCTGCAAAAAGACGATGGGACACCAAAGTCTCCGGACTATCGCCCCTACCCACACTGAACCCACTGATGTAACCGCCCAACACAGCTTTCTCCATGAGTTTGCTAAGAGCCTCAATAACTATGATGAACAAAAACGGGGAAGAGGATCTCTTTGTCTCAAACCCCTCGAGCTCGGGAAGAAACCTGAGGGTTCTCCATTTACCAACACTGAGAACCTAGCCGAAGAAATGCCAAAATGAATCCACCTCCTCCACTTATAGACGAACCCTATTCTTTCCATAAGATACAACAAAAAGCCCCAATTTACATGACCATACGCCTTCTCAATATCTAACTTGCAAAGAATTCCCGGAACTCCACTTTTAATCCTGGCGTCCAAAATTTTATTAGCGATCAATGACGCATCAATGATTTGCCTATCCTTAACAAAAGCGTGCTGAGTCTCAGAGATAATCTTTCCCAACACCTTCCTCGACCTTTGAGACAACACCTTGGAGTTGAGTTTATAAACCCGCCAACTAGACTAATAGGTTTGAGATCCTTCACATCGCTGGCCCTTTCTTCTTTGGAATCAACGCAATGAATGCAACGTTGAGACTCTTCTCAAACCGCAAACTATCATGAAAGGAATTAAAGACCTTCAATATCAATGAACACCTTGCTCTTTTCTTTACAAAATCTGTCTTCACTAGAGATTTTTGTATATACTAGTTTGGATGGTTTTGTTAACTTTGAGCTTCTGTTTACTTCTTCCTTTATACTGTAGAATGTAAGTGTCCCCGAGGGGTATGATGTGTGCTGGGCGAAAATGCTAGGTGTGACACGTCGCTATCAAAGAACCTCAAACTATGAAGATCGGGGTGGAAGTCAAGACTCATTAGTGATTAGGTAGAAAGAGGGCAAAGACTGATCATTGGGAGTGCTCTCTAATACTCACTAGCTCAAGTCTCGAGCTAGAAACTTGGTTCGCATTATCGATATTTGATTTCCCTTAAAATGGGGTTTGTGACCTTTATTTATTGTGAGTGTGGGATGACACATGGAATCTTTTGTATTGACTATCCAATGATCATAGGACAAGTGTCCCGTAAGTGTGGACCACAATCAACTCTTTCTCTCTTGGTAATCAGGTCACACATGTGCGGTACTTCACACATATAACGGGTAAGACTTTCTCTCGACTTGACGCCAAACAAATAACCCTCAAGGTCCAAAAATCTGGCTTGGCATGTTGGGGGTTTAAGGACCCTAGGCCTGCCATTGCACTTAGAGCAGATCACCCGGTAGTGCCCTAAGTCGGGTCATCCCCGAGGGATGTAAGTACTAGTGGTAAGTTGTTGTCTCTTTTTTTTTTCTTTGATAGGTAAGTGTGACCCAAGAGGTGGGAGAGATGACAAGGGCACTCAGGCAAAGACCGGACTCTGGGGCAGCTCAATCTCATAGGGTCAGGCAAGAAGTCGTCCTTAACGAAGCCTTTTGACCTTCGGGCTAGCTTGCTCGTGGAGACTATCAATAGAGCCAGGGTGCGGCCGTAGAGATTTATGTGTCATAACTCTTGGGCTGAAACACTCAATCTCGCCCCCTTTTAGCTATCTCCCGGAGCCTAGTACGTCCCGTTCGGTAGGTCTTAGTTCGGAGATGACTAGGTAATTACGTGGCAATTACCTATAGTGGCATGACACAACCCCTACTACAAATACAATCAATAGCGGAGAGAGAGGGAGCGGGAGCCCTCTCCCCCTCCCACCCCCAAAGAGAGAGAGAGAGAGGTTCTGAAAATATGTATTTCTAGTCTTTAAAATTTGTGAACAGAACTACTAAATAGTAGTTTGTCCCCCCTCAAAATAATATGTGTAACAAGTTTACTTCTAATTCTTTCTATATATTGACCAATTGTTTACAAGTATTTCAGAACATGACTTTAAACTCTTTAAAATGCCTATTTAATTGATTTTTTTTACACAATATAACAGGTTTGCATAAGTTTTTATGATTATATTTATTTTTTAATTCGGCCAATATACTTATCGGCCTCCTCCCCATTCAACCGGTATTTCCTAGATCCACCCCTGGATATAATTGACATCAGTTTCTTGCAGGTTCAGCTTGACTTCATTATTCCACATCATGATCACCTGTATTCAATGAAGTCTGAACTCTTGTGTAGTGATACTACTCTGACTGTGAAAGATTGCAACGACCTCAGCTCTACGCATAATTGTTTCACAATAAAGTAGGTACTTGTTAATGGAATTTGTCAGTTGATGTCTAAAGATAGTCGAAGATGAATGGATATTCTATTGCTAGTTATTCCCTTTTTTCCGAACTAAAGATGGGCCCCTCTCTTTCCAACCCCACACCCCACCAAAAACTAAAAAATAGAAGGAAAATAAACCGATAATGGTAGAATCAAAATGGTGACATAGTGGACATATGAGGGAATCTAAAATACCCTGACAGCTGACATATAAATGTTACCCTACCCTGGTTGTTCTCAAAGCTGTTGGAATGCCAACCAACGAGAAGAGGTTAAAGGAGATCTTCATCCATTACTTTTTGGGTTCACTAAAACTAGATTATTAAGCTGTTAGATGATGCTCATTTTTATCATAAAGCATTTGCATAAGATTATATCGTGCCTAAATATGTTATATTGACAATTGATAAACATAGTTAATGCGAGATGTGGTAAAATGGTTCTTTAAGAGCTTAAACACGATTATCCAGTGGATAATACATAGGGGTCTCTCAGCTATTGACTCGCTTCAACTTTATTATGTGTAGTTTTGTCTGCACATTTGCTTAACTCCAGGAACTCTTGAGAGGGTATCATATAAATCTTACCACCCATGGGTTAAGAAGCTTTGATTCTGAATAAGTAGCCCACCAAATGTATATTTGTTTAAGTTGGAGTGCTCCAACCTAATATTAACACGGTTAAAGCACCCAAACATCCTCATATGAGTTTATTGGATAAATTGCTCAAAACCTTCTGTATCTGATGTCCTCATATACAGGGAAGTGCGGTCTGCTAGTGGGAAAGGGAAAGGAATTCCACAATCACTTCGTGCATTTGGTCGTGTTCTATGTTGCACTACGCCTCAAGGTCCCTTTTAAGTCAATAAGTCAAACCTTCCTCTGTTAGTACTTGCGATATAGATTTCCCATATATCTTTGTTCGTCTACAAATAACTTCTTGATCAATATTCTTGCTGTTCAGAACTACTCAATTTGGCCACTGAAGCAGCACAGAATGATGGTCGGCTGGCTCGACGTCCTTTTAAGAACAGGGCCAGAGAAATCCAATCACATCAGTTGTTACTGTCAAGGATTAATCAAATAATTGATGAATATAATGCATTTATCAAGGTATTGACTCACCAGCTTCACCCCATAGAGTGGCTAGTTATGAAAGATAAATGATTGCTGCTTGATTGCATTCTAATGCCGGATTTGTCTTTTCACTAAAACTCCCAAAGTTAACCTGACATTTTTTGCTCTGCTCTGCTTTGTCTGTATGTGTGTGTGTGTTTCCATTTGTCAAAGCACTGGACTCGTAAAGCATACAATATAGCTCTGCATAGCGGTTTTTGCTTTCTGCAAAGGCTAAGGTGCTTTAACAAGCGCACGCTGACATAATTTTGTTTCCCTTTTTACACAATAAAGTTTGGTATTTCAATTTACCAGAAATTTAGTGGTATAACTAAATCTCGATTTCATTATGCTCTCATGACCTTGCATCCGTATTATCTGTCTGTCACAGTTTGTTTCTCCAATTTGACAAGTAACTAATGGTACCAATAAATTATCAAAGGAAAAAAAGGTGAAATTGGTTGTCCAGAAGCTTATTTTGCTAAAGAGCATGCACTTTTGGTCAAGCAAAGAGTGTGGGTTGATTAGGAAGGATGAAAAGTAGTTTAAACATGTTAAGTTGTTTGTGTTGCTTGTATAGATCAAGTCCCGTACAGATTATATTCAATATACTGTGGCTTACTTTTCATTGAAATCAATTCCCTGCTACGTTGCACGTATTCTTTGTATTTTGTTAATTATTCTTCATTATAAACAACTAGTTGGCTATACAGATGCATTTCATGACTATAACTGGTTCATTGTTTAATCATGCATATACAGTCACTGGAACCTCCGAGTTCTCCCTGCGTTTCTGAAAAATTTGCTCCACGGATGCATCTAGCGAGAGAACTCCTCACTGGCGAGCTTCGAGTACTTGGGTCTGCTTCTGCTTGGCTAAAAAACTATTGCAGAACCTTAACAGAAATCCAGGATATATAACAGAACTACTGCATTGGGTAAACACATCTGGATTTAATTTGTGCAGTTAGATTAGATTATCCATTAAGCATAAGTTTCTTAAGAAATATGTTTCTTCTTTCGTTTCACTTACAGGGCTCATTAACAGCTGTCAGCTACTGAATCACATTGCTGTAATTGGTAGTGCTCGGACTTGCTTTCTTCAAGCCTACTGGCCGTCTAAGAAAGGAAAAGAGATTAGAACATCTTCCAGACGCAAACCACTCTGAGCCTGAGGGAGTTCAGTTCATGAAGGGAAGGCAACGGATATTAGTATAAACTTTAAATAAAAATATAATAATTTTAATAAAATTTATTATTTGTTTCAAAAAAGCCTCCCATCAAAATTCACTTTTAGCCTCTGTAAGTGTTGTGTAAGTGTTGTGCCGGCCATAACAAGATGACATATATATTTGTTTAAATAAATTTTTTTTTTTACAAGATAACATATATATTTATTTGTGTTTATGTAGAAAACGTGTAAAGGTTGTGACTTTTTGAATGAACAAATGATGCAACTATGATGAATCAAGATGTTTTGAATTAAAAGAGAAGTTGACAAAGACTGAGACGAAGTTGCATTAGAGAAAATAGAGGGAAATGACACTAAAAAGAAAGTAAGTGACTTGAAGTCTTGAAGTACAACTAATAATGTAAATTGCCACATTGAAATCTCAAGTTACAAGCAATTGGAATGTAGACTCTAGTTTGTTGTAATTGTTATTGTATATGAATATGATATTTTAAGTCCTAAGGTTTCCTATTGTGGCAGACCCCCAATTTTTAAAATTCTTTTAAAGATTAATATATTATTTGGTCCTTGAACTATCCACGAAATATGTGTTTGGTTGCACTATTTTTTTCGGTATGTGTTTGATCCTTGAACTTGGTTTTTGTTGTGAGATTCCCCCTTACGGGTTACCGTCAGTTTTACCGTCAAAATTTTATTGAATTCCCGAATTTATCATTAGTAATGTTAATGGTTAAAAACTCAGACCCCTATTGCGCCCACATTGAGGTTTTTTGTCTTAAAAAATTTCATTTTTTCTTGAACGCTGAACGCTGAGGGACGTAGTGAGAAATTTTTCCTTTGTTGGATGGAACCAAAGGGTTTGAAGAAATTAATTTGATCTCCATTCTCTCCAAACCCTAAGTTGATCTCCATTCTCGTCAATCATGGACTTCTGTAGAGCCCTAACTGCACTCTTAGATCGCTTTGTTTTCGTCCTCTCATTGGTAAAATCAACACTCCTTGTTAAGAGATTCCCTTCCCGTGATCTTCCTGGGCCATCTATGCTGCTCAATCGGCATTGAATTCTCAGTATGATCCCTGCTAGGCGTCGTGGCCTAAACCTTTTGATGGGAGGTCTGTAATCAAAAGTCAGTTTGAACCATCTTACCAATCCGCAGTGGGAGTCTGTAATCCAAGCCCCAGGCTTGAATTGAAAGCATATATTTGATGAAAAGAAGTCCAGTAGAGTTGTGTTTCCAAAAGAACACAAAACCTGAAATTGCAAATCTGACTATGCCCATTTGAATCCATGCCCAAATCAATTTCTGGAGTCGGCGCTAGAACAGGAGCGACAGAGCACAAAGACAGAGATGGCAGCTAGGGGTTGAGTTCGTTGAAGGCCGACGGTTGGAATTTCAGCAGCGGAGCTTGACATTGGGCGTTGGTGATGACGTTGGAGAGTGGCATCTAAGGTGGGTGATGTTCTGGTGTAGATGGAGGGTGCTGAATCGAATGACTTTGCATGTGATAGAGATGGATGAAGATGAAAATGGTGGGTGAAGAAGACGGTTGGATTGTGGAGATGAAATCGAAGAGGAAGCCATCTGGAGGTTGGAAGATTGACGGTTGGAGTAGGGGCGACAAGTTGGGAAGGAGAAAGAGAGAGGAGGTAGAATATGTAAAGAAGATCGGAGATGGCAGGAAATTTCTTAACGAGAATCTCTTAACGCGGAGTGTTGATTTCGACCATTAACATTACTAAGGGCAAATTCAACAATTCAATAATATTTGTGACGGCAAAATTGACAGTAATTCTATGAGGGGGGAATCTCACAGCAAAACCCGAGTTCAAGGGCCAAACACATATCGAAAAAAATAGTGATATCAAACGCATATTTGTGGATAGTTCAATAACCAAATAATATATTAATCCTTCTTTAATAATAAATTTATGAAATAAGTATGTTAAAACAAATAAAATTATCGTAAAATAAGTATCTCCATCAACGCAAGGATTCATTGTTTTTTAGTCGGCGTTTGACCTCATAGAGAGAGAGAGAGAGAGCAAGTATAAACGTATAGTGAGTGTTAGAAATGATCTAATTACTAATATATAAGTAATTAATTAATTTTTTTAATTGAGAAGGACACTTTAGTAACTGTATTTGTAATTAGGTGCGGTGTTTAGCACTTTAGATGCCACGTTTAAGGCACTCCTAATAATTATAGGATAAAAAATGAAATAAATCCATTTGGAATTAAATAAATCATTTTTTAAAATCAATCACTTTCTTAAAATTCGATAGGAGATTAGGAAGGGCCGAGGGGGGAGGGTGGTGGTCAGTTAGGGTAATTTAGTCAAAAGGATCGGGGGAGCATATAGGGATCGTATCCTAGCCATTGAAATTGGATGTTCTAGTTCTAGTCTTCTAGATCCTTAAAGAAAAGATAGTTTAGTTTTAGGCAAAACACACAAACGGGCCACCCAACTTTGGACCATATTGCAATTCGGCCACCGAAACTTTGGTTTATCTATTTTGGCCACCCTACTTTCATTCTGTTGCAAGCGAGCCCATTTTTGGATGACGTTAGCCCAAGACGTTAAATTTTAATAAAATTCCTTTTGCCCAAGAATGGAAGGTATCCCTACAACACCCCTTCACAAAAGGCCTGTTCGTGCCCCTTCATCTTCTCCGGCAATTCTCACCAATGTTCATTAACGGATCCGATCTCTGCGACCTCAAGAACACCCAAATAAATAAAGATTCCGAATTCACATAATCAAAACAGATCCAACACGTATATTGACTCCAAAAATTCAATAATTCAAAAACCGATATCCTGTTGAATTCAAAGAAAAGAGTTAACACTTAAAAATGTCAAACCTTTGCTTTACAAGAAAGAATTACCCATCCGCCAAAGAGTTAACACTAATCAACGAAAAACCTCTTCGGCAGAATTGGAGTTAGCATTCGCCGAGCGGGTGGGAGATGTTGATTCGCCGAGAAAGAATGAGGCCTACCGTGGATTCGGGGCGGGAAGCCGGATCCAGATGGCGGTGATACGAGATGCACGATCGCTGGGTTTTGGGTCGACCATGGATGTGGTAATTCATCTGAAGACGAAGATGGGTGAAGGAAGAAGACGGGATGACGGTTGGCGTGAGAAGAGCACTCCGGATCTGCTTGAACGTAGCATAGATGAAGGAACCGCTGGTTTATATAGGGGCCGACCAAACTCGCTATTGGGAAGGACGGATGGCGGGAGGATAGAGCGTGGAATCACCTGGGTGTTGATGGAGAAAAGACCGGATGGAGGCGAGGATGGATTGGAGGTGGCCCGGATACTGGGATGAAGGGGGTGGACGCCAAAGAATTGATCAAGAAGGGGTGAGATTTTCCTGAGAAGAAGGGGAGAAGATATGGGGCTTGCTCGATTTGAACGGAGGGTTGATTCGCCGAGAAGCGAGGCCTGCCAAGGAGATTGGGGAAAGGGCGACGCGTCGGCGACTACGTGAGGCCGAACGAAAGGAAGGTGGACGCCCGCCGATGCGTGAAGGATATGGAGATATATGAGAGAGATATGAAAGATGACAGATTTTCGGCCGCCTTTTTCTTTTCGGGGTGGGATTGAGGTCCCTGCTTCAGACATGGCGGGTGTGAAAGCTTTGTTGGTGATCGCCAGATTTGCAATTGAAGATGTTACAGATCTGTGTGTGTGAGAGAGAAAGAGAGAGATGAAGATGAACTGTTTAACATTGTTTTTCCCATTTTACCCCTAAAGTTAACGCCCTGGCTAATCTGGCGTTAGAAAATGGGCTCGCTTGCAACAGAATGAAAGTAGGGTGGCCAAAATAGATGAACCAAAGTTTCGGTGGCTGAATTGCAAGAAAGTCCAAAGTTGGGTGGCCCATTTGTGTGTTTTGCCTTTAGTTTTAAAAATGAAAATAACGGTGATTCGGAAAAAAATAAATACAAAGAAGACATGGTACGGTAATCAATCTATCTATAATTATTATTAAAAAAGAAGTTACTGTTGTCACGTGTGAAAAACTAAAAAAATTTAAGAGATTTTGTGTTACCAAGTATCACCTTCAAAATGGTAAAAGTTTATTTTCTTTTCAAAATTGATTATTTTAAAATAAAAATTATAAATCTGATTAGATAAGATAAAATTCATAAAATTAATTTGATAAGATAAAATAGATTTAAGATACAGTTTTACGAGCATATTTATGATAGGGATTTGAGATTTTGTTTTTATTTTTTTTCAACTATTGCTTAATTAATAATCTATTAATTATCTATTGAATATTATTAAAATAGAAGCCATTATTGTCACACGACGACTTTCTGTTGAACGCTTAAAGTTTTAAAGGAATTTTGTGTTCCACGTGTCACGTTAATGTGAAGTTGTAATTTTTTTTTTGCTATCAAAAATTAAAACCGGATAGATTTTAAAATCGGTGCCTCATTTATATATGGTAAAAAAAAATTTAATTATTTTTTATTGTCAAAATCGGTTAGTACGAGATAGATTTTATCACATTTGATTTAGATACGTTTCACTTGATTAGAATACCAAATTTTCATGATAAAAGTGTTTTTTTGCAAATAAATTTTATCCGTGCTCATAGATTTTAATATTTCAATTACCTATTCATTCGATCAATTTTGAATACCTTTTTTTTCAAATTATTCAAATTATTTTTTTTTCAATTATTTATTACAAGTTTAGAAAATCATCTTATTATAAACAACTTTTGCAACAACAAAAAAACTATTAAAACCGTGCATACAGTACTATATATATATATATATATATATATATATATATATATATATATATATATATATATATATATATATATATATATATAAGTTTTCCAATAAAAAATTAAAACCGGATAGATTTTAAAATCGGTGCCTCCTTTAAGCATGATAAAAGTTTTTTTAAAATCATTTTTTGCTGCCAAAATCGATTAATACCGGATATATTTTATAACAGTTGATTTAAACGTGTTTCACTTGATTAGAACTCCAAATTTTTATGGTAATTTTTTTCTTGCAGATAGATTTTATCAATTTTCATAAATTTTAATCTTTCAATTAGATGACTATATGATCAATTTTGAATATTTACCTTATTTTTTGTTTTTTTTTCAAATTATTCTAATAAAAAAATCTAATTATTTATTACAAGTAAAGAAAATCATCTTATTATAAATAAATTTTGCTAAAAAAATTATTAAATCATGCATATGATACTAAATATATCTATATGAATTCTTTTTTTCCTGTCATAAATTAACATTGGATAAATTTTAAAATTGGTGTATCATTTATACATGGTAAAAGTTTTTTTTTACTATTTTTTGTTGTCAAAATCGGTTAATACCAGATAGATTTTATCACATATGAGTTTAACGTGTTTCACTTGATTATTACCCAAAATTTTCATGGTAAAAGTTTTTTTTTTTCGGATAGATTTTATCACATTTAATTTAGACATGTTTAAAAACTCCTCAATTCTCATGAAAAAAGTTTTTTTTTTGTTTTTTTAAAACATTTTTTTGCTAACAAAATCGGTTTGTATCGGATAGATTTTATCACATTTAATTTAGACAAGTTTAATTTGATTAGGACTCCTCAATTCTCATTATAGAAGTTTGTTAATTTTTATTATTTTATCAAAACTCGATCAATTTAAAATATATTTTCCCCAATTTGATTAAACGTATTCCACCAACACCAAACAACAACCACTACAAAATAGCTTGCAAAATTCACATAAATTTTCAATTTGATGATTCGGTGTAATCTCACACTTTTTTATTTATTTATTAATTATATGAACATCTTACTGTTGTTGTTCAAGTGGCAACTTTATATTATTTTTTCCCTCAAAAACCATGTTGTCAAATTTAGAAAGTAATATATATATATATATATATATATATATATATATATGACTAATAAATATATAAACCTTGATAATACAATTTGCGTTGAACAAATTAATTGAAAATTTGTCCAAAAAAGACAATTCACTTTCTTTATCTTCACATTTTAATTATTTGTTTATCTTTTATACATTACGGACACTAAAAATTGGGGAAAATACCAAAAAATCCCACAAAAAATTCTCATATCCAAAAAGTTCCAAAAATAAATCTTATATCTAAAAAGTCTCAAAGTTAAACTCTTAATACTAAAATGTCCAAAATTTAACGCTTTTACTAGCTGTGCACTTGTGCTATATATCGGGTACAACCTCTTTTGACCCATTTTTTAAAGACAAAAATTTAAGTAAGACGGATTTTATAAATATTTTATGTAAGACAAATCTTTTAAATTCGACCCACCATATATAAGTGATTGCGTTATGAGAGAGTGAGACTCTGAATTAAAATTCATAAAAAGGTTGAAAATCACTTTTTCTTAAAATCTTGTTATGGCCTTTGATTAGAAAAAAAAAAAAAAAAGGAAGTTTGTTAACTTCCTAAACCCTGTTTGTTAAAAAGTGATTAAATGAAATTAATAATAGTGAATAGTAATAATTTTCTAAACCCTCCGCTCCCTCGCAAATACACGAGGTGTTCGTCTCCCTCGCAGGGAGACAGCACCGTTGATCTTCCTCCTCACGCATTTCGCCCCCTTCCTCCATCTCCTCCTGCATCGCACACCTCCATCACCTCCTCCGCCTCTGCCGTCGACGCCCTCTGGTTCGCTCGTAAACGTCGTCGTTTTGTTTGCAATAACCTGTTCCCACAAACTTCTTTCTCTCACCCAACATTCTCAAAAACCCCTAAACTACTTGACAAAAGCTAAAACCCTAGTAGCTCTAATCCAAAATCATAGCCTTGATAATCAAATTACTCTGTAAATTAAACAAAATGGCATCGATGATGTTCTTCACTGACTGTTCATCCTCCACAACGGCCACTCGACTCCTCCCTTTCAGCCAACCCAAATTCCCAGTCCACCTTCGCCGGTCAATGATTCCCCTCCGCTTTCGTCTCACAAATCCGAGCTTATCCCGAACCGTCATCAGTCACACCTCACAATCTCCTACAGGTAACTTCCCTCTTCAATTGCAATTTGTCTATGATGTCACTCTTTTTTGTTGAAAAGTTTGATTACTTTTTCCATTTCCCTGTATGGGTATATGTGTGTTAATGAGTCTTGCAGTCGAAAAACCTTTCAAAAATTAAGAGGGAGTGGTGCTAAAGTGACAAATTTGATACAAAATCGCCTGATAGTTCTCCTGATTTCAAGTTTAATGTAACATGTGTAAGGAGAACTCCGTTTTAGGAATGGAGGGAGTACAATCCTAACCTTATTCTATTCAAAGCAGGAAATGGAAATTCATTTTGTTCTGGGAAACTTTTAATTTTGTTGCCAACTTTGGGGTCTGGATCCATCACAAACCTCTCCAAACCCACCTAGGTTTGTGTTTTCTTAACTTTATGCTTTGTCATATCATTGTATTTATTTTGCAGCTGCATTGGCCAGTGAGGCCTCTGGAAGGATTATTGATGGGAAAGCTGTTGCGAAAGAAATAAGAGGTGAAGTAGCTGCTGAAATATCTCGAATGAGGGATGCAATAGGCATTGTCCCTGGATTGGCTGTTATCCTTGTCGGTGATAGGAAGGATTCTGCAACTTATGTGCGCAACAAAAAGAAAGCTTGTGAATCTGTAGGGATTAATTCGTATGAAGTACGTTTGCCTGAGGACTCGACAGAGCTTGAAGTGCTTAAGCATATCTCGAGTTTCAATGATGATTCATCCGTTCATGGCATCCTTGTTCAGCTACCTCTGCCTTCCGTAAGCTTCTAAAATATATCATCATTATGTTCTTTGAGGAATCTACTGGAAATGCATGACCACATGATTTAATCTTACCATTGCAAAAATATTCATTTTATAGCTAAATCAATTATTAACAAGGAACAAATAGAGGAGAATGTTGCAGCAACACAATTTTTAATTGGTTCTCATCATCAAACTAGTTCGGTTGAAATAGATATTAATGAAGTCTATCAAATGGGAAAAGATAAAGATCCATAAATGATAAATTTACCATTTGTGAAGATTGATGGTACCACAAGATTGAACCAGCAAACTAATGCAACGGAGTAAGATCAAGAAATTTGTTACTTTCAATGGAGGTTGCTTGTACCATAGAGGTTCAATTGTAATTAAGTTCATTGCTACTGCCGTGACTCGGGATTAAGGGATCTATCTATTCTATCTTATTGATTTTTCTAGCTGTAAATATGTTCCCAATCTTTTTGGTACCTGATAGATGCTCAGTTGAAAGTTAGTTAGTTGGTTTGTTTCTTGGGGAGAAAATACATGTTTTATACATCTAGCTGATAGTAATATGAAAAAAGAGATGCAAAATTTAGCTGATTACTGGGAAAACAAAAAAAGAATAATTTTAAATGAAAATTAAAAAATGAATTAAATTCTTCAGACGTTGGATGTGCAAATTTTTTCTTTCTGTCTGTTTATAAATTGTTGAATGTGGATGATAAAAATGCATGTGCGAATATGTGTGTGTGTAGACTTATAAATATATGAAATGACAAACATATTGCCAAAGCTGAACTGGTTTTGTCTAATATGTGACTAAAATGAATTTCTTGTTCTCTTTTTGCCCTTTGTGAACCAGCATATGAATGAGCAGAACATCTTAAATGCTGTTTGTATTGAAAAAGATGTGGATGGATTCCACCCATTGAACATTGGACGGCTTGCGATGCGAGGAAGAGAACCATTATTTGTTCCATGTACACCCAAAGGATGCATAGAGCTGTTGCATAGATATGGTGTTGAAATTAAAGGGAAGAGGGCTGTTGTAATTGGCAGGAGCAACATTGTTGGGATGCCTGCTGCTCTGCTACTGCAAGTACAGTTTGTTAGCTCGACTTGACTAGACCTACTTAACTCTGTTGACTACTACTTTTCATCTTGTGCCCTTTACAATAATATTTTCTTGAACTGTTGTTTCTGGTAGAGGGAAGACGCTACCGTTTGTATTGTCCATTCCCGAACCAAGAATCCCGAGGAGATCACTAGACAAGCAGATATAATCATCTCAGCAGTAGGGCAACCAAATATGGTGAGGGGCAGCTGGATAAAGCCTGGTGCAGTTATTATTGATGTTGGAATTAATCCGGTTGAGGTTAGTGGGCTATCTCTTTCTGTCTGATCTGTTCTTCATTTCCCCCTCCCTTTCTTTATGTGTGTGCGAGTGTGTGTGACTTTCATTGGCTGTGCCCCGTACTCATTGCCAACATAAATGACAAAGCCCATCACTCCCTCCATTCCGCCAAGAGTTCACATTTGGAAGTCAAAACATTTGCGGATTAAATTAGTTTTTGATAAATACCCTTAACTTTAAGAATTAAAAGAGTTTTCCTTTTTTTTAAGTTAAATATAATAAGGGTAAATTTGTAAATATTTATTTCTTACTACCTCTGTTCCTAAAAAGAATTATGTTCCCGAGGAAGTGTCCCCTTTGTCATCTTTCCTATTGGTAAGTGTTACTTTTACCACTTTACCCTGATTTGCTTCCTCCTTTAATTGATGCGTTCCACCCTGCATGGGCAACATTTAGAAGTCCAAAACATACAAATAGTTATAATAGAATCAATTAGTTTTTTGTAATCTTTGTGCCAAGTCAAAAGAGACTCTTTGAACGGAGTAAGTTTTTAAATTGAACTCTTTGAATGAAGCTTCCCAAAATAGATAGTAGGGCTCACTGAATAGGACACAGAGAGTATTACTCACAACTTAGTGCTCATTTAGGTACCTGAGGAGTAGACTGGATAATGATCTAGTCTGTGGCATAAAAAATGCATACACTTTCGTGACAGCATGAACGCTCCAATATGCTTATAAGAAGTGATCCATCAAGTATGCATCTAGTCACTTGTGAACAAGCTTTTGCTGCATGTTTAGGGAAGCCATGAACAGATATGTAGGATCCATCCAGTTTTATGCAAAAATAATAGTTTGCTATTCTTATGGACAGGATGCGAAAAGTCTTCGAGGCTATCGGTTGGTTGGAGATATATGCTATGAAGAAGCTAGCAAGATTGCTTCAGCTATTACTCCGGTTCCTGGGGGAGTTGGGCCAATGACTATAGCTATGCTTCTTTCGAACACTCTCATCTCGGCAAAGAGAGTTCACAACTTCAAGTGAGATTGGTTGGTATGCGTCTTTCTTATACTTAGTGGTAAATGATGGATATTGGGAGTGACGGTTGCTTGAAGCTATTTGAATGAAAAGGCTTATGCCATCATTTTGGGGCTTAGGTTTGTTGAATGCACTGGATAAACAGCTTCGTTTCATAATATAGTTAATAGCTGTCAATTAGGTGAGTTTTGTGTTGGTGATTTGGTCGTTAGCAAGTAGTATAAGAAATTGTAAGTTGTATTCTCATCATTCATGCAATTAATATTAAGTTCTCTCCTGGCTCTATATCTGGTTTTCTCCCTTATTATTTTGTTCTTCCCCAAGTGTGTCACAAACCCTAGAATCGTTGTGCAATTGATCCAATTGCATAACAAGCGGTCAGATCTGGTTGAGCACCCATAGTGCGTTGACAGCGGAAGGTGATGAAGAAAAGAGATGCAGGGAAATGATTCTTGAAATTGAAAGGATCAGAATTTTTTTTTGGAAGTAATCTTGAAACTTAATGGAAGGCAATTGCTTTTACTCCAATCTATGTTATAATACAGTTCAAAGCTAACTACCGGCCTGGGTTTACCTTTTTGTTTATCAAAATTGTACGGCCAACATCCATTCTCAAGTTCAAATACGTGAACGATGGTTTTGCCTGCTATTGTTCTCTCTCCTCCACCTCTTACATAGGACAACGCAGACGCCAAGGACATAGAAGGTCTTCATAACGATGGCTTGGAGAGACTCGAGCGCCTCGAATACCCCTTGGCCGCCAGCGCTCCACCAGCTTCCCTACTCCCCCTCTCTCTCCTCACTGTCGACAACCATGCAGATAATTCTTCTTTCTTTTCCTCAATGGAAGACAGAAACACTTTCTCTTAGGTAGGACTCCAATTCAATGAAACTCCAACTCAATAGTTTCATGGATTCAATGGAAAGACAAACTCTTTCTCTTAGGTTTCTACTCCCTTGAAATGGGAAGCATACTGCAGACTTTTATAGATTTCTTGAGTTCTAGTTGCATCTGATCTCCAAACAATAACGCAAGTTCTGTTAACATTTTTCTTGGCCGTCTCTCTTTAATTTACCATCATTGAGTTGGTCTCATTGCTCCTTAATTTATGCATGCTGGTTAAATACTTCACAGAACTTTGTTATTGGAAACTATTTTCGAGTGCAATGTGTACAAAAGTTATTAATAAGAACTTAAATCTTATGTTTATGTAGATGGTTAGTAAGCTTATTCAAGCATCGGTATTAGGTGCAACATCTTCGGTCTTGGCTATTGGTGCATTACTCTAAAAAAAAGAGAAAATACCAGATTTATAGACCAATCGAGCCCCAAGTTAACCAAGAAATTGCTCGGGAGAGATATATGAATAGTTTCTTATGTAGAGGCGAGCAAAGAGCAAAGAAGCTTCAAGTGTACCATCGTCAAAGTCAAGGTCCTATCGGAAAAGGTGTTGCGAGGATGAGGATTCTACATACAACAACAAAGTAGTTGAACAACTTGGAGAGGTTGTGTTTGCAATCAAGAAACTTTCTGATGAGCAAGTGAATATAGAAGATCTCTACAAAGAGATTATGAAAATTGAAGGCTTTGATGAAGAGTTTCTTGGTTCGGTGTTTGATCATCTGATTATCAGCAAAGATTTGACTAAAGAATTTATAGTAAAAAGTGAGAACCTTAGAAGGAAATTGATTAAAAAATTCATGACCCAAGACTCCAAGAGTGGCATGGATACTAGTTGTATGTTTTGTTGTTGAAGCACAAAAAAGCTTTGAGGATGGTTTATTTTTAAAACAATTATTAGAGTTTTGATAATATTTTGTTAGTATATTCATG
This sequence comes from Codonopsis lanceolata, assembly GCA_013146195.2. Classification (NCBI taxonomy): domain Eukaryota; kingdom Viridiplantae; phylum Streptophyta; class Magnoliopsida; order Asterales; family Campanulaceae; genus Codonopsis; species Codonopsis lanceolata. Next base: position 46,006,849 of record CM028383.1, on the reverse strand, counting down.
ATCATCATTTGGGACACAATGTTATGTACACATTCTTATTAGACTTTGGGTAATCATTTTTGTATGCTACCATTTTATGTCTTTATTGCGTTTGTAAAGTAGCTAGTATACATGGGTAGAATTGATAATTCGTGTGAAAATTTATGTTTAGTTCCTATTGGAGTATTATATACAAATGACATTGTAAAAAAATGATTTCCAACATATTTTCACAAAGTTTACCAAACACTGGAAAATGTTTTCCACAACATTTTCATAAGAATTACCAAACAACAGAAAATAGAATGACTTCATTTCCCAAAAATCTTTTTTCCTGAAAACGTTTTCCGTGAAACAAACGGAACCTAAGTTGATTCACGCTGGTAGTGTCAAGCTTGGAACTAGCGGTTATTTTTTTTAGAGAGAGAGAGAGAGAGAGAGAGAGAGAGTGGGAGAGTGGGAGAGAGAGAGAGATTTGATGCGCGTTTGGGGGTAGGGGGTGAGGTGTAAGTAGGCATGTTAATTGGGTGGGTTGTGTTGAGTATGAGTCGGGTTGACACGGGTAACATGTTGGAACCCATTAAAACACAAATGTCAAACAGGTCAAAAATCGGGTTGGGTTTGAACGAGTGCCAGGTCGCCCATCTTAACTCATATTTCCCCCCTGAAATCCATATTGTAGAATAGAAAACTATTGTGTCAAAATGGGTAACAGATTCGACCTGCTTTACTCGATCCGACAGGTTAGTATTTTTGGGTTATGACGGGTTATCCGTTTCGATACAAAAATATTAACGGGTTGGGTTGAGTCGGATGAGTTAACGTGTTTCGGGTTATGATTGTAAAGCTTAGGATACCACTTAACCTAGGAACCATTGAACCAGGCAGTATCGTTTATGATTTAGTTTTAAGTCTTTAACTTAAAACATGGGTTAATAAATTTAACAAATTCTTTTAAGACTTATAATCTCTCTTACTATAAAAGTCAAATTTGTTTCTTACAATTTAATTGATAGACAAGAATAATCATTCACCAAGTAAACTACCCACCATTTAATTAATGACAAAATAAGTAAATTTACCATGACAAAAAGTAATATTTGGACAAAAATAGTTCTAACTATAATAAATCACTCACTATTAATTAAGGTTAAACAAGTAAATTTGTCATGTGCTAATTAATTCCATGAATAATTAAATAATAATTTGATCCCTTGACTTGTACCTATTTTAAAGTTAGATCCTGCATTATTGAATTCTATTCATTTCGACTTGTATTTTGAATTTGTTATCATTTTCCCCCCTCCTATCATTATCGTTGCAAATATCGTCCAATATATTCTAAAATGACAAAAATAGATTTACTCAAGAGACTAAAACTTTATTCGAAACTAAAAAAAATATTTGAAACTAAAAAATAATATAGTTTTATTTCTTTATTTCTTAAATATATATATATTCGGGAAAGACATTATTAGATGTATATAGAAAATTGTAACTATAATAATAGATTTGTTGGTGAGTATCAAATTATTAAGCAAATATGTAGTGTGTTTAGTTATTACCCATGAATTAGCTAAAGAAAAATGAGTTAAGAAATTGTGTCATAATATCAAGATGATAAAGAAAATGAAGAACAAATTGATGAATCTATGCGTTTTGTTAGAAAATAATGCTAAAATCTATTGCTTACATATTTGAAATTTCAGACTAATACAACATCTTTTAAAACTATCACTGGTTTCTAACTTATAGATATTACAAATAAAACCAATGTTAGTAATCACAAATAACTAGATTCAAAATATTTTACTAATTATCATCTCTGGGTTCCAAACCTCTAACATTTTTTGGTCTTAACTTGATTGTTCCTTTTCATCGACTCGAGGTAGTTACATGTGAGAATCTCTCTATTCCCTCCTCTAGCTATCGACTTTCTTTCTTCTACCGCAACTCCCTTTTTATTGAAATAGGTTGTCACCAACCGACATCCTTTTAAGTAGTCCCATCCTAAAATTAGATTTTCTCCTTACTTAGTAATTTAAACAAAAAGTGGATTGAAACTAAGAAATGAGAGATGTTTAAAGAAAAAAGTTCGACTAAACGAAAGCTAAAGAGATTTTATGTTTCCATTAAGCAAGGCGAGGTGAGTACGTTTCTTGGTGATGGTGGTGTTAGGGGCGGTGATGACGACGATTGTAGGGATGACAATGGTGGTTTAGATGAAATACAACATTGTGAGATTTTCAAATCATCAAAATTTCAAAGATCCATATGGGTTTCAGTTTCAATTTGAAAATTTGAAAAATTAAAAAAATTGAATTTGAGTTTGTAAAAAATGAAATTTAAGGTTGTGGTGGTGGTGTGTCCATAAATGATGGCTTTTGCAAATGGGTAACTTTGAAAATGAAATCAAATCAAAAATTAACTTTTGTACTAATAGTGAAATTTGAAGTGGTAGTGGTGGTGAGTTTATGAATGATGAGGTTGACAGAAGAAAGTGAAGGATGAAATAGTAAATTGAATAAAATCCAAATTTCTTTTTTTTTTTTTTGGAGTAATGCCTTTTTTGTGTCTTTGAATTTAAAATGAGACAAAGTATAACTTTTGAAATAATTATTTATTGTTTTAATTAAAAAATATTTTAAATATCAAATGAAAACCTAAATGATGAATATATAATCAAATCTCACTTTGTGCCACAAGTAAAATATGATCAAAATAATCCTAACATGTATGATTTTCCATTACTGCTTTTAACACCCATGAACAGTGAAGGACAAAGTCTGACAAATATAAAAATTGTGTATGAAAGTGAGACATCATAGGTTGAGAAAGACATTATTAGAGGTATATGAAAAAAATGTAACTATAATAATACATTTGTTGGTGAATATCAAGATATTAGACACTTATGTAGTATGTTTAGTAATTACTTGTGAATAATCTAAGAAAATGTGTTAAGATAAGGTGATATAATGTCAAGAAGATTAAAAAAAATGGAGAACTTCGTTGACAAATCTTTGCGTTTTGTGAGAGAAGAACGCTAGAATTTATAAGAGATGCGTTTGAAGAAAGCAATCCGATTTAATGGAAGTTAAATATATTTTATTTTTTCGTTTTAGTAAGGCAAGGTGAACGTGTTTCTTGGTGGTGGTGATACCGGTGGTGGCAATTGCAGGGATGCTGGTGGTGGTGGTGGGGGCGATTGTAACCATATCAGTGGTGGTTTAGGTGGAATACTATATTAGGGGTGAGCTTGGTCCGGTTTGGTCCAGTTTTTCGAAAAAAAAGAGAAAACCGGAACCAGTCTGGTTCTCAAAAAATTTAGAACTAGAACCAACCAAATATGTATGAGAACTAAAACATTGGTCTGGTCCAGAACCAATCAAAGATGTATGAGAACCAGAACCGGACCAATACTATGATTTTTTACTTTTTAACTATTTAATACAAATACATAATAAAAATTTTAAGGCTAAAACTTCATAAAAAAATTAAAAAACTTTTGGATAAAAATACATTCAACAATTAAAAATGTCGAACTTATAAACTCATAGCATAACAAACCGGTGGAAACAAAATAATAAAAGAGTACCAACTAAAAAGTAGAACAAAGAAAGTATTAGGAATTAATATATATAATATATATACTTATATAATAATACAATATATATATATATATATAATAAACAACATATTGGTTCGGTTCGGTTCGGTCCGGTTCCGTGTTTTTTAGTTCGAGAATCGGGATCAACCCAAATGTCCGATTTTATGAAAATTCAGATCCAGGACCAAATCAAAGTATTGGTCCGATCCAGTTTTGATTGGTTCGGTCCGGTTCCGAAAAAATCCTGCACACCCATATACGATATTGTTAGATTTTCAAATCATCAATTCTTCAAATTAATCTTCATATGGGTTTGAGTTTCAATCATTAAATTTGAAAGTTCAAAAAATTAAATTTAAGTTTGCAAATAGTGAAAATTAAGGTTAAGGTGGTGGTGAGTCTATAAATGATGAGTTTTGCGTATATGTTAATTTGAACGAAGGAGTACGAAATTAAACAAAGAAATAAAATAAAATAATTGATTTTTGAGTTAATGATGTTATTTGAGGTGGTAGTGGTGGTGAGTCTAAGAAAGATGAGGCTGGTGGAAGAAAATGAAGGAAAACAAAATAAATTAAATAACTTCTAAATTTCATTTTTTGAGGGTAATACATTTTTTAAACTTTAAATTTAAATATAAGACAAATTATAATCACAACATTGTTAGCCTTACAACTAATTTTATAACTTTACTTACAACTACTAAGTCTTGTAAGGATATTATTTTCCTTATAACTATGCCAAATTACAATCCTTCTCCCCCAAAATATCCACCAAATCACACAGTGCACCTCAATCTAAGGTTTGACCCATAATGATATATGATATTATATTTTTTTTTTCATATTTTCCACCTTAGCCGCGACAACAGTTAGAAAAGTCACGTTAAATAACACGTAGTCTTCCACGACGTTAACTCGAGGAAAATATTAGGAATTCGGTATAAACTTTGTGGTGCTTAAAGTTCAAATGTTAAAATGGAGTGGGGTCCATCATTCCATTTTTTCCTACTGAAAGAAAATCTAGAGAAATGACCAACCATTTTTTCTGATCTTCACTTCCTACAACAAAAATTAACTCATAACCTGATCTTGGTTTTGTCCACTCCCTCCAATTTTTCTCTTAAATTTCTCTCTCTTAACCCAGATGATAGATATGCATTTTTCCATTTCATTGTCACTTTTCTTATCTTGATAATGAAAACAAAGTAAACGAAAAATATGAAGAAAAAAACCTCTTACCCATAGTTACACGTCTCCATCTCCAATTTCATGTATGAAATTGGATCCACGTACCCACTTTCTCTGGTGAAACCCATCCACCACCGAAATCAATCAATTTCTCATCCCCCTTTCATCTTCTTACATGACTTTACCTTTACTTTCTCTCTCCTAATTCTTTATATAAATCAACCTGACCGCCATGATAGCTTCTATGAGGTCAAAATCATCTAAAGTCATAGTTTCTCAACATCTTCTCAATTTTGATACTTTGTTTTAAACCATATGTACGCCGACCGTATACCCAATTTTATCCCGTAAAATTGAAGAGTATTTCAATAAAACCCATACGTATTTCTCTTGATTCAAGCCCGCCTCTCTCTTTGATGAATTCGTTGATAAGGTTTATGGGTTTTCTATTAATTGCATGTTTTTTTCAAGAGTTTTTAGTAAGTATACTATATAGCCTCTGATTTTTACTTTAAGCACGACTTTTGCAGGGTAGAGAATGAGGGAGATCGGAGATGGAGCTTGGCTAGAATCGAAGGAGGACGACGCTAGAGCTATGATATGCGTGACCAGAACGGGAAGGGTTTGGACCGTATATGAGAACTTGTACCGAGAGATGGCGGCGGCTATGGTGGGGCTAGCTGGAGATTGTGGCTATTACTGTGGACCCGGATATGAGAACTTACACCGGGAGAAGAGAGAAAGAGAGGGTGTGAGATTAGGGTTTGTACTTTCAATACATTTACTCCTTAACCTGATAAGAGAAATGACATTTTTGTCCCGTACATGGAAGACCACGTGTTATTTAACGTGAATTTTCTAACGTTCGTCAGTGGTAGGGTGGGAAATGGGGAGGGGAAAGTAAAGTCAGATACCATTATGGGACAAACTTTACATAGGAGTAAACTATACGATTTTGTAGATACTTTGGGGGGGGGGAATTATAATTTGTCCATATGATTATTTTTGGATTATTAAAATAATTATTTATTATTTTTATTTAAAAACATATTTTAAATACTAAATGGTTAACTAAATACTGAAGTTATAGCCAAATCTCATTTTGTGCGCCAAGCAAAATGACCAAAATAATATTCATGTGACATGCAAATACCATTTTCCGTTACTATTTTTAACACCCATAGACGAGAGGGGGCAAAGTGGGACAAATAACAAAATAAGTTATGAAAGTGAGACACTTCGTAGGTTGGTGTGCAATGTGAGATTTGATGTGTAATTTTGGGAGCTAATCATATTTTGGCCTCATCAAAATTAGTCTAAAATACAAATTTCCCCCTAAAGTATCCACCAAATCCACTTTGGCTCACAACGTAATTTTTTAGCATTTTCATATTTCATATCAAATTTGGCGATGAGATACCATGTCTGGTAATCGTAGTGATAAATATGAAGTGACGAATAATGTTTAAGATCGGGAATTTGCTCCAATCAAACCATAAACAACATCAACCGTGCTGATGAGAAATTTGTTGGAGTTGTATGGACGATGAAGACGGATTGAAGTTACCTCATCATTGTCGTATACGTATGTGATGGATTCAAATTAATATGAGATTTGAAATTCTTGGTGTATGCTTGTGTATTATGCTGTACGAGGGAGAAAGTGGGAAATTCTTGGTGTATGCTTGTGTATTATGTCGTACGTCTTTAATTTTTTGGTGGGTTCTAATTCGTGGCGGCCTTGACACCTAAGTGTGATTATCTGATCTTAAGTTCAATATCTCTATATGATTTCGCTTTATTTTTATTTATTTTTCTATATAATAATTTGAATAAAACATTAATACACTCTTGAGTTTTATCTCACTTAAAATTTACATACGAGGTCATTACTGGAGAAGATGCAGAGAAAGCTTTGCCGGAGAAGAAGAAAATAAAGTTTCTCTTTGGGTAATAAAAACATAGAAAGGGTTGCTATGAAAATGACTAAAATGCCCTACACGTGAAATATCATGTTCACATTAACGTCAGATTGGTAACCTTCGTCGTGGCTAGGGGGCAAACTAGAAAAGAATTATAAAATGAGATATGAAAATGACACAAAACTTAGGTTGAGTGGCAAAGTGGAGATTTATAGATATTTTGAATGAATTTCGTATTTTTAGTGTAAGTATATGTACTTTGGGGTTGAAAGTTTGATTTCTCTAACACAATATATCTATATTACAATAGAGCTCATTCTCACGCATGTGCAATTGACTAAAGCTATTTAAAGGTTGAGATTAAATTATTTTTAAAAATTTAATGGTTGAGATCCACTCTCACATTCACATGTGTGAGAGTAGTTATCAACTTTTAACTCTCTATTTTGGCAAAACACACAAATGGGCCACCCAACTTTGGACCTTCTTGCAATTCGGCCACCGAAACTTTGGTTCATCTATTTTGGCCACCCTACTTTCATTTTGTTGCAAGCAAGCCCATTTTTTGGATGGCCGTTAGATTTTGCCGTTAAGTCATGCCAAATATCTATTTTACCCATGAAGGAACAATTATATTTAAAAAAGGGTCAAACTGTAAATAATGAAACCTGGGGGTGTTACAGATCTATTCATATTCATTTTCATCTCTCTCTCTTTCTCACACACACACACAGAGATCTGGAAAAATGGAGGTGAAGCCGACATCCTCATTCCTCTCTTTCACCCTGCGGATCGGCCGGTCCGCTTCCTCCATGTCTCCATTGGTTTGATTAGGCCCCAAAGCTCCATGGTTGACCCAGAAGTCATTTTCTTTCCTTCGCCGGTGAGAAGCAGCTGATTCCGGCCTCACGCCAGCCTCCATATCCGCCCCCTTCATCTTCCCCGGTGAATTCTTTCACCCATCTCCATATCCCTCTGTCACAAAATGATTGATACCAAAGGGGTAAAGTTGGGGGCATTGATGGAGATAATCGCGAGTGCGTGTATGAGTCTGGGAGAGTGCGACACTTAGTTTCCCTCTGGTTCCGCTTTGTGAGTTCTATTGGGTTAACATTTTTCGGGTTTGAAACCACGGGTTAGGACAGGTGACCCAAATTAAGTCGAAAATATTAACACGTGGTATTGGGTAATTACAGGTCGGGTGGGCTTTTGGATTCCTTCCCTAATCATGGTATTCAAAGTGATCAAAGCTTTCCACCACACATTTCTCCAGCTCTCTCCCTTCATCAACACTGTGGCTTCCTTTGGTATTAATCATTTTGTGACAGCTCTCTCCTCCGTTCAAACTCGCCCGCCGTCTTCTTAGGCACCGGCCATCACGACCCTACGCTCAATATCTCCCAGTTGAGTCTTCATCTCCGTCGCAATCCTCCACATCGCCATCTGCACAGTCGGACCCTCCTCTAAGCCCCGCTTAAATTCCCTTCTGGGGATAGGTCGACTTTTCCGAGGTGACATTTAAGTTCGATTGTGGAAATGCCCGAATGGGGATTTCGATGAGAGAGAAATTAGGTAACGAATTGGGAAAAATCGGTCAATCTGGAGAACTGATCGCGATAAAAAATGAGGTGGGGGAGTGATTTCCATAGATTCATCCATCGGGTGGAGAGCTGGCCGGTTTGAATGAGATGGATTAGATCGTCGGGCAGGCTAGGGGTGTACATGGTTCGGCTTGGTTCGGTTTAGACCAAAACCATGAACCGAACCATACCCCCTCGGTTCCAAAAATCTCAAACCGAACCGAACCATCCAATGCTTGGAACCGAACCAAACCAAACCACTCGGTTTGGTTTGGTTCGGTTTGGTTTCATGGTTCGACAAAAAATTAAATTAATCATTTGTAAAAACATTTAAAATTAGACAAATAGATTTTAATCGGTTAATTAAGCTAATTACTAATTAGCATCAAACATTAATAGACAAAAAATCAATCTTTTCTTACAAATATCATCAAACATGGTAATTGAAAATTTGAATCCAAGGTAATTTAAAAGTGAAAACATTAAGAATGGAACAATAGTAGCAATATATATAATAAACTTATAAACAATTAAACAACCGGATATAAAATAAAATATTATATATATATAATAATAATAATAATAATAATAATAATAATAATAATAAAAATAATATTCACCTCGGTTTGGTTCGGTTCGACTCGATTCGGTTCGGAGACAGGAACCACAAACCGAACCGAACCACTCGATTTTTAGATTTTGGAAACCAAAACCGAATCGCCTTGTACCGAAACCGAACCAAACTGCATGGTTCGGTTTGGTTCGATGGTTCGATGGTTCGGCTGTACACCCCTAGTGCAGGCGGCTGATTAGATCTTCCGATTTTTCCAGATCTCTCTCTGTGTGTGTGTGTGTGAGAGAAAGAGAGAGAGAGATGAAAATGAATATGAATAGATCTGTAACACCCCTAGGTTTCATTATTTATAGTTTGACCAATTTTTAAATATAATTGTTCCTTCAGGGGTAAAATAGATATTTGGCATGACTTAACGGCAAAATCTAACGGCCATCCAAAAAATAGGCTCGCTTGCAACAGAATGAAAGTAGGGTGACCAAAATAGATGAATCAAAGTTTCGGTGGCCGAATTGCAAGAAGGTCCAAAGTTGGGTGGCCCATTTGTGTGTTTTGCCTTATTTTCTTACACTGTTACAAAGTCACTCCCTACAATTAATATTATGAGCAGTCACACCATGAGATTAATTTTCTAAACCATTACCCCTTACAAAACATCAACCTCACAAGAGAGTTTAATTGATTGATTGAGACTATCTGGCCCATTGGAGTTGATTCCGCCGTAAAATCAAACGTTCATAGGTCAGTTACATATAACTTCAAATAACACCCCTCAACTATGGGTAGAGTTCGAATCGCACATTTTATTTAGACGTTAGCGTTTCAATTGACGAAATCAGATATACTGGCATTGTGTCATAGGCACGGGCACGAAGATCTAGTTATTTTCTAAAAGAAGTCATAAATTTCAGAAACGACATAAACAAAGTCTTCAAAAACAATGTATTTATTTAATATAGTAAGTTTGAATTATTTTCAATTTACACACTCATAAAAGTGAATGAATTCATGTTTGGTAATAAAAAAAGAGAATGAAAATAACCAACAAAAAATACAAATTTGTAGGATAAGTTGCTATAAGTTTCAAAAAAACTAAAAGCACAACAGCACAATTTATAAGTTTCAAAAATTGTAATGATTAAAATACAAAAAACATCTAATAATTAAAAGTAAACATAAAAATAAAGAAACTAGCAAGTCATTTTAAAAAAAAATCATTAGCACCACGTACAACGCACGTAAACCTTACTAATAACATTAAATACAAACAAATTCTTATAAGACTTATAATAACATTAAGTCGAAATACTTACAGGGACAATCCATAATTGGATTCTTTATTCGCACTGCTAGCTCCAAAGCTACTGATTATAAACTAACTATAATAAGAAAGGAACGGGAGACAAATGCTCAACACATGAGCTAGAGAGAAGGAGATAGAGAAAGAGGGTGTGTGTGTTTTCGGATGCCTTCTACCTAAGAAGAAGACCCTTTTTATAGCCTTATTCCATCCTTTTTACGAAGAGACAATAGACTTTGAGTCTCTTAGATATATGCTTTTGACTTTAAAATTTTTAGACTTTGTAAGCTTTAAACCTTGAGTATCTAACGTTTTTCACTTTCGGTGTCCTCTAATAGATATTGGAGTAATGTTAGAGCCACTCAATGAGCACTCAAATTTGTGCATCAAATGATGTAGTTTCCAATGTGTCATCTTATTTGACATTTTATAGGCTTCACTATAAGTTAAAAAATTATGTTAACAATATAACACATAAGATATCAAATCATTTAATATCCAAAATTAAATGTTATTAGAGTGGCCCTAGCATTATCCTAAATGCTGGCACGAGATTTCGGAGAATCTGCCTTCAGCTCTCCACATATCTCTCAATTTGTCTACGTTGAAGTCCTCCTTAGTGTAAATATGCTCATCCTCCTTTTATTGATAGAGTAGGTGGAAATCTCAATGCGTATCTGAGTTACCTCCAACACAAAGCCCATGTTCAGTTGCCCAATCTCTCACCTCCCCTCAACAACCCTTTCACTGGACGGAATTGCTCAATTGCCAACGGACCGAACTGTTCTTCTCATTATTTTGGGTAAAATTCAGCTCGGTCAACTTTTTCAAGTTTTTAATTATTAAAATATATTTTTTTAATCAGAAAAAGTCACTTTTGAACGTAAAAAGATTGTAATACTCTTAATGAATAATAGACACGCTATGTTAAGTTTATATATCGCGGTGCAAAGTTTATAAAGTGCAAGTTTATATTTCGCGGTGCAAAATTTCTTTCATCAATTAATTTTACATATTTTTGCACTGCGATTAAAAGATTCATTTTTAAATATTTTTTACAGCAAGCTTATATATCGTGGTGCAAAATTTATAAAGTACAAAATTATTTATCGCGGTGCAAAGTTTTCTTAATCAATTAATTTTACATATTTTTACACTGCGATTCACAAATATATTCACCACGATTCAAAGATTTTGAAAGATATAGCGCGGTGCACATATGTTGTTAACCAATATTCATAACAATTAATATTTATTAGTTTTTATATTATTTAAGTTTTAATAGAAAAATTGAAGTAAATAGATATTTGTATCGCGGTACAGCTTTTTATATATCGCGGTTCATAGCTTTTATATATAGGTTTTGCACCGTGATATATAAAAACTATACACCGCGATACAAAAATAATAATTAACTCAGTATTTGAATAGAGAAATGTAAGCAACACGAATTTATATCGTGGTACAACATTATTATATATAGCGGTACAAATTAAATTTAAAATATAGGTTTTGCAGCGCGGTATATACAACTATAAACCGTGATTCAGAGACTAGTCATCCGTTACACGTATCTCGTGCTCATTAAAGGTAACGTAATCTTTTCCTGTCCAAAAATAACTTTTTACGACTGAAAATAAAAATATGATACTTTAGCGAAATTTTTTTTTTGAAAAAGGGGACCAACCCGTAATTTTTTCTATTATTGTTGCTTTAAACCCTTTTAGCCAACGCAATCCCGGCTCGAAGGAACAAGAACGAGCTCATTTTTCTTTTCGTTCGGTTAATTTGATGTACTTGGACTTTATGAGTTGTGTGATTATGGTGGACGTCAAATTTGATAATGCTACATACATACATGAAATTTATATACTGCTTTTGTGATCATTGATCACTATATAATTGTGCTAAGTAACATGTTATTCGTGGGAGGTTTCGAGTTTTGTAGACGAAGCGATATTTTTTTTTATTTTTGATATTTCAATTAATCGATTTCTTTTTATAAAATATAGTTAAATGAATGTGTTTGATATCTTCTTTGTCAGGTGAAAATAATGTTGCAACTCGCGTTTTTAAACTGTCATTGTTGTAAAATAAAAGCCTCAAGAGGAAAGACTAAATTTTCGTTATTGATAATACAATAAAATATTGTTGCTACATTTCAATTTTTTTAGTATTTCATTATTGGTTTTTCTACAAAAGAAATGAATTATAATTAATTATTGTTTCATTATATTTGTGTCATTTAGTTTTATTCACCACTTACAATACTTCACATATACATTAACCTCGAGTAGACAATAATACATTTACTGATACCATGTCATGACTCATGAGCATGAGTATAAAATCTAAGTGAGTGAAAAATGTAAGTCGATCGTTACTTTTAGTAGTTAAGTGATGAGAACATAGTTCTGATGAGTTCATAATTTTACATATTTTTTCTCATGTTTTATTCTCAATTTATATGATTTTCATATTTATTTTGTCAAAAGAATTGCATTTATTGTGATTTTATTGTGTTTAAGGTACTTGAGCATGAATTCAAACTTTAAAGGATCAATTCATAACAAATTGGGAAGATTCAAATCAATTCTTGAAGTTTCAAGTCAATTGATTAAGGTCCGTTAGCTTTCCGTTAAACATTTGCAAAGCTAGAGGAATAAATGATAGAAGAAAAAGGCTAACGGATGCTAACGATCGTTAAAGGAAGAGCTGACGGAGGCTAACTGGACTAACAAAAGACCCAATTGTAAGACCTGGGGGGAGTGGACTTCGGCTCGCTTTCTGAAGACATCAGGGGCACCGGAGTAAGTCTCAAAAAATCCAAGTGAGGTCGACGCCAATTCCTCAATCTCTGTCATCCTTGCGTTGTCGCATCCTGAAGCTGCCACGTCGCCCCCCTCTTTAGTGATGACCTGCGCTTCCTTCATCCGGATCCAAGCTACCTGGCCCAACTCTAGCTCCACCTGCTCGCGTCCTACCCCATTTGCCCATTTAGCCCCTGGTTCAACCAGTGTGTCTCTGCCTGAGCTACCCCTACTCCACTTATTTCTTCCCTATTTTGCCCCCAAAAACTTCATTGCTCTTCCAGAATTGCCCCTCCTTAGCTTGGGCACTACTCTTTACATTTGGTGGGAATTTTTTCTGATCAAGTGGAGAAGGGGAGATACGGCTAAAAGGGAAAAGGAGATTGAAGCAACATTCTTTCTTAGTTTGTTCATCATCTTTAAAATTAGATTTTGTCAAGGAATGCAAAGGGATTTCCATCCAATTCTCCATTGAAGTATTGTATCTCATACTCTTTATTTTTAATATCATTATGAAATATTTTTTTGGAGTATTTGTGAGTGATTCCTTTTACATTATGAACTAAATATTTGTTGTAAGGATTGTGATGAATCTCTAAATTTGAAGCATGCACTAATATTTTTCTCTCTTTCTCAATATTACTTAATTTATTTTAGGGTTATTATTTTGTTGTATTTAATGCTTCTAATTATTTGATCAATAATTGGATGATTTTAGAATTGTTTTGGATCCGCGAGAGCTACCATTATTTTTGAACTTAGCAATTTAGTTGTTGGTATTTTGTAGCATAGAGATATAGCACAAAATCCAATAGTCATTTTAGACTACCAACGCACGATGAGTTGAGTCAAAAACACTCGTCTTACAAAAAATAGCTATAAGACCGTTTTTCCTAAGTTTTTACCAATGTAAATTTGTATTACATTAATAATCACATTTCTTATATTACCACACAATTTTTAGGAATTATCTTCTTATTTATTTATGTGGAATCTCATTACGAGTAATGGATTCCCCGAAATTTGTTTACCACAATACCAATCCTAACTAGGGGTGACAAATCGATCGTGCTGGGCTGTTATCGGGCTGACACGATAACAACATGACACGATAAGCACGAACACGAACACGACAAGATAAATTTATCGTGCCTAATATTAAAACCCGAACACGACACGATAAAAACACGAAAAGCACGTCACGACACGATAAGCAAAAAAGCATGATTTATTTAGTCAGGCTCGTTAAGCCCAATAAACATTATAAAATATATAATTTTGATTTTTTAATACATATTTTGAAAATTTATCAATATAAATAGTCAAGTAGTTTAAAAGTTATAAATTTTCAAATGATAAAATTATGAAATAATCATGAAAATGGTTCGAAAGAAGTGAATAACCCCTAGTAAATTTTTTTAAAATATATTTTTAAAACATGTATATTTTAGTTATCGTGTCTTATCGTGCTTATCAAGTCAGTCCGATAACAACCCATTTTTTATCGTGCCTTATCGTGTTGGCCTTATAACGGCCCGAACCCGATAAGCCACAACCCAAACCCTATAATTTCGTGCCGTGTTCGTGTCGATCAATCGTGTCGTGCCTCAAATTGCCACCCCTAATCCTAACATTATTTTTGGAGTTTTTTTAACCTACTCAAGCATATGATGGACATTCCACCCAACCCCCTATCCCTAAAAAATCACTAAATCACCCTCTAAATATAGCGGGTGATTTAGTTGAATATTATCACCTTTTATTACCTCAAAAAAGTCATCATTTATTTTTTAGCTTCTTTTGCTTAAAAGTAGGGGTATATTTAATACAACACCTATAAAATACTTAATACAGTACTTTTGAAAAGTATTTGATCAAAATATCCTTTACGCAATTTAATTATTTTGTTTTTCTGTTAAATTTAATTTAACAAATTTTACAATTAAATTATTAATTAATTTAATTTAGTTACTAAGCACAATTAATTTACTAATTAATTTGATTTAGTTACTAAGTGAAAAATTATCTTTGTGTATAAATATAACAGATTGTAAAATTTTGACCAATAAGTAAAAAACTGTATTTTTCTCTCAAAATTTTAATCAGTCAAAACTTCAAAAAGTCTACCAATTTGGAAGTAAATCGGTAAAAAAAGTGTTGAAACGTAGATATGGACGATGATGACGATGTTACATTTACCACTGATGCGAACTTTACGGTAATCTTTACTTCAAATTGTTCGATTTTTATCTCCAAATGTTCAATTTTTATTTGTTAATTTTTTTAAATGCCATGTTTAAATTTAAAAAAAAATTACAAAAAATGAAAGGCATAGGGACCGGTTTAGTGGCAGTCTAAAAGGGGGTATGGGTTTGGGTCCGGTTGGGTGGCAGTCCAATGGAGGGGGTTTGGGTTTGGGTCTGGTTGGCTAGTAGTCCAAAAGGGGTCTGGGTTTGGGTTCTGTAGGGTAGCAGTCCAAATGGGAGGGGCTGGGATTGGGTCTGGTTCGGTCGGAGTTGCTGGGCTTGGGATTGGGGGAGGGACAAGCATGAAGGCGGAGGGTTTGGGCTGGGCGCTAGGGACTGCCCAACAACCAGTCGGTGGGCGGTTGGACTAGGAATGGCCCAGGCGGAGAGGGAGGGGGCTGGTGGCGGGGTTAGGGGGTTTGGGTTGTTAAATGATTTAATTCCTAGGGGTAACTTTGTTAATTTAAAAAAAGGGGGTGGTTATGTATTAAAACATTAAATGGGTTGTTTGTTTAAAAAAACCATTCTTTTTTTTTTAGTTAGACTTATTTGTTAATTTAATTTTTTGATAATTGGAAAAAAGGAATTATTGTGTATAAATATTAATAAGTGTTAATAATTACCATATTTTGTTAAATATTATTTATGATATAATATTTAAATTTAATTTTTTGATAATTGGAAAAAAGGAATTATTGTGTGTAAATATTAATAATTGTTAATAATTACCATATTTTGTTAAATATTATTTATGATATATTGTGTTAATTTAATTTTTTGATAATTTGAAAAAGGAATTCTTGTGTATAAATATTAATAATTGTTAATAATTACCATATTTTGTTAAATATTATTTATGATATGATATGTTATTTTATTTTAATTTTTTGATAATTGAAAAAAAGGAATTATTGTGTATAAATATTAATAATTTTTAATAATTACCATATTTTTTAAATATTATTTATGATATATTGTTTTAATTTAATTTTTTGATAATTTGAAAAAGGAATTATTGTGTATAAATATTAATAATTTTTAATATAATTACCATATTTTGTTAAATATTATTTATGATATATTGTTTTAATTTAAATTTTTGATAATTTGAAAAAAGGAATTATTGTGTATAAATATTAATAATTGTTAATAATTACCATATTTTGTTAAATATTATTTATGATATATTGTTTTAATTTAATTTTTTGATAATTTGAAAAAATGAATTATTGTGTACCCCATATTAATAATTGTTTCTAATTACTATATTTTGTTAATAAATGTTAATAATCATTTAAAATTATTTAGAATTGTTAAAAAACAATTGTGCCCTTGTTTTATGTTACCAGTTAATGTTACATTATTAAATATTAATAATTGTTATTAATTATTAAAAAATATTTCAAATTTATAGGATCATAGTGTCAAGTATGAAAATGATGAATATAAATATCCTTACTTGGGGCATTTATTCAGAACTGATCATGTTTTTGAAACTCGTGAAGAATTTCACATTTGGATTCAAAATATTGGGGATGATAACATGAAGTTTCTATTCGTTAAGCGGCATTCATGGACACATGATGGACGCAAAAATATTTGGTATGGTTGTGAGGTCGGTGGTTTGTACAGGTATACCGGTCAGCAGGATGAAGATGGTTATGTGCGGAGAGGCATAAAAAAAGATGATTATTCCATTTCAGGTCGTGGCTGCGCAACAATACTGTGGACCCCAACAATCACAATAAATACCTCATTGTTGCATTGGGAGGATAAGTCGTAAAGTGTTTAAGGTGATGGTAGAGTGTTGTTAACTTAATGGAATTCGACTTAAGCTCAGCATCTAACTCAGACGTGGTCATACCAAGAATATTCTGAAGATGAATATTTACAACTCCAACACCCATCTTCGAGATAAGGGCTTTTCCAGTTACGGGAAGTCGTAAAATATGCCAGACGTCATGCAGTGTAATAGTCAACTCACCAAACGGCATGTGAAAACTATTAGTTTTGGTATGCCATCTATCGACAAATCCTGATATTAAGAGCATGTTAAAGTGACGAAACATGTTATCCCTCAAATGAAACACGGTAGAACTTATAAATATTGTCGGTGGTTTATTGGTTCCTCATCGCCTATGTACCTATGCGTTCGATTTGCGATTGGTATTTCAAAACTCCATTTCCTATTAAAATAAATAAAACATTAACTTATATTATTAACATTTAACTAAAAAATACATTTAAAATTAATAAAACTACTAAAAAATTACATTTAAAATTAATAAAACTACTAAAAAATTATATTTAAATTTATCTCTCCATTCCATATCGCACATGCAACATGACCATTATAACAAGTCAGAACATCTGTTATATGTGGGCCTCCTGGATAAGACTTCGTCGACATCTCACCCCTACCAAAAGAAGCTCCTTCTCTTGGTCGTACACCTGGATATCCTCTACCTCCAAGACCTACGCGTCCGCCTCGTAGTGGAGGATGGCTAGCACCCATCCGTATGCCTCTATCATCCTCCTCCCCCTCATCTACCTCCTCGTCTTCATCATCTCGTAGCTGTAATATCCTCTCCATAAAGCAAGGACCTACTCGTCCACCTCGAGTTGGTGGGCCTCCATATCTTCTCCCTCTACTAACATCCTCATCCTCCTCTTCCTCCCCCCCATGCCTCTGGTAACTATACTCAAACGGAGGATTCCTGTGAAGATCCTTACCTGAATTAGAAGGACGTCTCAAAATGGCCATTGTAGGAGTCACATCCTGCAATCGTCTCTTTGCTTCTTCAGCTTCTTGAAGCGATGTCGACTCACTCTCATCAAAATGTGACAGTTCCCTCTGTACCGTTCGTCTTCATCGGGCAGATGCAGGAACACATCGATTATACAGTCGACCGCTGTAATTTTGAAGCGCCGGATCATCATCAACCACCGGTCTTTTCCTTCTATAATCACGTGGAAAGCCTGACATCTACATTGCACGATTCAAATTATAGTCATTTTTTAATATTTATTCACAAATAATAATATTTAATATTCAACTAACAAATTATAACATTTAATAACAATATTAATTAACAATATCAATATAAAAAATTAAATCAATTATATTCGGGGTATTTTATTCATGCGTATTCACAAATAATAATATTTAATAACAAAGTGTTCTTAATTATGTGGACTAATTTAACTAATTTATATTTCTAATAAAAAATTAATTATAGATTAATTAATTCAAATTATAGTCATTTTTTCATGTTTATTCACAAATAATAATATTTAATATTCAACTAACAAAATTACAACATTTAATAACAATATTAATTAAAAATATCAATATAAAAAATTAAATCAATTATATTCGGGGTATTTTATTCATGCTTATTCACAAATAATAATATTTAATAACAAAGTGTTCTTAATTATGTGTACTAATTTAACTAATTTATATTTCTAATAAACAATTAATTATAGATTAATTAATTCAAATTATAGTCATTTTTTCATGTTTATTCACAAATAATAATATTTAATATACAACTAACAAAATTAAAACATTTAATAACAATATTAATTAACAATATTAATATAAAAAGTTAAATCAATTATATTCAGGGTATTTTATTCATGTTTATTCACAAATAATAATATTTAATAACAAAGTGTTCTTAATTATGTGGAGTAATTTAACTAATTTATATTTCTAATAAACAATTCATTATAGATTAATTAATTCAAATTAAAGTCATTTTTTCATGTTTATTCACAAATAATAATATTTAATATTCCACTAACAAAGTTATAACATTTAATAATAATATTAATTAACAATATCAATATAAAATATTAAATAAATTATATTCGGGGTATTTTATTCATATTTATTCACAAATATATTTAATAACAAAGTGCTCTTAATTAGGTGGACTAATTTAAATAATCTATATTTCTAATAAACAATTAATTATAGATTAATTAATTCAAATTATAGTCATTTTTTCATGTTTATTCACAAATAATAATATTTAATATTCCACTAACAAAATTATAACATTTAATAACAATATTAATTAAAAATATCAATATAAAAAATTAAATAAATTATATTCGGGGTATTTTATTCACGCTTATCACAAATATATTTAATAACAAAGTGTTCTTAATTACGTGGACTAATTTAACTAATTTATATTTCTAATAAACAATTAGTTATAGATTAATTAATTCAAATTATAGTCATTTTTTTCATGTTTATTCACAAATAATAATATTTAATAACAATATTAATTAAAATATTAAACATATACGTAATTTATAACAAATTAAAATTAATTAAATAACTTCTATCAAAGAGCAAGTGCTAATAGTAACAAGTAGCTGCAGTTTAAGGGACCTAACTGAAAAATTAGAAAACTAACTTTAGTAACCCAACAGAAACTTATAAACACTAACGGAAACTAACAAAATTTAACACCACCAACCCAACTGGTGGTCAGGCAACCAAGGTCGACAGGTGGTGGTAGAGCACGGTGGCTCCCGGCGGCGGTCTTCAATTTTTTTTTGCTTTCTATTCATGAACACAAATCAAAATTACAAAGAATGAGTTTAGAAAATATACCTTGTTTGAATTGAGGAAGAGATAAAATCTAGAGAGAATGAATTTTTATGATAGTTTTTGGTTTGTATGTTTTTTTGTTCTAAAATATATTGTTTATATATATTTGACTATAGTAATTTAACTAAAACAAAAAAATAAAATATTTCTAACTTTTACAACCACCTCCACTTAACTAAAAAAAAAAACATTTCTAACTTATATAACCACCCCCACTTAACAATAAATAAATAAATTTATAACTTATACAACCACCCCCAATTTTTAAAAATTAACAAAGTTACCCCTAGAATTAAACTTCACTAACAGCCCAAACCCAGCCACCAGCCCCCTTCCCTCTCTGCCTGGGCCACGCCCAGTCCCAACCCAAACCCTTTTGGACTGCCACCAGCCCAGTCCCAAACCCAGGCACCCCCTTTGGGACTGCCAACGGACCAGCCAATTCAACCAGCCCAAACCCAAGTCATTTTGGACTGCCACCAGCCCAGTCACAAACCCAATAACCCCTTTTTGGACTGCTACCCAAGCAGTCCCAAACCCAACACCCCCATTTGGACTGATTTCAACCAGTCTCTATTAAATATTTTTTTAAACTTAATTCAAATCAAATTAATTATTAAATTTTAAATTAAAACAAAAAAATCAACATTAATTTAAATTTAATAAAAAAACAAAACATTAATTTAAATTTTAAAAAAATGAATTTACATAAATGGTATTTTGGGAAAAGAATTTTTTTCAAAAGTGCTGTATTAGGTGATGTATTAAGTACCCCTGTAGAAGCATTAAAGTTATTATATATATATATATATATATATATATATGAAAAAATTATATCGTAAAAATTATCATTTTTATATGAAAAATATGAATTAATTTTCTTGTGCCCTTAATATATAAGAGGACAAAAAAATAATGGAAAATGTATTTGAACATACATTGCCACTTAAATTGACATAGTTTTAAATAAAATTAATTGAAATAATCAAAACATGTGATTTTTTTTTCATTGAATAAATAATTAAAAATATAGATATTTTATTTCGATTGCGACGGAAGAATCAAAATATAAAATGAGAAAAATATTTTAACCGAGGGTTGTATAGAGGATATTTGTTGGAATAATTATTTTTTTATTTTAGATTGTTTAAAAAGTGGAATTGAAATAGAAACCTATTTGTTTAGGCCGTGGTGTGGTATGTTGGGCCAACCCTGTGGATGCCCTTATATAAATGGAGGATCCAACGTAAAGCTCATACTATCTCGTTGTTTGAAGGGACGAACGCGATTAAACCAAATCTAGGGTTGTCTGAGTTGAGAATTCTTCAGGTCTGCCTCTCTCCCATATCCAGTAGATCAGGTTTTTCGTATTCGTTTAATTACCTTACTTTTTGATTTTCGATTCTTTGTTGCTTTGATCTGTAATTTTGTGGCTCCCAGTCGTAGGGTTCGTGAATCACACACACATACAAGGCCTATGTAGATATATTCATGTATGTGTATTTTCGTATTCCTGCTAATAATGTGTTTGCTTTGCTATTGTAAGGTTTGATTTGATGCTGGTTGAAATCTGGGCAAAGTGAAAATCAATATTTGATTAACAATTTTTTGAAATCTGATTTGTGCTGAGCTCTCTTTCTGTAATTAGGCTAGGGAAACCCTGGACATCACCTTGGCTTCTTAGTAAATGTTTTTACTTGTGTTTGAAAATTGATACGAATAAATGAAAAATCTTGGATTTTGTTGGAACTTTTACTTTAGTATTCTGTGAGAGGATTTGTGTGAATGAGTAATTTCTCTATCACTTGTTTGTGGCTCCTTATGGTCGCCAGGAAGATGTGGGTATGCAGGATTGAGCGTTGTGAATTACACAGTTGGAGATCCAATAGTATTGAACCATATTTTGTACTATGGTTTTTGGTTGGTTTATGTTGATAGATATGGTGGTGACATTGAAAGTCTGAAGAAACTTTTTACCCATACATTTTGGATTTAAGGATTTTCTGTTCCATCTAACTGAAGCTATTTTGAACGGGGGCAACAAATAAGAAATCATGCTCATGATTACAAGCTGTTCCAAGGACTTGGTGGGCTGGATGTTACCTTAAATTTGCACTTTATGTCATGTAGTGACATTTTACAAGTTGTTCCAAGGGCATGGTGTGTTACATATTACATACTGTCATGCATATCTTTTTTTTTCTTTTCCCTTTCTGCATTTGTTCATGTCTTAACATTGTCGCCATCTTTCCACTTTGGGATGTCAAGGATTTAAGCAGGGGAGATTATAATACCCCCATCCCACATCGAGTATATGTGAGACTTGTACGTGGTTTATAAGGTGGCCACACACTACAATTGAGCACCAATATCATTCATGGACTTTTAGGTCGGCTTGTGGTAAGCATGGTAACCATAGGTGATGCGTGCTTAGTGGGCCAGTGTGTAGGCTAAACGTAACCGATTGGGTTCTCGGTCTCGGGTCTTTCCTCATTCCGACTGATATGGCGGTGGCGTTCTTCATTGGAGTAGGTTGAAGATCAGGTTGTTGGTGTGCATAGCCGCATATCAGTCCTCTATCAAAGCTAGGACTTGGGTGCAGTGGGATTAAAATTCCAGATCACAAGGGAGGCTACGGTGGAAGATATGAATCAAGTTTGTGAGAAGCTCTAATCAGTATTTTGGGCTATATTCCTTGTGGAAGTGATCCAATTTTGGAAAAACATCTGCATTGTCTGAAAAACCCAATCCTTAAATTCCATGCTAAGTCAAAAGTGGAATAATTATTTCCGTATCGAGAGTACTCTTTCGTAGGGGTGAACCTTAACCTGTATTTGTGTTATTTACGAACCCCAACACCCACTTTCAGACCATATTCTCACCATTGTGAAGAGAGAATTGAACCAACTCAAGTGAAGTTGTATTCAACCATTTGCAGACATACCTCTCCTATGCCTTTCGACGTGGATACCCTTGATCTTTGATTTTTTTTAATTAAAGAAGGATAGATACAATACAGGTACGATTTGAAACTGATTGTTGCTGGCCCTGCCTTTCTTGGGAAAATCTTTTGAATGATGTGTAGACTGAGTGGTGAGCTGAGGTCAAGTTCTAGTTTTTCCATGCTCTGGGTTACTTGTAACTAGTGTCCATGGCACACATAAATGCCTGTGCATAATGATTAATTTTATCTACTTATTGCAGTAATACAATTTATATTATCGTTTGTTTTATTAGTAATTTTAGTAGAATGGAAGAAGATGGTAGCTAATTTTAGTAAAAGTGGGTAGTTATTCTATTGGTGGTAGGAAGGTATATAACATTAATTTACTATTCATGATGACATTGTTGTATACCTTTTGGTTTCTGATTGTTGTTTAGTATCATTAAATAAATTTATGCTCTCTTTTGATGCATTGCATCTATTTCTGTCATTATAAAATTTGAAACCGGGTAAGCTAGCCTTTAAGTTTGGGTCGAGAAGATTGCTTGAACTGGTTTTATTAGGTTTACGAAATATACAAGTGAATGATGCGCTTATAGTTGAGCTCTGTTTGGAATGTAGTTTACTTTATGGGGAAGGAAGAGCTTTTGGTGAAATTAGCGCTTTTCATTGTTATACAAGAGCAAATTTATTTCCTCTTATATACCTGTTTCTCAGTGTAGCTGTTAGGAGATTCAACTTTCTGAGCGGTGCCTGTGATGATCACTGACTGTGTATATGTATGTTTAGGGAGCATGCCGCGTTATGATGATCGCCATGGCACTACGCGTCTCTATGTTGGCCACTTGTCTTCAAGGACACGATCTCGTGATTTGGAGGATGTCTTCAGCAGATATGGAAGGTAACTAAAACAAATGCAAGTCAGTCTTTAAGAGTTGCACTGTGATACTGACGACGGTTTTACTTTATTTCTTGTCCTTGTTTAGTAGAACCATCAAGTCATTACTCCTATTGACATGTGATCCTAAATCTCGTTATTTAAATATACACATCTGAACATGTCTGTTTAGGTATGTGTTGAGATTTGCAAACTTGGTGCCTGTTCAATTCACTGTCTAAAGCATATTTGATTATTTCCCCCCACTCATATGGGTATACATTTTGAATTCATGCTGAAGTGGTTGAACAAAGTTGTTTCGGTACTGGGATTCACCTTTACTGAGGTGTATAGAGGTCTGTCAAGCCTTTGCAAGCCATATTTTGTGCTTGGCATCGGCATTCAATTTTCATTCAAGTTGCCTCACCAACTTGGTAAAGTGATTTAACTTGAATGATCTTTATGAAGGTTCCTGGGTTTTTGCCCAACCTGGTGGTCTTTGGTGAGAGGTTGCCCTTGGTGGAATTGGTCGCTATTCTTGCAGAGTGTATAGGAGACTTTGGCGATTCTTTCTATAATGTTATTGCGTGTTTTTTTGATGGAAATGGCAACAACCTCAAAGTGGTGTTTAGTTCATCTTTGAGGGGCGAAGTACCAAACTTCCGTACTTATGTTCATGATGGCCTTATTGTTTCTGGCACCCGTTTCCGCAGAGTACGTGATGTAGATATGAAGCGTGACTTTGCTTTTGTGGTACGCATTTCCTTGCCTTTTTTGTTTTCCATTTTATTGTCATGTATTTTTCTTTTTGGGGCAGGATATTGCCATTCTCCGTATTATTATGCAATATGCATATATGGAGCTTCTCTGTCCACTTTGCCTTGACTTTTTGTTTATAGGAATTTAGCGACCCTCGAGATGCTGACGATGCAAGATATAGCTTGAATGGTCGTGATGTTGATGGAAGCCGTATTGTAGTGGAATTTGCAAAGGGGGTATGTTAGGTTTTCTATTGCACAAGTTCTATATCACATGTTATTGACCTTCTGCTTGTATTTTCTTTCTGAGAATCATTTGTTCTTTTAGTCTTTATTGTTTGGTTACAGTGCAGGTGGTGTGGGTAAGAGTAGAAACTTGAAAAAGATGGTTGCGTTTTTAGCATGATTTGATTGTTGAAAGGAAGTTTCCTGTTAATTTTGTTACTTAATTCACTTTCCATGCAGCAAAATTCTACCAACTTTCCAAAAACCCTAGTTTCTTGAATGCACGTGTTTCTGGTACAGCTATTTTACGTCCCCCAAGTCATATCTATCAAACCACAACTCAACAAGTTTTAGAAGTTTCCAAATTCAAACACTTCCAAGGTCCCCCATCACTGGAATGACGCTTAAAATGGCCCACTATTATGAAGCTGATCATTTGAATATATTAGAATCTAACATTCTAACTAATGAAAAAAATGTTACTTGGTTAGAGCTTTCTAACCAATGCTAAATATATTTGGTCATCTTCGATATTCCGTGTGCTTTATATAAAGCTCAAGCTGTTGTCACTTTTGATTTTTTGAAACTTTTTAACTGCACAAGGGGAAGGTTTTGTGACTTATGTTTTCAGTCTCCTGTCTTTCCTTTCTCTGCCAAGCTGTACCTATGGTTTCAATTTATTTTAGACCCTGGAAGGAGCTTTCAACTGCTCTCTTTTCAAAATGTTTTGACTTGTAGAAAGGGTCCCAGAAAATGAAAATATGGGATAACCATGTTTCTTTTTCTCCTCTTCTACAGCAATATCCTCTTTCTTTGATTGACAGCAATTTTCATTCTGTTGAGTGTATGTTGTTTTATGAATTTCTTCAAATCTGATAACTTGTACCGTTTAATTTATAAAGCCCTTAATATTATGTAATGTTTGGTAAGATACATTTTACTTTGGCAACCATATGTATTTTTTGGGGGGTTGGGGATTTGTGATATATTGAAATCATTTGTGCTAAATGTGCTATAACTTGCAATATAGGGTCCGCGAGGTTCAGGTGGCGGGTCAGGTGCAGGTGGTGGTGGCGGCGGCTCTCGTGAATACCTTGGTAGAGGCCCTGCTCCAGGATCAGGGCGCTGTTTCAATTGTGGACTTGATGGCCATTGGGCACGAGATTGCAAGGCAGGTGACTGGAAGAACAAGTGTTATCGCTGTGGGGAACGAGGGGCATATAGAAAGGAACTGTCAAAACAGTCCCAAGAAACTGAAGTATGCTTACCCAGTGGCTTATGCAATCTTTTATTTCCCAGTTTGTGGTTAAATTCTAATACCAGGATATCCTGTTTCTGATTAAATTTATTTTTCGACAACAGGCGTGGACGGAGTTACTCTAGAACACCATCACCTAGGCGCGGTAGGAGCCGAAGCCGTAGCTACAGCAGGAGTCGCAGCTACAGGTTATTTATCCTTCTCTGCTTTTCTCAGCCTGCATTTGTTATTAGAAATGTTAAACCAAGTGAGGAGTTGGATTAAAATTCTCACGATGGTCGTCTGAGGCACCTTAAGGTGCTGGGAATGATGTATTGATCCAATTATTCTGATGGTTTTCTCTTGCTCTAGATTCAAGAATCACTTTCCTCCATGTCTCGGAGCTTATATTAAATCTGAATCTGAGTATCCGCTTATCTTAACTTTGAATTTTGATATGTACATCCTGCTGGCCATATCTTCTAAAGTCTGATAATGGTTGAAAGGTACATTAGTGCCCTCGACAATTTTCACCTAATGAATTATTGATCTGCTTCTAACACAAGCACACACACAACATATTTGTGTAAGACACTCACATTAATATCAACAAACTCACATGATGTGATCACACGTACCCATGCCTCGTGCCTTTTTAAAGGACATACTGCATAATTTGTTGACTGATAGCGTGTTTGTTTTATTTTTCCAGCCGGTCCAGGTCACCTGCAAAGAGGGAGAGAAGCATCGAGCGTGCTGAGAGAAGATCAAGGAGCCCCAGGAAACACAAGGCTTCTCCTCCACCATCCAAAGGGAGGAAGCGCAGCCCATCACCTGATGACAGAAGCCCACTTGACCGTGGTACTCCATCGCCAAGGGATGGTAGGCCATCCAACGGTTCAGATTATGAAGCTGGCAGAGAGAGCCCAAAGGACAGGAGTCCTGCTGAAGAAAATGGCCGCAGCCATAGTCGCAGTCGCAGTCGCAGTGCTAGCCCAGACCCTAGGGATACTCGAAGCCCTATTGAAGATGACGATGAAAACCAGGGTTCTCCAAGGGGCAGTGAATGAGTTAATCTTAAATAAAACTTGATTTGTGGAGACAGACTTTGGTTGAGTTGACTTATTACTACTCTTGGGGTTAATGATTTCTTGTTTTTGTTATTCTTCCTCCTGATTATCCCTTGTTTGGTTTTTTGTGGAAAAACGTAAGTGGTAAACATAAGTGGTAATTAATGACAATGGATCCTGTTTTGTGCTATTATCTTCAAAGCAGAATCTAGTCTAGTTAAATGTGAGCAGAAATGGAACTTAGCTAATTGCCTGTGGACAAGTACAAAATACAGGTTAGTGTTCCCAACTCGTCGATACTCCCATAAGCTTTTCCCTGGTCCGATCGAGGTTATCGTTGTCCTTGTGAGGGACAATTTCCCTAGCCCCTTTAGTGAAAACCTTAACTTTGCATTAGCTTTCACAACGACCGTACTTTCGTTCTGTTGGATCAATGGCCAGACAAGGAGTATGTCTGTGAGGAGAACTTCCCTATAGATAAAGTTAGCTATAACTAGCCACAGATCCCGTCTTGCTTTATCCTCCGTTTTGTCATGCACTTGCAAGAAAGGAAGAAGGGTGAGACTTGCTATCTCTCCTTTAATGAAAGTCGGTACGAAATACAATTCAATAAAAGAAATACTGATGGAGCAAGAGAAATTATCTTACCACATGCGTTCAGAGTTCGATCTCAATATGAGGCATACCCAAAACTAGGGCTGACAAAAGTCCGGCTGTTTCTGATTTATTTCGTGACGGTACTCAGAATAATTATTAATTTCGTCGGGATTCTCGATCCGATTAAATTTATTATTATTATTTTTAAAAATATTGTAGGTACCATCATTCATCCAACATAGTAATGCGTTTTCAAGTGAATCAAGTGAAAATTCCACAACTCCTCCAGAGGATTGTTGGTGGGTATGATTAGCCAAGCCAAGAGACATATTTCAAACAATGTTTATTTTGTGTTTGCTAAAATTACTTAATAGTGTTTGTTAAATTTATTTTCGCAATGTTGTGATTTTTTTTTGTCTATCACGTTTCTGCGCTTAGTGCTGCTCTTCTCCTGCGAGTGAGAGGTATATTTTGTTAATAATGACAAATTCATCAATACCCATCGTTTAGTAAATATTCAAGTATATTTGTAAATATACAGTTTGAAATCTTAATTATGATGAAGACATTTTAAAAATATTTTATTGTCAGAAGATATTATTCATGAATATTATAGTTCGGATTACAAGATTTTTATCTCCTGAACTATCGGGATCTCGATTCATCGGGTTCCGATACTTATCGAGAACAAGATCGGGATGAGGATTCTACCTGTACACAAAACGATAAACCAAGGACCAAAGTTTAGTAACAAAGATACTAAGTCAAAGAACGGACAGAGTAATAGTTTTTGCAACGTTTTATCACCCAATGCTTTGAGTTTGACAAAACCATTTCAATTTGACACCAATGATAGCGAGGGAACACAACACTCCATAATCCATAATCCATATTAATTATCATGCCTTGGTCTGTTAAACAACAATTAGTAGTACAAAATGACATCCCTTACATTTATATTTATTTTGTTCGTTTCATTTGAAAGGTACACTTAAGATATCCACTCACTGCATAGGCACATTTTGCATTTTCTAAGTTAATAATTTATTGATTAATATGACTGGAACAAATGCTAATATTTATTTCCTAAATAATTTAATCTACACAAACTAAAAAATAAAAATGAATGCATAGCTGTTTAAGGACCGAGGGAGAACAATCATTGTGATCCCTCAGGGCTCAGGCCCCATCGAGAAGGGTGGGCCGAGGGGCCATACCATCTAAAATTTATTAATGAATTATAAGACTATAAGAGAAATAAAAGGGCCCAGGGGGACTTAAAACTTGACCACTTATATCACAACATGTCAACATCTATATGAAAATTTGTTAGTTCAAAGTTGAAACGAAAGACAGACTTATTTTTACAATTACCTGCCCCGAATCCGTATTTAGAATTATCAACATTTAGTCTTCCTGAAATGTGTCCGTGATTGTTGGTGTCTAACTCATACACAGTTAAGATTAAGTGTTTGCTCTACTGGTTAGAGTTAGGTTTAACAATTACAAACTAAAACCCGTTAATCTACCTAATACGATTTGAAAATCACTCGGACCAACCCGACTCATTTTTTGGTCGAAACGGGTTACCCATTCTAACAAAAAAAAATAACGGGTTGATTTGAGTTGTGTTAAAACGGGTCGAATCCGTTACCTATTTCAATCCATTATTTTCTGCTATATAAATGCAGGTTTTTTGATGGAAAAGCGTGGATCGAAACGGGTCGACCCGTTTTAACATGCCACCAATTGTGATTTGTTTAATTTTGGGTTATAAGAGCACCTCCAGTGGGCAAATAATAAACCTTTTGGCCAAACTATCAACCGGTTGAAACTTTTACTCTCCATTGGAGATAATGACATGGCATCAACCGGTTGTAAATTTACAACCGGTTGAAACAACACATCATACCATTGTTGACTTTAGCTACTCTTACATTGTTGACTTTCATTCATTTTCCTACCATTTTTTTCTACCATTTTTTTTTTACCGTTTTTTTGTTTTTTTTTCAAATTTATCCTATAAATTTTCCTATAAATAGATTTGTAAAAAAAAATCATTTCATTTTTTCAAACTTACATTACTTCTATAAATAGATTTGTAAATTTTTCCATTGTATTATGCAACTTTAATTATAATTTGTATGATTTTATGTTGATTTAATTTAATAAAATCTATATTGTTACATCGATATTTTGAATTACTAATAAATATTTATGAATAAAAATATTTTTTTCAAAGATAAAATTTTAAAATATATAAATAATTTTTTGGACATATTATATTTGTTTTAAAAATATTTATGTTTTAAAACGATATATTTATTTTTGAAAATAAATGTATATTGGGAAATAATAAAATATTTAGTTGTGGGTCCATGCTATAAAGCTTTTATGAGTTTATGTATTGTGGAGAATAGGTTTATAAAGAAAAGGTTTATAAGCTGATGACGTGGCAGTGGGAATAAACCTTTTTACAGGTCCATGACTGTGGATGCCCTAACGGGTCACGATCCGTTACCCGTTTCAACTCAACTCATACCCGACCCACCCCATTCAATCGTCAACCCTAGTTAGAGCACCCACTCCCCCTACTATTGGTCCCATGGTCGAATCTCGTTGAGGGGAGGGGGGAGTCTTTGGGGGTTTGGTTAGATTTAGGGATTCAAAAAACAAAACAAAACTCATGCATAGTTGATTTAATGTAAGCTTCAACTTCTTTCTTATTCTCTATCAATACGATAATACCTACACAAGGACAAATTTGAATTATAGTACTCTTTCCGTTTTTAAAATATTGTTTATTTTGACCTGGTACATTATTTTAAAAAAGTAATTGACAGTATTATAAATATTGGTAAAATGTGTGGTTTTCTTTAATGCCCTTGAGTATGTGGTCATAATTAAAGTATGTAAAAACGTAAGAGTAAAGTGGTAAAAGTATTTTCTTAAAAAAGAACGTTTTTAAAGAGAATAATTATTTAAAAACTGACGAAAAAGGAAAGGTGGACGATAATTTGAAAACGGAGGGAGTACAAGTCTTTTTGTAAAAAACTTTTAAAATCATTATTCATTTTTAAACAATGTGAGATACTTATTTTCTATTTTTATTGCTAAGAAAAATTTAAGTCTTTTATCTAAACACTTTTAAAACTTATACCACTTTCTAACTATGTGGTATACATAATTTATATTAGTAATAATAGTAGTCTTTTAGCTAAAGACTTTTTAACCAACATCTCTTTCTAAACAATGTGAGATATATTTTTTCTATTGGTAATAACATAAGAATGAATTTTATAACCAATATTCATTTCTAAATAATGTGAGATACATCTCTTTGTAATCAATGTGAGGTACATCATCTAAAAACTTTTTAATTCAATATCACTTTTCTAATCAATGTGAAATGCGAGTCTTTTCTATTGGTAATAATGATAAATTTTTAAAACCAGCATCACTCTCTAACCAATGTGAGATACATCTCCTCATTTGGTAATAATAGTAGAAGTCTTTTATCTTAAGAAAATTATAACCGATATCTCTTTCTAAATAATGTGAGATATATATTTTTTCTTATAGTAATGATAAAATTAAAGTCTTTTATCTAAAGACTTTTAAAACCAACATCATTTTTTAAACCAATGTAGGATATCTCTTTTATTAGTAATAATAGTAAAAATCGTTTATCTAAAATTAAAATCAACATCACTTTTAACCAATGTGAGATATACATATTCTATTGGTAATAATAGTAGAAGTCTTATATCGAAAAACTTTGAAAACCAACATTACCCTTTAACATCAACGACTCTAACTCAACTGGTACTGCTCACTTCTCCTAATGGAGAGGTCGGGTGTTCATGTTTCTTCAGAGGCAACGTTGTTGTTCAAGTCTTACCGAAAGACCCCATTTAGCTGCTCATTTATCTTAACTGAGAGGTCGAATGTTCAAGCCCTACCAGAGGCACCCTAGTACATCACTACTCTCAATCGAGAGGTCGGATATTCAAAGCCTCACCAGATGCACCATTTGTTCTAGCCACACCAAAGTCATCATATATTTATAATTGTAGCCTTTCAAGACATTAAAATAAGAAAAAATAAGGGTTGGAGTAAGGTTTATGTCCCCTCCAACCTTTAAAAAAGAAGGTAAAATATAACATTTAATAAAAACATTACCCTCTAACCAATGTATGATATATCTCTTTTATTGGTAATAATATTATTTTTAATGCCAACATTAAATTTTAACCAATGTGGGATACATTTCTTCTATTGATAATAATACTTCGTAGTAGAATACTTTATAACCAACGTGAGATACTTGCATCTATTATATTTGTAATAAAAAGTCTTTAATCTAAAGACTTTTTAAACAATATTTTTTTTAAACAATGTGAAATACATATATTTTATTGGTGATAAGAGTAGAAGTCTTTAATAAAAGACTTTTAAAACAAGCATTTATTTCTAAACAATGTAAGATACATATCTTTTATGGTGATAATAATAGAAATTTTTTATCAAAATACTTTCAAAACTAACATAAATTTATAGCCAATGTAAGATACATCTTTTCTATTTGTAATATTAATAGAGCTGTATTTTCTATTGGTTATAAATTTATTTTGGTTTTAAATGTCATTAAATTAAAAATCTAACCTTTTATTACCAATAGAAGAGTTTTTTTTTTTTTTTTTAAAGGTTGGAGGGGACATAGACCGTACCCCAACCCTTAATTTTTTTTTAAAATTAATTTTAATGTCTTGAAAGGCTACAATTATATATATATGATGCCTTTGGTGTGACTCGAACAAATGGTGCCTGCTGAGGTTAACAGGCACCCCTCTCTGGAGTAGAAGTCAGTGCCCCCAGAAAACTCAACCTCCGTTAAGATAAGTGAGTAGCTAAATGGGCCTTTGGTTAAGGCTTTAACAACAACGATGCCTCAAGATGCTTTGAACACCCGGCTCTACCGAGAGTTGTAAAGTCCAAAGAAATGTCTCAGTGGGACTCGAACACCCAACCTCTCCGTTAAGAGAAGTGAGCCTGGTTAATTTGGCTTTGGTACCAATAGAAGAGTTGTATCACACATTTGTTTGAAAATGATGTTACTTGTAAATTTATATATATAAGACATCTATTATTAATAATAGAAGAAATTAATAGTAGAGATTAATATCCTATAATTATATCTATATATATATAAAAGCAGGGTAGTCTATATAGGGAAAAATTCCGCCAAAACTTTGTTTCTCAGAATAGAAACTCCTATTAACAAGAAGCAATTAATGAATTCTTTAATTAAATAATTCAAAAACTCCTTGAAACTTCCACCATGAATTATATAAATTTGCACAGTTTTCCAATTCTCGATTGTGTCAAACGAAAATGAATCATCACATTGTAAATGATGATTAATGAAAATGGATTATTGGATTAGTTGACAATCGCCATCTCCTTTTTCTTATTTGATCAGCTACCTGCAAGAAAGATGAACCCATCAAATATTGTTCGGCATTTATTTCACAATCTTATTCCTCACCTAAACAGTGATTCTTCACAACATGAACCCATCAAATATTGAAATATTATACTAAAAAAATCAAGTAAATAAAGAAATACCTAAATTTTGAAAAAAACCATTGACAAATTAGAAGTATCGTAGAATAAAAATCAACAGAAAAAAAATATCTTTCGAAAATTCTAAATAATTAAAACAATTCGAAGATTTATCTAAAAATAAATAACAAAAATCGATGTATAAAAAATATTAACAAATTCACAGTAGATCTAAATGTCAAAAATATTTTTTTATAAAAAAAATTAAACACAATGTTTTTATGTGATTTCACTAGATTTGAATACTAAACATTCATCATTTTTTTACAGCAAACTTTATCATTTACAATTGCGTCTCTTATAATATTAAATAGTCAAAACTCCTTGAAACACACACCATATTATTAAACCCAATTTTTTTTTCTAAAAAAATTGACTTTATTTTCTCAGATCTTAAATATACAAGTATTTAATTTTTAAATCAAAACAAATCAGTTTTTTTTAATAGAAAGTAGTTGCCTCCAACATTATTTTTTCTTTTTTTTTAATTTTATTTTTCTTCTTTGTTTCGCTTGAGTATAAATTAATTGAAAAAACGTATGACCGTGCGTTTAACGTACGAGTGTAAAACTAGTTAATTATTAATACCTATTATTTATAGGCAATGATTGAGAAATAAAGAGTCACATATGAATGTTAGAGAATAATAATAGTATTATTGTTATATAAAAATAGTAATAATAATTAATGCAATAGTAATAGTAATAATAAAAATATTATTGTACAATTCTTATCATCATGGTCATAAATGAAAAGATAAATAAATTTTCGTCAAAATGAATGTTTTTTACACAATTGTGTTAGTAGACACCATAAATTTTGCACTTTATGATATTAAAATTTTTATTTTTAGAATTTTAAAATCAATATTCATTTTCTAACAATGTGAGATTTTTTTCCTATTTCTATTGGTAGTAAAAGTTTAAGACTTTTATCTAAAAACTTTTAAAACAAACATTTCTTTCTAACCATGTGATATACATATTTTCTATTGGTAATAATGATATTTTTTAAACCAACACTAATTTCTAACAATGTGAGATACATTTTTCTATGGTAATAGTAATAGTATTTTATATAAAAACTTTTGAAATCAACATCTCTTTCTAAATAATATGAGATACATCTCTTCTATTGGTTATAACATAAAAAATAATAATAATAATAATAATTTCTAATCTAAAGAGTTTTGAAACCAACATATCTTTCTAAATAATGTGTGATGCATCTCTTCTATTGATAATAAATTAATAACATAAAAATTCTCTTATCTAAAAACTTTTATAACCAATATCAATTTCTAAATAACATGGATTACATCTTTTTGTAATCAATGTGAGATACATTATCTAAAAATATTTTAAACCAATATCACTTTCCTAACCAATGTGCAATGCATCTTTTCTATTGGTAATATGTCTTTTATAAAAAGATTTTTAATACTTACATCACTCTCTAACCAATGTGGAATACATCTCATCATTTGGTAATAATAATAGAAGTTTTTTATCTAAAAAAAATCTAAAACCAACATTTCTTTCTATATAATGAGATACATCTCATCTCATCTCTTCTATTGATAATAAAAGTAGAAGTCTTTTTTATCTAAAGACTTTTAAAATCAACATCATTTTTTAATCAATGTAGGATGTATCTCTTTTATTGGTAATAATAGTAATTTAAATCCAACATCAATTTATAACAAATGTGTGATATATATCTCTTCGATTGCTAATAATAGTAAAAGTCTTGTTGGTCTGCAATGATGCTCAAATAGGTTAGAGGGGGGGTGAATAACCTATGATGTCAATTTAAAACTTTTCTTTTTTGTATTCATAAAGTGCATGTTTTAAAGGCACGGACAGTCGACATAACGAGCATGTCTGTTGATAATATGGAACATCAGACTTGCTCTCAGTAGAGTAATGAATTTTGCTGGAGGACTGCGAATAAATCAAAAGTCTGGTTAAAGAGTTCTAGCAGCGGAAATTGTAAGGCTTGGATTTAGTGAGAAAGTCTCAAGTGGTTGTACACGAATATATGTTCAGAACAACATCACCCTTAATCTTTCTTCCAAATGCATGTTTATAAAGTCATGAGAGAATAACTTTTCAAAAGATTAATCAGTTTATAAAAGCTTATAGAGAAGTTAAGACTAAATATTGAAAGATAAGTAATATGAAAGAACATTTGAAATTTATTCAAAGATAAATTTACAGAATACTTCAACCTAGACCCACTATATATATTATTTGTCCTCAAGAAGTTTTTAAGTGGAGATAGCTGTAGGAGACGGTAACAAGGAACAAATATGAGAAGACAATTTTCAAGGTTGTTCAGATATGAGATATCTGAACAACTGAGTGCAGAGCACTCAACTTCCTATGATGATCAATTATTGCACAATCAACATCATTTGTAATGGAATACAAATCTAAAGATATGAATGCAATGTATACAGACAACTCTTCATCTTCCTCGGGCATGATTTGAAAATCTATCTTCAAATTGATCTGAAGTGCTTGGCCTCTAACTTAGAAATAAAATCCTGAAGCTCTGTTAGAGACCAAGATCTTCGAAAAAGGTCGAAGAACTCAAATCAAGAACCAAGTTTTTGATCAAGACACCGATCTTTGTCTTGAGATATTTCTGGTCTCTCTATTCTCCTCTCCCTTATCTTCTTAGCAATCCACAAAAAATGTTTTGCTAAGGTTTGGTTTCTTTCACTGCAATCTGTTGTGATGATCTAGGCGAATCGTTGTTGAAGACGATTTCTTTTGTAGATCTCGCAGCTTTGTCGAACAAATTCTTGATGCCGATATTTGTTGTTGAAGAAGAAGGATTTCTTTTATAGACATGAATCTTTTGATCATTGAAATATGTTGATAGATTTTCTATCCGTTTGAAATAGTGTTTTCGTTGAAAACTATTAGATAAAGATTTTGTTTGTTGGATCTTTAACTGTTGGGTAAAAACTTTGTTCTGCATATCCTTGAACTATTGCTCCTCAGACTGAATTGATGTGTCTTTGAAAAGTAAGTCTGAAACATAATGTAGTGTTGGGTGGTTTGTTCAATAAAGTAGATTCTTTTGTCTTTTCTAAACCAAGTGTAGAGAGAGAAGATCTTGCAGCATCTAAGATGTCAGACTTCATAAAAATCTGAATGACTTTCGAGGCTTGGATATTTTTATCACTTATTAATCTCCTGCAGTCTTTTCTTTTTGTAGCACGTGCAGAACCAAATCTGCTGGTAAAATGTTCGATTTATAGGAGTGAGTCTTCTATAAGAGAAGGCTGCTAAACAATCAAATCATAATATGTTTGCTGGTGACGAGTCTTCAATATATTTTTGCGCTTAAGACAAGTCTGCTGGTGACGAGTCTTTCAAAGACTTTTCACGCTCTAGCATGTCTGTTGGTGCTGATGTATATGAATCGCTAGTCTATTGATCATCAAAGAAAGGTAGGACTAGACCCGAACATTCCTAATCTAAGACCTATATGATATCAAACAAGTTGCCACACTAATTGGTACGCAGACCTTTTAGCCACTTGTTATGACACACGGTAATGAAACAAACAAATCAAAATATTCGGAATATGCAAGAAGATAAGTTATTCATTAACAAGCATATTTCAACAAGTCTTTTATCTAATCTAAAATAATTTAAAATCAACATCATTTTCTAACCAATGTGAGATATACATTTTCTATTGGTAATAAATCTAGAAGTCTTTTATTAAAAGACTTTTTAACCAATGTATGATACACCTCTTCCCTTGGTAATTAATAATAGTATTTTTAAAATCAACATCAATTTCTAACCAATGTGAGATGCAACTCTTTTATTGGTAATAATAGTAGAACATTTTATAACTAATGTAAGATACATATATTATAAGAGTGAAAGATTTTAGTCTAAAGATTTTAAAATCAAACATTTCTTTTTAAACAATGTGAGATACATCTATTTTATTGGTAATAAGAATAGAAGTCTTTTTATAAGACTTTTAAAATTGCATTATCCTCACTATTAATACCAAGGGAGATGGTGGTATTATTAGCTATAAAAAAAATTTTTATAAACAATATAAAATATATTTCTTCTATGGTGATAAATATAAGTTTTTTATCAAAAGAATTTTAAAACCAACATCAATTTATAATCAATATGAAATTGATGTTAGCTTTAAAAGTTATTAGATTAAAAACCTCACATTTTATTACCAATAGAAGAGTTGTATGTCACTCTTATCTTTTATTATTAATAGAAGAGTTTTATCCCACATTGATTAGAAGTAATATTAGTTGTAAGACTTTTATCCCACATTTGTTATATATACTAATATTAATACCCTTATCATATTTATTATTATTATTAGTTAATGACTAGAGAACCAAAAGTTTTTAAAATCTCATGGATGCTTTACAATGAAGATTTTTGGTGATATAACACAACCATAATGCTCTTCACCAACTTTAGAACTCCAATTTGGTGCAACTATTGTATCAAAGATGTGGAACTACAAGCATGGGGAGTTGTACATTGTTCGGTGATGTTGAGTATTATTCAGACACGTTTTTAGTTTTTTCTCATAAAATTATAGATTTGTCTTGAAACTATTACTAAAACGTTAACAAACGAAAATGATAACGTTCATGACATATTTTCCATGGAAAGCATAATAATTTAAAAAAAAACAATTTTTGATGGAAATGAGAGATTTCAACTTTAAATAGATCATAAAAAGAATATATTGAATTTTTAAGTAAATAAATTTAATTTGATTTGCCATTGTAGCTTAATGCACAATAAATTCAACTTATCAAATTACACTGTACTCTCTAATATGCTTTGAGCTATCTGAATTATTTTCAATGATACCAACAATTTAGTACACCTTCAAATGCTTGTCTTTTCTAATATACATTTTTCCAAATTTTATTTTTATTGTATAAAATACAATAAAAAAGGTTTCGAATCATTTATCCCGCACTCTATCATATTTCATGTCCCATTGAATTTTAACCCTATATGTCTCCATGTAAAAAAAAAACTTAGTAAAATAATACGGAAAATGTACGACTGTAATGCAATGAAACAAAGAATGTGACAGTAACTCTGGAAGTTGGATACAATAATTTGGAAAACTTAAAAAAATATACAATTAAATTGCATGGTTGAAAAAATTGAGTACTATTACCAATTTGCTCCCATGACACTAAAGCATGGACAATGCAATTGATCATGTGTTGCTGTGCTTGTCCATGGGGTGACAATTTCCATATCCTCATGCCTAATGTTTAAAGTAATCAAAATATTTCCTTTAAATAAATTAAAAAAATGGCAAAGGGGAAAGTACATAAAAGAAGCCAACACAAGGCCCACCCAAACTCCATAATGGGCTTTCTAAAAAGCCCTAATTGGCTAAACAAAAAAGCACCCCCAAACATCCCATCAAAAAGCAAAAAGGCTCCCTGTCAGTTCTACCGTTACCCCCATGCACCTGCCCGCTCCAGATCACTGCTCAAAAGAATGTACGCTCCTTTCTCTCCGCCGTCTACGCGGCATCGACATTTTTAAAAAAGATTTTACGTTGACGAAACTACCCTCCATCGCCGTTCTCAGTTAGCGACACTTCACAAACTCAAAAAGAAACGCATTGGCTTTTCTTTCTCACTCCTTGCTATTCGTCTCTCTCCTACTCCTCTCTTTCTCTCTCTAGAATCATTCAATCCTCAATTTTAATCAAGATTTCTTCGCCGCCGGTAAGTCACTCATTCAACCCATTTTTTTTTTTAACTATCTCTCTCTATTTTGTGTGTGTGAGAGAGAGATGAAGTTATGGGGTTTTGGGTGTTATGAATGGAATCTTTAATTTCCTTAATTTTCGGGGGAGACATTTAATTATTATGAATTTCCCATTTTTGAATTTTGAATAATTATGACTGAAGCTGAAGCTTTTGTTGGCCTTTTAATGGAAAATTCTGTGTACTTGGAAATTTATTTAATTCCAACCCAATCTTTTTTTTTCCTTCAAGATTTCCTTTACTCTTGCCAAAGATTTAATTTTATAAAATTTGGAATCTTTTTAAATTTTTGGTATGTTTTTCGTTTTTATAATTGTACAACGGCCATATCATTGCTGGGAAATGAATAAAGAGCTACACAATTTGTGGGTTATTATCATTTTCTTTATAGGTTTCTTTAGAAAGAAATTTAGTTGTGTTTTTGGAGACATATAATTTGGGATAAGAATTGGTTTTTGTTTAATTCATTTCTTGATGGGATTTTTATTTTCCTTCCCTTTTCGGCTTTAATTTTGATAATTTTATCATTAATTATTTTAGTAGCTGTTTTAGACTTTAGGCTTGTTGATGAGAATTGCTGCTGGAGTTCAACTTGCAAAGAATTAGGGTTTTTGAAGAGCAGGGTAATTAGAATGATGATGAGGGTACAATTGTCTTTTGACTGCTGGTATAGTTTGATTATGTCTGACACTCGTGCTTTTTAATTATGATTATATGAAACATAAAGACTGATTCTTTTTTAGGCTTAATGATTTCTGCAATAAAAAAGAATTCCATGTTGCAACTTCTTCTCACTTGCTCATGTCAGTATTATATGTGTATAAACCCGTACTCATTTTAAAAGTATGTTAATTAATCATTGTTTTACGGGGATCTAAGGGTTTGTATTTGTAAATTTGTTAAACTATTAGTACCGTTGCAATATTTTTTTAGTACTTGAAAGATCTTGTCATTTTTTAATGTTTACTCAATTTATTTATTTCTGTTTAGCAGGATTGAATAGTAATCTTTTTGGGTCTTCTGCCGCTTCTTCGTTGAGATTTGGTCCAGGACTTCATTACAGAAAGAGGTATGGAGTGTTTTTATTAAGCTGTTGGATAAACTCGCTTTCACATCATCCGAGAAACTTCTGGTTGGGACATTTCCTTGCTTGAGTGAGTGAAGGTGCGAGTCATATAAATCTGTAACTTTAGAAGTGCTATTTGTGAGTCTTTCTGGCTTCTGCTGCAAGTTTTTCCTTTATATGTTTTTAGATTAGCTAGATCCCAGGGGTGGGAGAAATGGCAAGGGTACTCAGGCAAAGACCTTGAGGTCCTTGGTTCCCATCCTCATATCAAAAAGGGGTCACACTTACCTATATATTAAAAAAGATTAGCTTTGGAGATACTACACATGATGTATTCCCTTTATGATCTTCTTGTGGTGTCAGTTTAATTTTCTTTAGGTTGTCGGATTTCATTTTTGTAATGTCATCTATTCAATTATTTTCTAAGCTTAAGCCTTGAATGATTTTAATTATGGGACATTATAATGTTCAGGTCCTTTCCATGATTGAGTTTCCATGATGAAGAAGCTCTTCTTTTTCAAATCATCTGCATCTAGCGTAGGAAACAATAATTCAGTTCTACCACCGACAAAGGATAAACAAGTGTACTGGGAAAATCCAGCAAATGAAGGACTAAAAAATCAAGCTACTCACAAGTCCAAAGCACAAAAGCAAGTGTCTGAAAGCCAGATCTCTGGTACTAGTCCATGTCTAAGACGGAGCCGTTCATACTCGTCAGGAACTGCACATGAGGCTGTGGTCCAAAGAACTCAAAGTGGGTCCCCTTGTAGCAGTAGTAGCAATGTTTTGCTCAGGCACTCAGATCATCATTCACGGTGAGATATTTCCTGTACAAGCATGTTAAAATTTTACATTATAATCATATGTGATATTTCTTATCTAATTATTTGTTGGAATTTCTTTTAGTCGTGCACTTACACCTGAGAGGCAGTCCCGAGCAAAATGGTTTGAAGATGCTGCTTTGTATAGTGCACATGGGCTAGAGAGATTTCAGGGCAGGGCTGACAACGATTCATCAGAAAGCTCTTCCAATGGCTCCGCTAATGCATCAAGTAAAGTTTTGGACCGATATATTGACGGGGAACAGCTGCAGGATAGAAGTTCTGTACAGAGCACTAAAAGTCATATTGCCAATGCTAATGGTGGTGGAAAGCGTCCTCCACGAGTTCAGTACATTGCACAAGCTTCACCAAAAGATGGTTCAAAACAGAAACCAAGATCTCATTCCTTTAGAGAACCTAATAAAGCATCTCAATTACTTAATTCATCTAGAGATTGGCTTGATAATGGATTCGGAAATGAATCACCAAGGAAACTCGCAAAGCATGTGATTGAGAGGCTTTCTCAGTCCCGTGCTTTTCCGAGGGTCACTTCAAACAGTTTTGATTCTGATTTTCCGATTACGATTGAAGATATCTATGGTGGGTCTGTTGCGTCTCTACCTTCAGATGGAGATGCCAAAGAAATTCCAAACTTTGGGGAAAGAAACTGTTACCCTGATGATGATTATAGAGTAACGAACCATGCTGAATATGAAGAGGATTTAGATCGAATTGACGAGAGGGCAGCAAAGAATGAAGTTAGGCTAGCTAGAGCTGAATTGGAATCGCAGACACAAAGGCTGGAGAAAGAGAAGCATGAGTTGCAAGCAGTGTTGGAGAAAGAGTTAGACAGAAGATCGAGTGAGTGGTCTTTGAAGCTTGAGAAGTACCAAGCAGAAGAGAATAGGCTTCGTGAGAGGGTAAGGGAGCTTGCGGAACAGAATGTTTCACTTCAAAGGGAAATCTCGACACTCAGCGAGAGTGAAATGGATAGCAGAAGCAGGATGACTCAATCAGAGCGAGAACTTACGGATTTAAATTCAAGAATGGAAGAAGTAACAGAGGAGAATCAAAATCTGCAACAAAATTTAACAGAACTACAAGAAAAGTATAGAGCAGCAGATGAAGAAAGGGAGTGTTTTCGAAGAAATTATGAGGATAAGGAGAAGGAGTGCAAGGAACTGCATAGAGCTGTTTGTAGATTGTTGAGAACTAGCAGCGAACAAGAAAAGACAATTGGTGGGTTGCGTGAAGGGCTTAGCAAGGAAGTTCGGAAGAAGAATTCTTTGGAGACATCTGACAATAACCAGATGGTGAAGTTGCAAAGCGAGCAAATTAGGTTGACAGGGGTGGAACAGGCTTTGAGGAAGGAGGTCGAGTCTTGTAGGCTTGAAGTTGATTCCCTTCGTCATGAGAATATCAACCTTTTACACCGGCTAAAGGGAAGTGCAAAGGATGGTGGGTCTTCAACCTTCAAGGTAGACCATGAAGTGTGGCACCGAGTTCAGTGCTTGCAAAATCAAGGTCTGTGTTTGCTTAACGAGAGCACCCAACTTTGTGCGAAGCTATTGGAAAATATTAAAACACGACCTTGCCAAACTTCAGAAGCTAAGCAGGGTATTGAAGCGATAAAGAATGGTTTAGATGGCCAATTTGTCATAGAGTCTGATATGAAGCTCCAGGGGTTGAAGAGGGGAGCTGAAAATCTTGGGAGGAGTTTATGTACTATTTCTGCTGCACTGCATGAGAAATCCAACATTGTGCCTCAATCACAAAGCATGGGAGGAGGGTCGGGCTCACTAAATAATCAGAGCTCAGAGGTCAATTTGTGATCATGCTTCTTTATCTATTTTTTTAAAAAGTTAATTTGGGCAGTTTATGTTTGTTATTCACTGGAATTATTTGTTTTGAGAACTAAAATATCTAAAATACAGTCACTCAGAAATAAAAATAAAAATTAGGTCAGTCAATAATTTTGGCTAGATAAATTTCACTATCCCGTAATTGCCTATTAGTCCTAAAATTGAACTACTCCTGTAACCTTCC
Organism: Codonopsis lanceolata; assembly: GCA_013146195.2. NCBI lineage: Eukaryota > Viridiplantae > Streptophyta > Magnoliopsida > Asterales > Campanulaceae > Codonopsis > Codonopsis lanceolata. The sequence goes on along the minus strand of CM028383.1, from coordinate 45,963,930 downwards.
TACTTTTTTTTTTTTGGTAGAATGTAACCTTCCTACTTGTAGAGAAGTTAATTGCAGAATACATGGAGAATGCTGTTGCTAGTGGTCATTAGGATATACCTCTTGGCAACTGAATCTCATTGATGAATAAATGTAATGAAAGGGAAATAAGGAACTGGAAGCTGATTATGCAACCTTTCATCTTTTGGGAAATTGTCGAGGATGACTAATAAAGCAAACCTTACTGCTACTATTTGATTTTGCCATCCATGGGATCTTAAGATTAGCAAACCTTGGGAATAGCTTTGGTATGGTGAGAATAGTAATTGTTCACCCTTGAATTGCTCTAACTTGTGGTAAAACTGCAAAACTATTTTGATCACAAGAGATTGAAGGTTCTTTTTTATTATTTCTTTCTTTCTTTCTTATATTCTCTGTTGTACATTGTGAGAAGCATGTGATTAATCTCCATTCCAGTATTTGAATTCCTCCTAATACTTCCTGGAAGATTGCAGTCTCTAGGCTGTTTCTATTTACGAAGTTGTAGGATTAGAGAGACTCAAACCTCACATTAAGGGCAATCTAGGAACATTAAATCTTCTCTGACCGAAGCTTAAATCTAATTGACTTTGTTCCATTATTTATTTTGTACTGACTATTTTTTAATTATTTTTTATATGGTTAACCCATAACCAATAAACCTTCATTTTAATTGGGATTTAAAGCTTCTTTCACTTATGCAGGACATGATAAAGTCTGATCTGAAAGCTGAAACCCTAGTAACAAGTTTACTTCGGGAAAAGTTGTATTCAAAAGAGTTGGACTTGGAGCAACTTCAGGCTGAGTTGGCTGCAGCTGTTAGAGGAAACGACGTCCTCAGATATGAAGTGCAAAATGCACTTGACGCCCTCTCGTGTGCAAATCACAGGATGAAAGATCTTGAACTTCAGGTAGAGTTAATTATGTATTTCATTACACATGCTTCTTTCTATGTGCTCTCCATATCTCCATGGCAATGATTTCTAGTTTGGTTATATTTTTGTAATGTGATTTACATTTTGGCATATTAAGCAATATGTTTTGTTGTTTTCTTTGTCTATTATATTGACAAGCCAAGTTCATGGGTGATTCTTATGAATCACAATCTCTCTACTATGTAATCTGGGAATGAATTTTCTAATCTTGTCTGAGGGCACTTTTTATATGTTTTGAGAGGTTTCTTGACCATGTCCTGTCCTCTCCTCTCCTCTCACTTGAACTGTTTTTAAAGGTTCATTTCTATTTAACAGATGATTAAGAAGGATGATAACATATTTCGGCTTCAAAATGACCTGCAAGATTGTACAAAAGAGTTGACAATGGTGAAAGGGATACTACCAAAAGTATCCGAGGAGCGAGACATGATGTGGGAGGAGGTGAAGCAATATAGCGAGAATAACATGTTGCTCAACTCTGAAGTTGGTATGTTGAAGAAGAAGATCGAGACTCTAGATGAAGACGTACTGCTTAAAGAAGGTCAGATAACAATTCTCAAAGATGCCCTTGGGAAACCCTTTGGCCTTCTTTCAAGTCCGACAGAATTCCTGCTCGATTGACTCTTGGGTTGGAGGTTTGGTTCGATAGAGTGTTGATACTTATATGGTTTGTGTGGAATACGTTTTTCGGTTTGTTGACATTTTCTTTTTATGTTTTGAATAATTTCATTTTTTCCTATCTTGTTTTCGAGCAAGTAAAGATTGCAACGTTTCAGCCTTGCTGGTTGGTTCATTGGTATACTCTGAAAGGAGAAAGGGTGAAGGGTGATATAGATGCAACTGTGATATTCCGTTACTGTAAATTGAATCTTGGAACATCAGACATGTAAATGAGGGATTTTTCATGTTAATTCCAACTAGAAAGGAAATCTATTTTTGTGTCTTATTTGCCTTGAGTATCCTCATTGTTTGGCATTCCAATTGCTATTGTTTTCTAAATATTAGAAAACAATTGTTATCGGTTATTAATATATTTACGCATGAACTCCCTCCGTGTGTTGGGGTGTCAATTTGAGCCACCAAGCAGAGTCGAACCAAGTGTTTCTATTTGGCTCACGGTTCAACCTTTCGAGTCGAGTCAAATTGAATTGAACCAAACCATTTTGAGCTAAAACACATAGTTGAACCATCGAACTAAGCCACCAAACTAGCAATCTTTTGAAATTTTGATATTTAGACTCTTATCCTTACCCGTCCTCTTTGGTCCTCTTTGGCTCTTTCTCTTCTAATCTTCATGTGAGAGTCCTTTTAAAGCATATTTTATTTTAGTATTTTTAAGTTTACATAAATGTTTTAGCTTGACATCAACTACTTTTATTGTATTTTGGTCATACTTTTTGAATTTAATGGATTGACTATTAAGTGTTTCATGAGTTTATGTGTGAATCCCTTTATTCCAAGGTTTTTTTTTAATTTAAATTTATGAGATTGTATAAAAACATATAAATATTATGTATTCATATCACATTTGAATTTTTAGTATTTTCTTTAATTTGTTTTTTTATTCTTTTGGTTTGCTTAAATGTTGAAATCCCATAATTTTTTTTGAAAGCACGTCGGACCATGAAACCGACCCACGGAACCGAACCTCGAAACCAAGTCGAACCATCGTGGTTTAGTTCGGTTCGGCTTAAAACTTTAAACGGTTTAGCTCAGTTTGATTTTTTACAAACCGATGACTTGTAATTCAACTCGTATTTTGTTCCAAATCAAAACAAACCGAATCATTTACAACCCTTCCTCCGAAATAGAAGGTCCTGAAAGCATAAGGTTGCCCTGGACATAGGGGTATATTGCATAAGACCGCCTTAAACAATATTAAGGACGCATAGGTTTTAAGGCCTTCCAAAAGGACTTCTCCCATGGCCGTGATGAAATTATTCAATTAGAGCTCGCCTAGCTACATAAGAAATCAAGTTTGACTTTAGATTTGAGAGTGAAGTGAGAAATAAGGTCAGTTGCATTTTTGGGTCTAGCCTTTTGTGAGCTCGAATTTTAGGATCCTAAGTTATAAATTGTCCAATGTTTCACTAATGCCAAAATCAATACTACCCTCTAACCAACAAGTGATTTTAAAATGAATATTGTTTTCAAAATTAATCTTTATAAGCTTGGTCGTAAAACAAGTGAAACACTTCAAAGTAAAAATATTTCACTCGTCTCAAAATTGTGGTTTAGTAGCGAATATACAGAAATATCGTTAATGTTCATATTATTTAAAGTAATGCTACATTGTAAGGGTAAATTAGGCAAAGCCTAATGTGTCTTGTTTTCACTTTCTTGGTCAAAGAAGGATTTTATTGTTGTTAATGATTTTTTAGGTGTTAGGATTTGGTTAGGATACTTTTTGTTAGATAGATTTGAAAAATCTTTCAAAAGATTTAAGTAATGTATTTTTGGAAACTAAATCTTAGCAAAATAATTTAGTTATTCAAAGATATCATAATAGGTAACATAATCCTTCTTAATATTGTGCTAATCTCTTTTCTAGTCGGATTTGGTTTTCTTGTGCCGTGTTCCTACAGGTTGGTGACCTATATATGCAGACGGGATTTCCTGGGTTTGGCACGCCGAGAGCTTACAAAAAGAATTCATTCAGAGTGCAGTGTGCGTAGAAGAGAGAATCAATTCAGAATCTTGTGTGCCGAGCTTGAGAAGAGGAGATCAACAGACAATATACGGAGACTACTCTGTACATACTTTGAAACTTCGAATAGCCTTGTATTTCAAGTTTCGATTTCTTTTTGTTCGTTTGGAAGGTTTTGGTTCTTTCTTCCCACGTTTGGTCTAGTGATTTATGTGGGTTTTTCGATTCTCCAAGATTCTATATCTTGTGAAAATTTTTGTTAATTGTTAAAGCATAAAAACAATGTTGATTTTAATATATATTGTGTTGCCTTGAGGCTTGATCTACAAGTTTGATACTTGTAGATTGTTTTGAGTTATTTATGTCTACTAAAATCTGCTTGGATTAAAATCTGAAATCAAAACTTCCGCTGCTATTATCTGTGATATACTTTCTGTTCTCATTGTCATTGTCATTGTTGCAACATTCACTGCAACATTGACAATCACATTGTTCCATATCGAGAATCCATGCTGTCACGTTCTTTCATACATGTACCTAACAAGTAGTTAATTTTGTGTACAAAATAATGTGTCATCTTATGGACTCCACAACTAGTTAAAAAATGACGCCAACTAAATGATATTAAATGCCACATCATTTTGTACAATAGAGCGAGCATCAGAGTAAGTATGAGTAAAAAAGTAGAATGAGTCAACGAGAGTCGTGTAAGTTTAAATTAAGCTAACAAACCATTTTGTAATGTTGTGAGGATTACTTTTAGTGATGTTTGACCTTGCATGGGTTGAAGAGAAGTTAGGTGAAATTAGTTTAAATATTTAATGCATTATTATCATCTTGATCTTAAACACTATAAAAACCCATGCAACTACTCTTAGATGAAGATTCATCAGTAAGTAGCAGCTGATTGTAAAGAGCCAAGAATGGAGGAAGGTTTCTTTGTTGTGTTCATGATGCTGCTCTTTCTAATTTCCTTCTCCATTGGTCTCTCTCTCATTTTTTTTTTTTCTGTGGATGGGGAAAATTTCATTAATTCTGGAGAAAAAAATGGAAATGGTACATGGAGGAGGAAAGATTTGTGAAGCAGGAAGCCGTTCGTACAGCAGCAACTGCTGTAATGAAAAATTATGTTTTACAAGTTGCGGGAAAGATGGTTATGTTAATGGCAAATGCCAAGATCAAAGATGCCTATGCTCAAAGCCTTGTCCCTTCTACTTCTAGTTCTACTAATCCACCATCTAAATGTACCTGGGGCTGGGGATTCTCCATCTCTACCCTAATAGCTATCTATTATACAATAGAGCTCATGCTCACACATGTGCAATTGACTAATGTTATCTAAAGGTTGAGATTTATTTTTTTACCGAAATCTTACGGTTACGATTAAAACTACCTCTCTCTCTCTCTCTCTCCAACTCCCCTACTCATATTTCTCAATATTTTTGTATTTGCAACTTCCTTCTTTTTTTGAGTTGCCTAATTAGTAATTACTACTTCATTTTTTCATTATCTGCTTCTATATATTTTACTTGATCAATGTCATGCAACCTAATTGTTGGATTAATAAACTACATACTACGTATGGAAAATTTTGGGCCGGTCCATTTTGAAAAGTTTTCAATCTTGATATTTTTTTCAAACATGAAAAATGCACATCATGCATCGTGATGCACAAACGCATATGCATTTCGATGTACAAATGCATACATCGTCTGATGTCAATCGATGATCGCCTTATCAAATGATACATCGAGATGCATCAAAAGTCCTTTTTTTTGTTTAATAAAAAATATCAGGTTGTCAAGCAATTGAAATCTTTTAAAAGTGAACTGATCCACAATTTTTCCTAATACACACACCATAAATAGGCTTGAAATCTTTCATCACACCCACTATCACATTCTATGTCTCATTTAATTTTAGTCCAACACATGTCCTTGTAAAAGAGGGTTTGAATATACAACAATGTGTATGACTAATATTCAATGTGACAAGAGATTTGAATTGTAAAACTTGGAGATTTGGTGAGGACTCCACTGAGGTTGTTCAGGGTTTTGTAATGCTTCCAAGCGTTGTCGGGCTTGGGCAATTTTTGGCTTTTAATGGACCTTGAAGCATTTGACAATAGGAAGAAATTTCACTAGTCTCATTTCAATAATTTTCAACCTCAACAGTACTCTTTTTTTTAAAACCGAAAAAGACACTATTGGATGGAAAGACAAATAGGCCATTAATGAAAGGAAAACACACACACACATATATCACAAATTTGTTGCATTTAGGCATACGATTTTTGTTGCATTGGGATTAAATCAAATAGGATGACACCCTAAAGCGCTAACGATATGATTTTTGCTCATAGAAATCTTCATCTTTTGTTAATATGAATTTCAAACGATGCATCACGATTCACAAATGACGCATCGTGATTTAAAATTGATGCATCATGATTGAAAAAGGTGTCCATCAACAATCAAGCTTCATATTCAAACATTTTATCGAACTGTTTATATGCACAGCAACACACAAAGTGCATCTATTTAATTTGAATAACATACAAACACATCGAAGAAGAAAAAGAAAATTGAAATGAGAATCTCAACTATATTATGATGTAGTATAACACACTGATTAGCTAATGACAAGGTAGTAATACATCAAGACCAAGTCAAACAAAAATTCATAATTAAGTTATAGCACGACCGAACACTACACTAATTTTCACCCTCGATCCAGATAATAAAGCAATCATCGACGTATTGTTGAAATTGAAGATCGATAGATGAAGAGGAAAGAGAGTGAAAAGTTAGGGTGAAAACTTAATCGAATCAAATGTGAAACACACAAGTGTTCTTCACCACCCAACCTTCCACACTCTCTTCCTCTCCATCCCTGTGAATTCCAACCATAATTTCTTTATCATGCACAATTCTAGGGCTCTGATCAATTCATCGAAATTACTCATCTTTAAGAACAGAGCATAAATGGGGAGAAATGAGGAGAGAGACGACTTCATTGCGATGAGAAGAGACAACGTCTTCAATGAACGGAGGCATTCAAAGAAGAATTTTAACAAAGTGGACTTGTGCGATTGAAAAAAAAAAAGTACCGAAGAGGATAAATATTTGAGAAAGTGGACCACCGGCCTTCCTTGACAGCAAGGTTAAGGCGGAAGGCAGCAATGCATTCGTTGCTCAATAAACATTTCATTATTGAAAATCAAAAATTACAAATATTAAACACCCTCCCGTTAACTTTTAGGCTATTTTAGTAGTATGTATAAATAAATATCTTTGGTGTTCCCTCTGTATAATTGAAAGAACCTGATAAATACCTACTAGAATTTCAAACTTTAATGAGAATTATTTTTTGAATAGTGTCAACAATGACTAAAAAGAAGACGTAGGTTTATGGCCATAAAAATCTTAAGCATAGTTCATATGGAATGGAAGAACTTGTTGAAGTATATAAAGAAACCCAAAATTAACACCAGCAATATGTCAAAGAAAGGAAGAAAGTAACAAATCATAGAACAGATAGCAAAGGGAGTCAAATTGGAAAATTATGATTACTGGTTTATGGGTGGATGGCAAAGTTGGCCATTTTTCTATTACAAGGAAATGATTTTGAAAGTGCCGGAAAAATTGGATTGATAGAAGCATAGTGCATGGGATCAGCCAGCCGTAATTTGGAGAGATGACGGAGTGGAGAGACGAACTTCTCCCATAAGCCATAAGGTAGCTTCAGCTTTCACGATATGAATAATACTATCCAAAGGTGCATCTTCAACCTCAGCAGTAGCACCAACCTTTCAATTTATACCACTGTTTAATGCGAAAATTGGTCAGAAAATGCAACCCGTACAATTGCCTAATGGATTTGGCTAACCCTGTCCATGAGGTAAAAGGAATGAGAGAGCTGAGCCACGGACTGTTGGAATTGGGATATCTTTCTAGCATTCCTGCTCCATTTTCACCCTTCTCACCATTCACCAATGCATCTGCAGCAACAAGTGTGAATAGCAGTAACTAGTGTTAGTAATTGGTAGGTCTCCGGAAGACTGAAGTATAGTCAAGAGGAAAGCAGAAAACAATAAAAATCGGATTTCGGACCTGCCAATGGAGAGGCATTCACAAGACATACAACCTTCTGATGCTAAGAGAGATAGAGACATCAAAACACGAGGACAAGATAATCAGATATTTGGTTTCAAATACAACGGATGGACTGCATCTAGTTTTAAGTACTCCGCAATGCATAATTTTTTTCTAATAATTACATAAAAACTTCATCAAGGGTCAAAACCAGGAGTTCGTCCTCAATGCAAGCCAACATTGTAAATTATCAATATCACAATAGATTATAGAGAAGATTCAAGACATTTCCAATCACCAGTAATCCCAACTCATCTGCTCATCTCTGCTCTAAAAAGAACCCAACAGTTGAAAAAGAGAAACTTTTAGATGTAAATGTGTTCTTATGATCATATAAGCTCCAATATAGGTTCAATAATATAAAGAAAAGAGGATAAACTCGACAGGTAAAAGTTCCCATTAAGGAAAGTGAAGTGATTACCTCAACATATTACTTTTTGGCAGGTTCATCAACTTTACCATCATATAATTTTTTGCTTTCATCTGCATCAGAGGAAGAAGACTCATCTGATGAAAAATCCACTGGCTCATCAATCCTTGACCTCTTCATGGTATATAAAATGCAACCTAAAGGGAAAAGATATGAAAAGGAAAAGATCATGCAGCATAAACAACCAATTCTGAACAAAAATATAAATTACATTCAGCACGATCACTTCTATGATCCAGGAATCGAACTTGTTCCCTTGTGAGCCCTGAGAATCGACCCAAACATATGCCAAATCCGAGAAACAGGTTACTATAACAGAACATATTAGAGTGGTAAACTGATATTTTGAGATATAATAGTATAGGAATCGATGTCAATTCATAGTTGATACCTACAAAAATCCATTCGCAATAAACATTAAAGCGTTATACGATACAAACACACGAATTCATTATGCAAATTCATGAATACCTCCAATGCAATACATAAAACTTATGAGCAAACTGATCAAGTAGTTCTAATTGAAATTTATAGTAACTCGGAAAATCATCGATAAAATACATGAAAAAAGAAAATTATCAAACACATACCACAACTTATTTTCTCTCAATTAACTGATTCATCATTCAATTTTTGTTTCTTTCTTCTCCGTTTACTAGTCGATTCTGATTTATTAGCATTGTGTTGCTTGGGTTTGGTGTTTCCGCTGTGTAACATCACGAGCTCGTTGAATTCTTTCGAGGCGCGCCTCAGGTACGCCAGCATGACTTGAGAAGTTTCGGCTTCGCCGGAGACGAACTTTGATACTACCGTCGCGGCTTTGGATAGAGAAATCGGTTTAGTTTCCACGATCTCACCTGAAACAGTACGCATCTTAGTCGTGAAATTGAGCGAGGTCTAGGGTTTATCGGTGGTAGCTCTTGTTCAGGGAGGGTTTTGTATTGTAATGCTTCCGAGTCTTCGGCCTAGGCTATTTTCGACTTTAATGGGCCTTAAAGCATTGGAAAATAAGTTCAGGGGTGATAACCATGCCCGTCATTTTTGAAAAAAATATAGTAATATTTTTGGTCCATTTTCTTTTTATCCAATCGATAAAGTACACCCTTAATGAATAAAGACACGTCTCTGCTCAAAATTGAGCACCACAGTGTAAAATCGGGGCATCCCAATGCAAAAATTGAGTATCGTTTGTTTTTACGCTACCTTCTTTGAGAATGACAAAACATCTTGGAAATGACTAACATTCTCTTCTTCCACCCACTCTCTTTATCTTTCTCTCTTTCTTTCCTCTTTTTCTTTCTTTTTCTTTCTTTTTCTCTCTTTCTCTCTCTAACTCTTTCACTCTCCTTCCAATCACTGAGCTCTTCCGCCATAGGAGCTCATGTGCCTTCTTCTAGCATTCAATCATAGGGAAAGAAGGCATCAAGAAAGAGATCCATTAGATTCCACGAAAGAAGAAAGAAGAGAAAGAGATCCATTACATTCTACTTATATTCATCATAAATGCAAAAGAAAAGGCAACTCGAAGAAAGGATGATCCCGAGGATACCACAAAAAAAAAAAAAAGACGAGCTATGGAGCTCTCTGGCGGCATCGTAAGTTTCGACGCCCAAAATCGTATGTTCTAACGCCCGCATCGTAAGTTTCGATGCCCCAGAATTTAGGCATCGTAAGAACTATGATTCAGCATTTCCACGAGTCAATGAATGCAATTGGAGTGACTTGGATTTCATCTACTCAAAAAAATAACTGCTTGGGTATGAATATTGGGTTTCATATCATTGTCAACTCTTATGATTCTAATGCCTTCGTGTGTGTGTGTGTGTGCATGTGTTTGCAGATGTATTTTATGTCATAAATATTGACAGAGAAAGTAGTATGGGAAGTAGCTAAAGAAAACAACATCGATTTCATCAGTATAATACCAACATTGGTCGTTGGTCCATTGATTTTGTAGGGATCAATGCAACTAATTTGTTGTTGTTGGTTTTAAAGGTATGGGAATGTGTTCAAATTACACCTTGTTTTTTATGGTTTAAAGGACGCACGGTTTACAATAAATATTATGTTGAAGAGTCTGCTAAATATTGAGGTAGGAGAACCATTTGACCTTTAGAAGACTTCCTTCTCTTCTAGAACGTAGGTCCAGGAAAATACTTTCTTTCTTCATAGGAATGGGTGTACTCTGAATTGTTAGGTGTCGTTTATAAATAATGGCTTTGTGATTCGCAAGTATAGATTGAAATATGGTTTGGTTTGTTCTCCATCATTTTTCGTATAGGCCAAAATGCAAATTAGTGAACAAAGGATAAGGAGGAGGGGCATTTAAGGAAGAAAATAATGGACTTATGTGGTTTTTAAAAAATGCGGTACTTGAGCGGTTGAAATTTTCTCAAAAGATACCGGCCCGTAATTATTCCTTCAAATTAAATAGATTTATCTTGCTATGCATATAAACTATTTGATGAAATATTTGAATATGAACGTGTTTGTCGTTAAACACTTTTTTTTTTCAATTACGATACATCAATTTGAATTATAGTAAATCATTTGTGAATCATGATGCATCGTTTGGAATTCATCTTGACGTAATTATTATAAACAAAAACCATATCCTTAGCACTTTGGGGTGTCATCTTGTTTGATTAAATCCCGATGCAGCAAAATATAGGGAGCACCGTGTGCCTGAATTGTGATGCACCACGTGTTTTCCTTTCATTAATGACATATTTATGTCTTTTTGTCCAAAAATGTCTTTTTCAATTAAAAAAAAGAGAAAATATTGTAGAAGTTGAAATTTATTGAAAGGATACCGACCCAAATTTCTTCGTATTGTCAAATGCTTCAAGGCCCATTAATGGCCTAAATAGCCTAGGCCCGACAACGCTTGGAAGCATTACAAAACATTAAACAACCTCAATGGAGTCCTCACTCAATCTCCAAGTTTTACAATTCAAATCTCCTGTCACATTGGATATTAGTCATACACTTGTCATTGTTATATATATATCTTGCACGATCTTCTTTTTACAAGGACACGTGTTGGACAAATTCAATGGGCATGGAGTATGACAATGGGTGTGATGGAAGATTTCAAACCTATTTATGGTGTGTATGTACTAGGAAAAATTGTGGGTCAATCCACTTTTAAAAATTTTCAACCATTTCACAACCTGATAAGGCAATGCATTGATGTCATGCACACATTTGTGCATCACGATGCATAATGTGTTTTTTTCCGGTTTGAAAAAAATATCAGGGTTGAAAACTTTCCAAAGTGGACCGACCGAAATTTTCCTTATGTAGTATGTAGTTTATAAATCCAACAATTAGGTTGCATGACATTGACCTAGTAAAATATATAGGAGCATATAATGGAAAAATGTAGTAATTAGGCAACTCAGAAAAAGAAGGAAAGTTGATTATTGTAGTTGGTGCTTAACATACTAGTAACAAATACAAAGCACCTCATTATTTGAATGGTTATATATATATATATATATATATATATATATATATATATATATATATATATATATATATATATATATATATACTTATAGCTAATTAAGGTAGAGATTGAGGATCCTCTGTCCCAGGTACATGTAGATTATGCATAGTAGAATTAGAAGAACAAGGCTTGGAGCATAGGCATCTTTGATCTTGGCATTTGCCATTAACATAACCATCTTTCCCGCAACATGTAAAACATAATTTTTCATTACAACAATTGCTGCTGTACAAACGGCTTGCTGCTTCACAAATCTTTCCTCCTCCATTTCCATTTCCATTTCCATGTACCATTTCCATTTCTTCTCCTGAAATTAATTTCATTACAAAAAAAAGTTAGTTCTAGTTCTAATAAATAGCGAAGAAAAGACACAAAAATAAACGAGAGAGAGAGAGAGACCAATAGAAAAGGAAAGAAAGAGGAGCATCATGAACACAACAGAGAAACCCTTCTCCATTCTTGGCTCTTACAATCACTTGCTACTGACTATGAACTTTCATCTAAGAGTAGTTACATGAGTTTTTATACTGTTCGAGATTAAGATGATAATAATGACATTAAATATTTCAACCAATTTCACTTCAACCCATGCAAGGTTCATCACTAATCCTCACAACATTACAAAAAGGTTGGTTTGTTAGCTTAATTTATACTTACTTACGTTACCGCTGCTCTCATTGACTCATTCTACTTTTCTACTCACTCGCGCTCATGATGTGACCTTTATACCAATTAGTTGGCGTCACTTTTTAGTTAATTGTGGAGTTCATAAGATGTCAAATAAGATGACATATGCATTACTTTATGCACAAAATTAAGTATTCATTAGGTGCATTTAGCATTACTTTAAATAATATGAACATTAAGGATATAAATTTGCTACTAAAAAGCGGTTGAAAACTTTGAAAATGAGACTCAACACAATTTTTCTAAAATTTTACCAACAAACAGAGGATTCGCAATGGTCGGGTTTAGAAGTTCGACTAAGGTAATGCTAAACACACGCTTATGAGTACTTAAATTTGAGTAGCAAATGATATATGCGACATTAATGTATCCAACAACAATGGTGGAGTTTAGGTGGATCAAATGGGGAGCATAAGAAATAATAGAGTTTTTAGAGAAAGCATGGAAAGAGCTTAATCGGGGAAAAGGGGAATGGAGAGCTTGTTAAGCTTCTATAAGTTTATCAAATAGCTTGAGAATAAAATGCAACCGTTTCATCCTTGAAGAGTCCAAAACGACAACACTTATATAATTTGGTCAATCAAAAATAAAAAAAGGCACCGACACAAGCTGACTCACTCTGCCACAAGTTTTCAACATTTTGCCCTTTTCAGTTTTTGCTCATTTTTGACAAAAGATTTTTTTTTAAGTACAAATATTTCTCTATAATTAGATACCTCATTTGCTTCATTTGAACATCGTATTCATTTTCTACTAATTTTTCAAGTTTTTCTTCATTTGCCTATTTTCTCCATATTTAATTATTCATCACTTCTCTCTCTTTAAATCAATAAGCTCTTCAAAATATTCCCCAAACACTTTGAAGAGTCAATAACTTTTGAGGCATTATTTTGGAAGGTGACTTATAGATGGACACCTCTGGAGATCGTTTATCTTAGTACACGGTGCATTTTCCATTTGACTCTAAAACATTATACATAAATCATATTTTCCTTCCATTAACAAATATTGAAAAATGAAGAAAATATTTTTCAAAAATTATTTTCTAAAAAACAAAAGAAGCATTAATATTTGAAAAGTGTAAAGAATGAAAACCAAAGACTTAGGTAAATGAAAAACTAAATTTTATTTTATTTTTAGAAAAAACCTTGTAAAATATGAGTTAATTACGCCTTCCTCTGACTAATGTTTAACCATAACTCCTCCGTCCCTAAATTATCGTCATCTTTTCTTTTTTCGTCCGTCCCAAAATAATTGTCCAGTTTGAAACTTACCTTTTTAGAACATCACTTTTACCAATTTACCCTTACTTTTTCATTCTACTTTATTATGAGTCATATATATATGAGATTTAAAGGAAACTACACATTAAACCAATATAAATAATCAAGTCAATTGTTTTTTCTTAATCCGTGCGTCAAGTCAACTAGGACGATTATTTAGGGACATGGAGTATGAGACAACTTCTTGAAGTATATACAGAACCCAAAACTAATACCAACAAAATTAGAGGTGGCAAATGGGCGGCGCCCTTATGGGTAATGAGCTTAAATATGCGGACGAGTAAATACTCATTTAATATCATGAGCATATATGGGCGACAATAAATTAATGGAGATGGGCGCACATCTACTTATTAACACAAAATTAAAAAATAAATACAATAATTAAAAAATTTCATTCTTTAACCAAAAATATGCAAAAATAAATAAAAACATTAATTTCATAAATAAATAAAAAGAAAAAATAGATATGTATGTTTGCTCATCTCGTGTCAATTATGTATTTTTGTTGTTGTAACCTTCAATTCAATTTTCTATTTTGTGGTTAGATTTTTAATTTCAGCTGAAACACAATAGACAAACACACGAGTGTAAACCTGACAAAAAATTGAACAAGCTAACTAAGTCACATGTACAAATCTATACGAGGAAGATTCAAGCAAATAAGAATGTCGCATGTTACAATGCTCACAAAACAGCTATGAATCCATTTATAGTGTAACAAAAATGGATATTTACAGAGTCATAGAAATGGAGCAATCTGGGAGTGATGTTGGGTTTCATTTAAGGGTACAAGAGTCATAAAATGACATTTCATACTTTGCTTTGCAATTTGGGAATGGGGTGGGGGGGTGGCGGTTGGAAGGGCAAGTGTACATACATATATATATATATATATATATATATATATATATATATATATATATATATATATATATATTATGTTAAACATCATTATTAATCTTAAGTATTTTATAAATTATGTATTTAATTGGTAAAACAAAATTAAAAAAAGAGGAGAATGAGTTTTAATATAGATGCCCGAGTGAACGCATATTTAGCCCATCATAATTAATGTGCCAAAGTGAGCATGTCCATTTGTGCCCACTTAAAATTTTAGGTATACCCATACCGATTATTTATTGAGCGGTCTGGACGAACAAATGGACGCGAGCAAAAATTGACACCACTAAGCAAAATGTCAAAGAAACAAAGACATCAACAACATAAAACAAATAGCAAGGGAGGGTAAAATTGGAAAATTATAGCTAATGGTTTGTCCAATAAGAAATTCCAGAGAGAGAGATCATATACGGTATTAATTTTGAAATCCCTAGGACACACCAATTCAGTGTCAAGTCACTTTTCAACCTACCATCAAAGCGTTTATTTGAAAAAACTATTCAGACCATTTTGATTACCTTAGGGCTTAAGGCATCCGTTCCAGGAAGCAGCTCCACCCTAATAATCAATTGAAAACTCTTGATGACCGCAGTTAATGTTTGAGCTCATCAGCATAATTAGTCTTACATACATGAAATAATTGAAAATTTTAAATCCACTAAAAGAGAGCAATAGTTAAAAATATGTTATTGTAACATCTAATATACACGCTGCCATTTTTGTCCCAATTGCAGACATTAGTAGTAAATTTGTTGAACCAAGCAACCTCGTCAGCCACAAAAGCATGGCATTGCCAATGGGAGGTTCAAAGAAGGAACCAGAGGAGGTCATTACCTGCTTTGACCAGGAAGGAGAAAGTTGACAATTCCTGAATTGACCCAAATGGCACAAGTGCACTACCTCCAAGATGAACCACCGAGTCTAATAACCTCCTCAGCACCATTATCCCGAGTTTGAGCCCTTTCATTGCCAGCTTCCTCCTTTTGCACGCTCAAGTCACCATACATGTCTCTAAGCTTGGCCAGGTTGCTAGATGCAGATGCCTTTTCCTTGATTTCATCTCTGCGCGGACTTGGTTGAAAGTCCACACGGGGAGGCCGACCATGAATGCTCTGACTTCTGCTCCTGCTCCTACTCCTGCTTCTGCTTCTACGAGAACTCGATTCTCTATAGTAATCCCTTCGGCTGCTTTCTCTCGACCTTCTGTCATATCCATTCTTCCTGTCTCCGTACCTATCCCTATCTCTGTCTCTCTCCCTCTCCCTCTCCCTCTCCCTATCTCTGTCTCTGTCTCTCTCCCTCTCCCTCTCCCTCTCTCTCTCTATCCCTTTCCTTTCCCTGGTCTCTATCGCTGTCCTTGCCTTTGTCCCTGTCCCTGTCCCTGTCTCTGTCTCTGTCTGAGTACTCCCTATCGGACAAATCACGACTTTGACTACGATGGCGGCCAGAAGATCTTCGTGCATCATCACCATCATTTCTGTCATAGGAAGGTGGTGGGGGGATAGTACGGCGAACAGGGGATGAATCCCTTGTGGATGCACGATGAGGAGCACGCTGACCAAAAGAGACTGAAAGGGCAGCTTTAACCGAAGGTGGCCGACGAGCAGTGTCATCAGATCCACGGGTGGTATCTCCGGTCACTCCAGCATGTTTAGTGGGGAGCTTCAGCTTTTCAAGATTGGCTACGATTGACCTCATTACAGGAACAGGAATACGGGGAAACAAAGTATCGAAGTAGTACTGCAATGGAACACAAACTTGTGGGTATGCTACTCAGGGACAAAGAAAGCAAGAAAATAGGTGCATATCAACTAAAATTTTCAAAGTGGTGCATCCAATGTTCTCACTTTATCATGTTAATAGGCACGCAAACAAACAAGCTCATCACCAAATGTTAATGAAGCTGAGTCACAACAGTCTCTTAACAAAGCAAAGTTAGTGATAGAATTCTATCATATGAGAATTCTACTTGTAAATTAATGTATTTCTTCAAGTTGAATATAGATTTAAGAGAAGCATTTGCTGGGCCAAATTATACTGGAGCTTGGAACAATTGACTGTGAGGAAAGTTATTTTTCAAACTTTTACTTCTAGAAATTTAGGTAAGAAATAAAGTTACCATATCTTTCAGAAAAGTCATTGACACTTGACAGGCATCCATTCATGCTTCCAATTTTTATTACGGAATCAACTCAAGATACAAGAACACTGTATGAAGAAGTTCCCACCAAAGGTAAGAGCATCTAGAGGTCAAGTCCAGTTTCTGAAAACCCAACCAGTTTCCAATCTCTAGTCTAATATAATACTCCCTCTGTTCCGGGTAAAGAATCCCCGTTTGAAAGTCAAACTTTTCAAGAAAATGACACTTTTAGTAGCTCATTAGTAATAAAATGACACTTTTATACCTTCATTTTTGAAAGTGGACTCTTTTAAGTAAAACGTCCCAGAATGGAATAGTGGACTCTTTGCCCAGAACGGAGGGAGTATTAGGAAGTCAAGGTTTACTGGTGATGAATGATGTTTAATCACCACGAGAGTAAGTCAAAGTCAGTTTGCTTTACTGACAGTAACCATTTCAACACCAAAATGCTCCATTGCTCACTAGCCATGGTGTCCACAGCATTGCTTCCAACCTCCATGCCATGAATCAAGTTTTGTTGGTTGCTTGAGAGTTGCAGAGCTTTAAACTGGGCAGGCAAGCCCAGAATAACCACTTATAATATATCAGCAGTCTTGTAATTTCATTGTAGACTACAGCAACAATTAGTGGCCTGTCATGTAATTCTCGTTTAAAGAAAAACGATTTATAATAATATATCACAAGTAATTATGAAGTAGTACATCTGTGTGATTATCATAGTAGACCCGATTAGGCAACGGTTTTACCTCAGACATAATTTTTAACTTTTCTCCATTATAATTCTTACAAACTGAAGGAATACAATTTTTGGCTTTTGGTGTCAGAATTGACTTTCCTTCCCAATTCCACTATGATTACCATACAGTCCCATAAATGACAAAATACTACCATCTCATATGAATCTTATAGATTTCACAGATTATTTGCTTCATTCTGGTGATAAGCTGAAATATAGATACAATAAGCTCAAAACGGAAACCAACATTAAGTTGCCAAAAAATTAGCTCCAGACAGTTACTTTGCAGCTCTAAATCCAGAAACCAGAACAAATAGTACTTCAAAATCCTGTTTCTCCTTCCAACAATATTAATCCTTAAAAATTAATATTCAGATTATTAAATGCATAGACTAGAGTTTTTAGGAGAAAAATCATTTACACACTAAGCTTTTAGCTGGTCATTACAAGCTTTTACTATGGAATTTATCATGGGTTCCATTCACGGATATACAAGATATACAAGATCAAACAACATCAAAAACTTGAGGTTATGCTTGGCAACTCAATTTCAAGCCATTGATATGGAACTGGAAGAACTGAATGACTTCCACAGAAATTCCAACTTCAGGGTTTGGAATTAAGTTGCCAAACATAGCCTGAACGAGGGTGAACTGCGCATCGATGTATATCATGGCAAACGCAAACCAACCATCAAATTTAAAAGAGCATTAAAAACAAGTTGACTCAAGGATATAAGAAGAGTAGATTGTGCAAAAAAGAAGGGACGAAATGAATAGGGATGTAATGACTGGCACCTGACCTGTCCAAGAAGTAAATCGCGCACGTATACACCCATAGTTGTCATTCGACCACTAGATCCAGGAGAGAATTCCTAAAAATATAACAATAAAAAAATTAATAAGAACTTAAGGTAGAATCGTCCCAGCAATTTAAGAACAGAATTCATAAAAAAGACTAGTTAGACATATGCTTAGTAGGAAAGAAGGCAAGAGAAGGCAGCCAACAACAGCCTATTAACGAGACCTAGGATTAGAAATCATCTATCGAGTTAGGCTCTGAAGTTATGCATGGAGGCTTCAATTAGATAGGCCCAATGCACCAAAACTTTGCATCTCCAAGTACTAGATCAATAAAGACAAAAAGGCAGCCAAACACACAGTAGCCTACCATCCAGGTTCTATTTAAAATCTAGTTACAAGCTACTACACAGGCACAGCCATTTTGGGTGTGGAGAACCCCACCCCTTCACCAATAAATTATCACATTAAGCACCGAAAATTTTAAAAATGAAAGCAACATTAGCCAAAAACAACATGCAGTATCAGCAAGCAATAAGCAAGTATAGTCTACCCAACGTTCATGAGAGCCAACGCTGTTAGATCTGCCTTAGTATCGAGGTCCAGCTTCTTCCTAATTCCTTCAAAAGAGATGTAAGTCAGATGTGCTCTAGAAGCTCAAAAATCCATTCAGTACAAGCCATCTCTTCAAGATCTAAATGATAAGGGGCATACCAGATATATTCCCAGTGGTCAATGATACGACCAAAGGAGGAAGAGCTCCCTTGAGTTCATTCTCATGCAGCACAAGAGAGATGGAGGAAGACAATAATTTGTAAAAACAGGTCATGGATTCGTAAACAGTAATAATCAAAATCGGCAACCGCTATCCATTTGCTCAAGACAATGATGTTTCTGCTTTATGGCCCTACTTCCATCAGTCAAACTAACACAAATGGTACGCAAAGCTAGTATAATTATTACTATATTATTGTCATTCCATAAAAAAGGATGCAGAGCCTACTACTGCTTTTGTCTCATATGGTTACAATTTCTACAGTAGAAGATGAGTAATATTCTAACTGTATGCATCAAGGGTGCTTTTGGAAAGTCCAAGACATAATGTTTCTTTTGAGAATCCTTATTCTCAAATAATTTATCGACAAGACAAAGGTATACCCAAAATGTGTCAATAACTGGCAAATGATCTTCAAAAGATAGATGGAATGTGCCTTGGTGTGTAGGGGGTGACTTTAATGCGGTTAGATTCCCTCACGAACGTTCTGGTTCTTGAATCTACTCTAGAGAAATGATGAAGTTCAATGATTTTGTTAATGAAATGGAATTGGTGGATCTTGCTTTGGTAGGGGGTGACTTCATGTGGTTTAGAAATGGGGAGCGTCATCAATTTTCGAGAATTGATAGATTCTTAATTTCAGGAGACTGGGAGTGCTGCTTTGGTAGTTCTGTTCAGTCCTGTCTTCCGAGGCTTTCTTCAGATCATGTGCCTTTACTTCTTGAGTGTGATGGTAGTTCTAAAGGGAGAACTCCTTTTCGGTTTGAGAATATGTGGCTAAAAGAACCTGGGTTTCTGGATTGGGTGAAGGCTAGATGGGACTCTTATTCGGTGGCAGGTGATCCAAGTTTCCGATTAGCTAGAAAACTGAAATTGCTCAAGGAGGATTTAAAAGTTTGGAATAGAGAGATTTTCGGTAAGGTGGAGTTTAAAATCAAATCCATTTCGGATGAGATTTGCAGACTGGATGAGAAAGCAGGGGCTGGTATATTGGATGAGGCAGAAGAATCCCTTAGGGTGCAGTTAAATCAGGAATTGAAGAGTCTTCTTATCCGCGAAGAGATTTGTTGGCGACAAAAGTCGCGGGTTCAGTGGTTAAAGGAGGGGGATAATAACACCAAGTTCTTTCACAGAATGGCAAAGATTTGTGGAGCAGCAAAAAAAATTAGGTCTGTCCAGATCAAAGGTGTGCAGTTAGAGGATGAGGCAGAGATTAGGGTTGGCATCATGAATTTTTTTAGGCATCAGTTTGAAGAGAGTGGGGGTTGGAGACCAAATTTGGATGGTGTGGCCTTTGACAGTATCAGTGCTGATGATTCGGCAGCCTTGGAGTGCCCCTTTTCGATTGAGGAAGTGGCAGCAGTGCTTCGTAAGATGGAGGGAGATAAAGCCCCAGGTCCTGATGGGTTTTCTATGGCTTTTTTTCAGCACTGCTGGGAGGTGATTAAAGGAGATATTATGGAGGTGTTTCAGTTCTTTCACTCCAGTATGAGATTTGAGAAAAGCCTTAACGCTGCTTTCATAGCCTTGATTCCGAAAAAGAGTGGTGCTAATGATTTGAAAGACTTTCGACCGATTAGCTTAGTTGGTGGCATCTACAAGCAGATTTCCAAAGTGCTAGCCCAAAGAATGAAGAGGGTTATAGGTAGAATAATCTCGGTGTTGCAGCATGCTTTTGTGAAGGATAGACAGATTTTGGATGCATCTTTTATTGCCAATGAAGTGGTGGATGACAGGTTGAAAAGCGGAGTCCCAGGGTTGTTGTGCAAGTTGGATATAGAGAAAGCTTATGATAATGTGAACTGGGACTTTTTGTTATATATGTTGGAAAGGATGGGTATTGGTATCAAGTGGATTCAATGGATTTTATTCTGTATTTCTACGGTTCGCTTCTCTGTTTTGGTGAATGGGGAACCATCGGGATTTTTCTTTAGCTCAAGGGGTCTGCGTCAAGGTGACCCTTTGTCCCCGTTTCTGTTTATCGTAGTTATGGAGGCTCTTAGCAGGATGATAGAGAGGGCAGTGCTGGAAGGTTTTATTAGTGGCTTCAGGCAGTGTTCTAAAAATCGGCCTAGGCGCCGAGCTAGGCGCTAGTCGCCTCCTTAACGCCGCGATTTCCTCCAAATCGCCCAAAAAAATCGCCGGAAGAAAAGTCGCCGTCTAATCGTGCTAGGCGCTGCCTAGTCATCCTAGGCGCTGCTCACCGCTAGACATCTTCCTTCAAGCCGGTAGATGGAGAGACGGGAATGAAAGGGAGGACTTACGACGACGGCGGCTTCGATGATAGAGAGCAACATTACAGTAACCCATGAGAGAGAGAGAGAGAGAGAGAGAAAGACGATGCCCACAGTCTACTTCGTCTTCTGGAATCAATCTGCGCATAGAGGTCGTCTTTGCGTCGTCGGTAATGAGGAGGGGACGGAACTTGATCACTTTCAAAATTAAAAAAAAAAAAAAAATGGGAAAGGGGTTTCATCTTTGGCGAAGGGCTAAGGAGACGAGCTTCATAGGCTGTCTTGGTCTAGTGTCTAGGTTGTCTTGGTCTAAGCCTCTAGGACATAGTAAATGATTATAGTGAATGAATACAGTAAATGGTATCCCATTGTTGTGCAATTTACGAGTCATAATTTCAAAGTTTCAAACTATGCCCTTTAAATTTGTATTTTATTTATTTATTTCCCTTATTCTTATTCAAATACACAATTTGTAATTTTAACTCAAAATTTTCTTTTTGGTACTTATATTTTCTTAGGATTTGCATTTTATGTAATGAAATTAAATTGTTAGATTTAAATTTTTAATCTTGTAAATTTTAATTTATCATAATTTTAATATTTTTAGATTATTAGATGATATTTAATATTATTATATATGAAGGTTTTAATACTTGTTAGTTAAATTATATTAGAAAAATACAAAATAATTATAGCTATCCCTTAATTTCTCGGCCCCGCCTAGGCGCTCTAGGCGCTAGGCCTCAGTTTAACGCCTAGCACCCGCCTAGCAACTTTTAGAACCTTGCTTTCAGGTGGGAAGGAGAGGGGAGAGGGTGGTGTCCTAGGTTGCCCGGATATCCCATCGCGAGATACAAGATCTTTTCGCGGATACATGGATGATACAAACTTAGGACCAAAATTAAAATTTAAATAGTATATTAATAATATCAATAACTCGGTGCGATACTAAGGCTCAAAAATAAAAATTATATATAAATGATAGGGAGTCATCTTCGATTGGTTTTATTATTCTTTCAAGCGAGTTCGAAGCGGCTAGGGCGGCGATAGCTTAGTTGGCACATCGCGAGGTCGGGGTAAGTCGAATAGTGAAATGATTCTGTATCAGGATCGGCTTTGAAAAAATTGGCGTGGAAAATGTTGGGGATCTAGTTGCATTCTTTGGTTGTAAGTACTTTTCTTCCGCTATTACCTTGGTCTTCCTTTGGTTGTAAGTCATAGGTGCAGAGCAAGCGTTGTTGTGGAATCCGGTGGTCGTGCGTTTGGCGAGATTGGCGGGGTGGAAGCGTCCAACTTCTTTCGGGGGGAGATTAGTCCTAATCAAGAACACTCTTGCTAATTTACCGACCTATTTCTTATCGCTCTTCGTTATTCACCGCTACAAAAGGCAAAGATTAGAAAAGTTGGAAAGGGATTTTTTGTGGAAAGAGCGGACAGATGAGCACAAGTTTCATTTAGTGAATTGGGAAAAGGTGTGTTCTAGGGTTCAAGAGGGAGGTCGAATATCGAAGACTAAAATTATTTAACGAGGCTTTGTTGGGAAAATGGTTGTGGAGGTATCTCACGCACAAGGAGGCATTTGGAGAGACAAGTGGTGGTTTGCAAGTATGGAGAAGGGGTTCATTGTTGGTTCCACTAATGAGGTCAATTCTTCTTATGGGGTGGGAGTGCAGCGTGGTATAAGGAAAGGGTGGAACTCTTTTGAAAGATTCATTGCATTTGAGGTTGGTAATGGGGCCTCGGTAAGATTTTGGGAAGATAGGTGGTGTGGGGATACTTGTTTGAAAGAGGCGTTCCAGAACTTATTCGAGCTCTCCATGGATAAGGATTGTAGAGTTAGTTCTATCTTATCTTCGGTAGAGGGCAAACCTATCTGGAATCCCACATTCGAAGGAATTTTCATGATTGGGAAATTGAGTCGGTTAATGCGGCTTTTGGGGAGGCTTCAAGAGTGAACACAGCAGTTGGAGGATAAGGTGGTTTGGAAAGGTATAGGGGGCCCTCTTTTTTCAGTAAACTCGTATTATCTCAAGCTTCTCAAATGTGGTAGAACCTCATTCCCTTGGAGAGCGGTCTGGAACTCCAATGCCCTTAAGAGAGTGGCTTTTTTCATGTGGGAAGCGACTCTTGAAGCTATCCTAATCGGGGACAATTTGCAGAAACGTAACATGGTTTTTGTCAATAGGTGTTATTTGTGTAAGGATAGTGAGGAGAGTGTAAATCATTTGCTTCTGCACTGCCAGGTGGCTTTAGAGCTTTGGAATTTTGTGCTGGGAATGTTCAGGGTGTCTTGGGTCATGCCGAGATCGATAATTGATCACGTCAGAAGCTGGAGTACGGGGTATAGGAAGAGAAGTAGTACTTGGGGGACAGCTCTTTTGGGAGTGTGTTGGATTCTATGGAAGGAAAGAAACCATAGGGCTTTCGATAATGTGGAAATGTCAGTCCCGGAATTGAAGAATTTGTTGATTCGCACCCTTCTTTTTTGGTGTTCCGAGACTGATCACTCTTTTTCTAGGTCCAACACTGCTATTGTAGATTTTGTAAATAACATAGACATTGGTTAATGTTTGGTTTGGCATACTTCTAGTGTACAAAGGGACGCATCACCTCTTTTGATGCTTTTTATATATTATTTACTTATCAAAAAAAAAAAAAAGATCTTCAAAAAGAAAATACACCAAATAAGGATCCTTAAAGGAAGGACAAGCAGTAATAAATTAATAATACACCTTAATAGTACCTCATCATCTTTGACAAAAGGTTCAAACCAAGACCACAATGTTTTCGGATCTGCAGCATATCTCAAGTAGAGAAATCCAACCTGCAAATCCATATTGGGTATCTATTGCAGTGAGAAAGCATCTCAGAAATTACAAAATAACAAACAGCCAACACACAAAACAATGTTCTGAATACAATAAATTCAGGCTCGCAAACAAGTCAAATCATCTTATCAGATGCTCGGGGTCCATGCTACTTTGGCACTCAATTTCTAGAGTCTCACACCTCGGTCTTAAATTTGTGTTTAGTGTTATCTAGATGTGAATAACGTCTGAAATCCCCATAAATAAAATGTTTCAAGATTCTTAACCTAACAAAAACACTCGTTATAAGTACTCAGAAGTATGAAGTTGGATTTGAACAAGAAAATCATACAAATCATGAAACTAGCAATTATTTGTTGTTTGATTTAAAATGTACCAACCTTGATTCACTTTTGTCTTATGGTGTAAAACTAATAACATATCAAACTGATTCCACAACGATGAAGAATTTACCATGGAAAGAAACGAGAGGTATATCTTTTCTCTGTTCTTTTGTTTTAACTTTGTAGCTGAGACACAAGCTTTCAAGGAATATGTTCATATGGTGGTCAGCCTATTGATTTTTCAGTAGAGCTGAATATATGTACGCCTTTCTCAGGGATGAGGACAACTCATATTTACTATTTGTTTGCTGATGTTATACATCATGATCCTTGAGTGTTTGTCCCTATTTGGCACTTAAATAGTTAATTTTGCACTCAAGTAATTTCTTTGAATGACAATAAATGCAAGTGGTACGAAGAGCAAGTAGTGGAGAAACAACAAGCATCATGTACTCATAATAGAAGTTACCATGGTCCTCATTTTGTTTTAGCTAGTTAACTTATTACAGACATTTTACTTGGTCATTAGTCTTTATCTTCCCTATCCTAGATTAGGGTTAGACTTCTTTGATCGTGAACTTCTATAATCTATTTTCTTTTCTGGTTGGAGCTGGAGTTTTGTCAATCATGGATTTCTAATAGCAAATTTTTCTCTTTGCTGCTCTCCAACGAATCTATCTTTCGATACTCTAGTGTTAACCCAGTCTTAAAGGTTTATAAAGCTGGATGGGCCAAGTTTTAGAAGCCAATATAAATTATGAGGACTTTCGAGCATCATTTTAACCCATTGACTACCAGAAAATGGGCTGAAGAAATAGTTTTCTCCTGGTTTTGAAATGATTCAGGATACATCATCTAATTCAGGAGTAGCCCTGACACTTTTCTCCTATGTATATATGTTTCTTTCTTACAAGTTATACTGTAATGTTGTTTGTTTCATCTTTTAATACCAAAAGCTGATCGAAGGCCTGGATATCAGCTAAATACTACCTAGTCTCAGCAACTCCAACCCACTACCTTGTACGGGATGGTTCTTTCTTTTAAATCAAAGTGCTGACAAAATATATATACCCTAATCAGCAAACCTATAACCATAATCACTGTGACTAACCCCACAATTCTATGTATAATAGTTTATTCCAAATACATGAAATCCTAGATTCCGCTTACTTGCTTATCCAGCTAAACACTCCCTCTGAACTTCCAAAGTGGGCTAGATAAATAATTGAGTATCAAAGAAATATGATCGCTCACCAATCACTGAACAAGTATAAGCTGATTGCAGTTCCTTTGAGACTAGCCACACCCACACATATGGATGAACTCTCCTCCAACAATGAAAACATAGAAAGTGAGAAGAAACATGGCTCTCAAAAAATGTTCTTCAAAGGAAAGTAAATCTGCTTTTTATATTATAAGTTCAAAAGAGCCTCCATTGATGCTAAATTCTAACATTCTAGCAAAATCAAGAACATTTCATATGTGATTGAGACTAATCCTGCATTTTCCATGCCTACTCAACAGCCAAAAAAGTAGTAAGCTGCCTCAATCCATCCCCGCCAACGCACAGACTCGAGGAAGGGGGAGAGGGGGATTTTGAATAGGGAATAAAAGGTGTCATTCAAAGCCTCCTCCATTTTCCATTTCTACTCAACAACCAAAGAAAACAGTAAGCTGCCTAAATCCATCCCCACCAACGCAAGGACTCGAAGAAGGGGGAGAGGGGGATTTTGAATAGGGAATAAAAGGTGTCATTCAAAGCCTCCTCCCCTCGTGCATTTTCCATGTCTACTCAACAGCCGAAAAAGCAGTAAGCTGCCTCAATCCATCCCCACCAACACATGGACTCGAGGAAGGGGGATTTTGAATAGGGAAAAAAAGGTGTCATTCAAAGCAGCCTCCTCCTCATCCTCATCCTCATCCTCCTCCTTTTTCTTTAAGCAGCAGATTATCCAAACATATGCAATCATTTAATGGCATACGATGATGCAATGGGATAGAAAAACATCTATCACCTAATATGTGGAACATCAATTTCATACCATATTTCTGATATTGCTTCAGAAGCTCTGGAGACCACTAGCATCCACAAAATAAGCTGTGCAACTTCACCTACTGTTTGTTACTCCCTCCGTTCCGGGCAAAAAGTCCACCATACTATTTTGGGAAGTTTCACTTTAAGAGTCCACTTTCAAAAACTTATGTTTATCATCTCCATAACATTTCAACTTTACCCTCACATTTGTTATTAACATATTGATTATGCTCAAGCATTTTTGTAATTAATATAATTAAGACCATAGTTACGAAAGGCGAACGCCTCTTCGCCTGAGGCGCGGCGAGGGGGTTACGCCCCTTGCATGTAAAGGCGAGGCGAGGATACAGAAACGAGGTTGGGCGATCGCCTTTTGAAGAGGCGAGCAAAGGCGTACATTCTAGAAAAACCCTTAAAATATGACGTACTTTTTACCTTTTTAGGGTTTTAACTTTTAACATGAGCCTATTAACCCCGGCCGTGATGTAGTGGATGATGATGGGTTTGATTCGGGTCTTGAGTGAGGATGTTTAATATGTTGCTAGTTGCTACTTTGTTTCGTGACTTTGTTAGAAGTTTTACTTAATTTGTAATTTCATCTTTTGCTATTAAATTGTAGGTTCAGATGTTGAACAAGTTTTTTGGATGTTGCCTTGTTATTATGTGTGAATTTTAACTTAATTTCATATATTATTTTCATTTATAAATGCTTTGGATTATGTTACAATAAAATTAATATATATATATATATACACACTTTTTTTTCTTAATTTCTCGCTTTGTTCGCCTTTCGGTCGCCCGCCTCTCGCCTCGCCTTTCCCCTCGAAAATGGACCTCTCGCCCGCCCCTCGCCTTCTGCCTTTAATAACTATGATTAAGACCAACTTTAATGTTAGATATATATCTCTTAATAATTAGACTATTCAAACATGGACTCTTTGGGTGGAAGAGAGGGAGTATCTAATTAAAGAAAGATAAGAAAATCCCTAGTTTAAGTTTCCAATTTTGGAAAAAAATTAAACATGCCACAAAAAAAGTTTTATAGTTGCTTAAAACAAATATCAAATTTTGTGAACTGTTACGGGTTCAATTAGAAGAAAAACTGAAATCAACCGATCCATACCACCTATGAAAAAGCACTTATCCCACGAGCCCTAATGAGAATTATTGAAGCTTTTCTATGTAGTACTGGTGGCTTATATATACTTTTATGTTGCAAATTCATCTACCTCAATTAAAACCAACATATTACAGAATGACCTTCAACCAACAAAAGCCATTCCACTACACTCTTCATGTCCAAGGGCCACAACTACTTAACAGCTAATAAAACTGCATATATCTTATGAATCCATCGCAGAGTCCACAAAGGAGAAAAGTCAAATAGCTCATAGATATACACTTATATCAACTCCTTCAACTACAAAGATCAATAATAAACAAAACTATCAACTCAAAGTTCTTAAAAGGTACCACTTACAGCTCTGATATAAGGAGAATCCGGGTGCTTTAATAGACCATGCATTTGCTTCGCTGTCAGTTTCATGGTGAAGAACTTATAGAGAAGGCAAAATGCTGTTGAAGGGCCCCTACAGTTTCCAGTCATCCATGGTTCCACATGATCAACTTGATTGTATATCTCATCAATCACTTCATGATAAGTTTTGAAACGGTAAAGCTCTTTGAAGTAATCAGAAGAAAGAATGTTCATACAAAGAACTTTCTCCAACAATTGATCAATGGGCTTAATCGGAATCTCCATTATACAGTATAAAACTTTGTAACCACACTAGTTACCCGTCCACAAAAATTTTATTCCTCTAGCGCAGGAGTAACCAAGAACTTAGGAGGAAAATGATGGGCCAGCTTTTATTCCTACAGAAAAAGGCCATACCTTCAGTATATTCAAAAGAATCAAGCCACAACCACCGCATGCAGGATACACCTGCCTCCCGTAAAAAGAGAGGCAATTGACTTTAAAAAATCAAGGGAAACATTTTTTCAAATGAAGACTTGTAATAGAGTTATGAATTTAGTTTCTTATTTGAAACTATAAACATACCATTCATAATACTTCCTCCTTCCCAAAAAAAAAAAGTCCCTCTTTTTTTTTGATTTATCCCAACAAAAGGATTAAATTTTCATGCAAAATGGAGGAAGTACAACTAAGGCTCCGTTTGTTTCACGGAAAAGGATTTCCAAAAATAGCTTGAATATTTTCAAGTGTTTGGTAAATCTTTTGAAAATATGCTAGAAAACAGTACATGGCAAACACACGGAAAATGTTACGGAAAAAATATTCATGAATACATACAAAAAGTTATTTTCTCTTCGTCCTAATATTAATGCCCCTAGTGAATATACACTGATTTTAAAAAGATGTTCAAATTTAAGTAATTTTTCTTTAACAACCCTCAATTTATCACTAGTGGTGTCAAATCAATATGGTTCATCATTTTTAAATCACACAAATATAAATAAAAATTTGATAATTGATATGAAAAAGCGTTTTAAAAAAGAAAATGGATAATTTTTTTGGGACATCCCAAAATAACATAATAGACACTTATTTTAAGACTTAGCAAGTATTTATTAAAATTATAATTTATAAATAGTGTGCATAAACACATTAAAAAACTCGGTTTATATTTCTAAAAATTTATTTGGTGTGTTTAATTGTGTGTGTGTAAATATGTGTAATTGTATTTAAGATTATGATTTTTATGAAAACGATAAAAGTAATTCAACTTGGTGATCACAAGCCATAGGGAGGGTGAATGGGCTAGGTATAATGTAATATTATACCTTTTGGGATAATTGGATGGGAGAGTTTGGTAAAAATGAAGGGCAGAGGAGTTGGGGGATGGGGGCCAAGCGGTGGTGGGGTACTTGAAAAGTGGTTGAATAAATTTTGAAAAATGACTTACGTAAAATAAGTCAGTAAGTCATTTTCTCGAAAAGAAAACTTCATATTTCGTTAACACGTAAAAGCTTTAATGTTACCTACAATTTTCATGGGTTACCAAACATGAGAAAATGAGGAAAATATTTTCCGAAAGTCATTTTCTGTGAAAGAAACGGAGCCTAAATAAAGCAACAATCTTAAAATGTTTGACATGTCAAATGGGACTATTTTTGTTTGGTCGGAGGGAGTACTTATTTTTATGTTGCTTACAAAACTTTGCGGTTTTACAGCTTTCACAGCTAAAACTAAATGACTATATATCATATCAATTAAAAAATGGTCAAGTTGACTATAAAAATTCAAAATAAGACTATTCCATAAGTTTATATGAAGCTAGAATTTCAATGAGGGAATCTCAATGAACCCGTACAAGTTCAAATTGCAAACCAAGTTTCTAAATTTCCTAAAACTTCCGGCATAATTAACCTAAATGATTTTGGAATTACCTCAAATATCAGGAACTTTAATCTTAAAAAGAATTCTTCCTAATTTGCTCAGTTATGTGGCAATTCAATAAACGGAGAATAACATAATACAGTTGCGAAGCTAAAGTGGATTGAACCCCTCGAGAACAAAGTACGAAGCTACCTTACGACTTCCGGTGAGGTGCAACCGACGGATGAGCTAACGGGAACGAAAGTGAGCTTCGACCGGACGGGCGGCAACGGTGAGAGAGCAGAGGAGATATCGCAGTGTGGACGTGACAGTGAGAAGTAGTATAGAGCGCGCGAGGTCGTGGGGACAATTCATGCCCTAGCCCTAACCCAAACTTCCAAACTATGTAACCACCGTGCTTGATTGCGCGATTAGAAGGTCGGATCGGGTATATAATTATAAATTACTCCTTTTCCGACGGGTGCAAATATGTAAATTTGACAACCAAATTACTAACAAAATAAATACATAAATAAAAATAAATACATAAATAAAAATAAACGGAGGTTTTTTTTCTTTCTTTCATAGGTATCTTAGGGTCCAACACTAATATTTAAGCCGGGTTGGACCCTTGTATAGGCATTATTCAATTATTATGTTATCTTTAATCATTGAGTATTTTGTTTAGTCATTATTATTTAAATTGATAAAAAATGCTCACAGGAGACTCACGTAATTGTCATAACGCTCTTTAGTGTTTCGGTAGACTATCTTATCCTTGCATCTATAAGGTTTTAAGGCAACAAGCATGTGGATTTTCTCATAATGCAATTCAATAAGATATTGCAATAACATGGCATATATTTAAATGCTCCATAAAAAATTGAGAAAAGGTTGTAATGGATGTGGATCAAATCTTAAATAGCTATAACTTGTAATGCAAAATCTGATTGATACATAAACTTTCTTGAGCTTTATTATAACACAACGATGCTTTTACTATTCTTTTTAATGTTATGCATCAAATACTTGTATCATAATGTTAATAGGAAAGTGTATTGAAAATTGTGATTCACATTTGTTTAACGAGTAATAGTTTCTATATAATAAAATATTAGTATACGTGTTTGTATCATATGCACGGTGTCAGTATGAGATCAGTATAAAGATTGGTCGAGATAAACAAAACACATAACTAACAGGATAATTCAAAAAAACCCACAACTGAAGGTTTTATATGTAATTGTAGAAGGGTAATTCAAACATAACTCATAATTGAGGGATTCATTTTTAACTCATATACTTACGAATCAACCTGAACCGTCAGTTGTATTTAGCACAATTCGATCAGGCCTGCCAGTTAGGACCTGAGCTCTTTTATATTATAGATGAACAATCAATCGTGCAAAATGTTGATATTTGCACTTCATATTCAAGATTTATAGGAGTATCTGTAAGTCCAGTGGCAACAGTTAAGGCTAGAGGGGGGGTGAATAGCCTTTAAAAACTTTGATGATTGATTTGTAAAACTTAAAGGATTAGCAGCGGAAAACTTAAATTCGTCAGTCAACTGAAGAATTGGTCAGCTGACTGATACTTTGAAAACCCTTAGGCTGATGAAGGTTGGTCTGTTTTCAAAAAATGCTTGTTTTTAATGTTTGATCACTATTTATTGAGAAGAAATTGAAATACAAACTAACTGAACTTTTAAGCAAACAATTGTTGTTAACTGGTTGACACTTAATCAGTTGAAAAACTTATTAAGTGTTAAGTCAGTTTGCAAGAGTATGAGAAGTGGCTGACAAAATAGTTGAAGTGGTTCACAGATAAACTGCTACGTCCACTACCAAGTTGGTCAGACTTGGATTTTTGAAGTGCACTAATTTTATTAAAAATCTATTTGATCTCTAATGGATCAGTGTACAACAAAAGATCGGTGTTTGGGGAGAATGATTGAGAAACAATCAAACTCGTGAGACAAACTGACTGATTTCTAAATGTTTTGGAATGAATCACTCAGTGTTTGCCTAAACAATAACTAGAAGAAAATATTCAATGAGAAATATCTAGCTAAAGTTTTCTTGGAAGACAGCGTCACAGAGAAATTGAAAGTATATGGATCCTTGACTTCTATAAAATTGTTGTCTTCAATAATGCTTCCAGTGGGTATTTATAGATAGTCTTCAAAAGCAACCCGTTAGGAACACATTTTGAATTTGAAAATGTGTTTGGCAGACACAAGATCTCAAAAGATCCTGTGAGATATATTCTAGCAGTATATCTACCAAAAACACAAAGTAGGAAAGTGTCAGTACAATTGTATGATCAATCAAATAAGGAAAAGTAAACTGACACTTAAGCACGTAGAGGTCAGCTACAATAAGTGGCTGACAAAAATGATATGCGGCTGACCAAGTATAATTTCAATTTCTTGGCTGACAAACAAGTGGAATGATTTTAAGCAAATCTAATTAAGTGCAAGATTCAACAGTATCTCTTAAGCTTCTTACAACTCACGAATGGTTGGTACAATGAACATTATTTATATGTTTTTTACTTATTAGTTTTTGTTCACTAGCAAGGGAAGTAATACATCCCTTTGGTAAGAACATTCTTAAGACATAAATGGCCTCGAATATCCAATTATTTCCAAATAGAGCTCGGTATGTTATGTGACAAATGATGGCTCTTCACATTATAAATATGAAAAGAAACATGAAATGACCACCACAATAATCTCTAGTGAACACCTTCACACTTTCTCACATAAAACTGTTACAAGATGGCTTCAAATGCTCAATCTCTTCTCATTATGATATTATTATATTATGTTTCTCATACGCATACTTTGCAGCTATTGATGCGTAAAAGGGTCTTGTTGTTGGTTGATAGTCGATTACTAACCTAACTGATCCTACGGTAAAACAGATTGCTACTTGAGGTATGAATTTTTTACTGATTTATTTGTCTAATGACAAAGATGATTGTGGAAATGTGTTTTTCTTTGCGAAAACATCAAAATCATGTATTATGGTATTGGAAGTGAGTTTGTCTCACATTGGGCAATTAACAAACACTTGACTAATTTATATACAAAGGCTCTTACATTCGCGCGTGCCCACAGGGGCGTCGGGAGGGAGGGGTTTGCAAATTTGCGTTTGATCGAGCTTCGGGCAACAAGACTCATGTGTTGGCACAAATGTCAGACCAAATTGAACCACCTAGTCTAGCCCACATTTTGTTAATTTTTATTTTAAAGATTTGTAACTCAACAATAACTAGCAAAATAATGGGTTGATTATGGGGACATAATGTTAGAAATGTTTTGACTTAATGGGAAAATGAATTAAGTCTCTAATTCCAGCCTATAAATAGAGATCACTTCCACTATTGCAGAAAGCACAAAATTTACTAGCATTCTCTAAAACACTTTTTGCATTTGCATTTTGCTCTCTAGTTGTTCCATTATATTTGCAATTTGCTAGTCCAATTTGCCAAAACATTTGATGCAAGGTCTCTCTAGTTGCTCCATTATATCGTGGGAGACATACACCCATTCAAGACTCCAAGCACTTACGGGGTGAGAATGAATTTGTTTTAAGGAAAGTGTGCTCATGCCTTAGAAAGACATCAACAACCCCAACCTTCCATCAGCTGAGAAGTTTTAGCTGCTGTAGACACCTCAATTTCGTAGCCCTGGTATGTGACATGTCATAAAATATCAAGACATGTTAAAAGGACTAACGAATTGAATGTCAAGTTACAGGGTTTAAAATGAAAAGGAAAAAACAGGATGCATAAACAATGAATTGCAGGGGGTCAAAGTGCTAAAAAGAAGAGGAAAATGGCCCTGGGTGCCGCCCATAGCTATCCCAGGCACCGCGCCCAGCCTCCCTATGGGCAGCGCCCAACAGTGCCAAGTGTACTGTAGCAGTTAGCCTAAAGTGCAATCTTCTCAGCGCACGGCACAAGTCGATGAAGCACATAAAGGAAAACTTAACAGCGAAGGAAGCCTCACTCCCAGCTTATAAATAAGAGGCCCCGGCTTTTAGAATGAAAACAGAGTGAGCACACAATGAAATTTTAACTGCGTGAAAATTCTCTCCGTGGTCTGCTCTCCCGAGTGAACGCCGAAAGGAATTTCTTCCTCTAGCTAAGCTCTACTAAATCTCCCCCAAACATTAAAACTCTCCGGCCAAAGTGAAACCTAATTGCCCTGCTAGGATTCCGCCTTCTTCCACAGGTCCAAAAATCCCAAAAGGAGTAGTTACTCTGTCAGAATCCAGACGTCAAATCAGCAAAAAAACAAGCAGTTGCTCTACCCGATTTCCGACGCCAGTAAGCAAACAACACCAACAAAGCAAAAAGTTGTGCCGCCCGGATCCCGAGGCGAAAATCAACTAATCGGAGCAGTTGTCCTACCCGAATCCCCGTAACAACAAAAGCAACAGCAAAAGACTCCTCTCCCTGAATGACAGAGCGAGCGCACCCTAGACCTACTAGAAGGTAGTTGGTACGGGATAAAACTCTCACACTTCAAGAGGTAGGTTTATTAAAGTTTTTATTTATAAAAAGTGCTATTTAGACTAGTCAAATGTAAGAAAAGCAAGCAGTTGTACTGCCCGAAATTTTATAGAAAATAACACTAAAAAGAGCCATTATTATGACCAAATTTTTATAAATGTATTTGTAACTCCAGGAAGGAGGTTGTTGTATGTTTGTAATAATTTCCTTATATATACGCAAATATATATTTAATGCTTTATTTCAACTATTTAAATAAATATAAAAAAACATATTTAGCAAAAAAAAATTTTTAAGATCGAAAGGGCGAGTTGGGTGCCTAACCCCTTCCCACCTCGTAACTTAGCCTCCGAACCCTTTACAAATCTTGTTACTTTTTTTTTTCTTTGTTTTTCTTAAAATAAAGATGACGACTTTGTTGATCACATTTTGAGTCCACAATTAAGGCCGGGCATATTCTACGCGCTTGAAAGATTTTGAAACCACCCGCTTTTCACCAAGCGGGGGGGGGGGGATCGATCGAAAATCGGGGCACTCACAGCCGCCTCTCATCAGCGACCGTTGTCATTTGATGATTAAAAATCTTTGTTGCTTAAACATCAACAACCTAGGTCGAACATGAGCAGCCTCGACTATGTCCATCGGGATTTTTGAGTGGATTTAGCAAACTTTAGGACAATTTTATTTTGCTTTCATACTTGAGCTAGTACTTCCAATTAATATTGTAATATTATCTATTTCGCATGTTTATTCCTAACAAGGGGATCCTATTATGCTTGTGGTACCCAGCCAAGATTGCGCCACTCATTAAATGAATTGATCGAACAGTTTAGGATGTTCAAGAATGAGGTGCAACAAAATGTTTTGGAGACTAAAATTGTTCCATTGTTTTCGTTAAACTCGATTTTGAGTGTCCGATCAACTTACCTAATAAGCCGAAGTAATGTTTTTCGCAACCTATAAACATCACTCGAAAACTCTCATAATAGAGACTTCAAGTGAATAAGAGCTATACTATTCACACTTCACTTTAAGTACTACTCCCTCCATCTCTAATTATTGTTTTGTTGACACGTCACACATGTTAAGAAAAAGATAATTGACTTGATTATTAATGTTGATATTTGTGTGATTTTCCACTTTTACCTTTATGGAAATAAGTAAGATGAAAAATTTCCTCCAAACATTTGAATGATTCAAATTGTCAAATTGTAAACACATGAACATGAAAATTTAAATAATTTAAATTCCCTCAAATTAAGGGTGGGCCTTGTGTAATGGTCCATACGTTAAAAAGTAAAAATTAAAAGGGAAATATGGTAAAACTATTATTCTAAAAAGAAAAGTCTACAAACAAGACATTTTTTTATTTAAACGAGAAAAAAAGGATAACATGATAATAATATATGAATGGAAGGAGAATTTTATTTTATGTAAACTTCCAAAAACCTCTTGAACTATGTATGGATGAAAAATACCCCCTTAAACTATGAACTCGAGTGAGTTAGTCCATGTAACTCACTATTTGTAACGGGACTAACAAAATCACTAAAAGACAATGTTGCCATTTATTTTTTGTACTATTTGAGCCACAACTCTCTCTCTCCTTTACCATTTTTCCCTAATTTCTTCATGAAATCCTAATCCATCAACAATGATCACATATCCCCCACCGACCACCTTTCTCTCCCTCTTTCTATCTTTTTCTCTAATAGCTTTGTCTTTTTTTCTCAAGTGAGACAAAGGCATTCAAGATCGACCACTAAAAGACATATCTTACCCAGGGCTTTTATATCGTTTGCACCCTGCTAAGTTAGCCTAGAAATTCGACCGTCCAAGAGGTCAATCTCATTTAACCTAAAATTGGGCATGGACTTCGATCCATGATCCGACCAACAACATTTGTAAAAACTTGCATGTTTAAGATTTACTTAAAACTATTTAGTTAAAACAGCTAGTCCAAATTCATTAGTTTCTTTAAACCTCTAGCCTGTTTTTACTTAGACTTTTAGCAAGCCTAAATTATCTGCTGAAATCTTCAGCAGATAGATGTCCATTGTTGTTTCAACAATAGATGCCACTTAGACTCTGTTAAGCAACCTTCTTGACATAAATTATCATATATGCTTAAACATAGTCATCAGCAACTAGCAGTTGCTGATGCCTCAGTGTCAGCCGACATTTTGCGTTTAAAATTATCTATCTACTGAACATTGACTCTGTTAAAATTATATTGCTCTAAATTCTTAAGACTTTAAGTTTTCAACTTTTGTTAAAAGAATTTCAAATAGTATCGACTAAAAACGTATGGCCTTCACGCTCAAATATTTAATTATTATTTGGCCATCATATTTCAAATATATAACTATTATATAGAACATTTTTTTGTATGTCTTAAATGCTCTACAATATATCATATTTACTAGCTAACCACCTTTTTTATTATTTCATGCCAGGATATATCTTATGTCTCTAATCATCTACAAGATCTCTGTGCATTCAATGAAAAAAATTTCATCACCATTCTTCAAGATATTCAAAATTCATCATTGCTCTCTCAAACAACTCCAAACTCAAAGATCTTTATATAAATCGTCTGAAGTAAGGATTAAAGAATAGATCTGGTAGACTTGTGTGTTGACTTCATAAAGTTTATAAAACCCCAAACCACACAGACGGAGACATTACGTTGAAGCTTTCATTCGATTCAGAACATCAATCTTTCTTTGAAGAGCTTCTTCTCTAAAACACCAACTAGATAGCCTCTCATATATAATCTCTTTCTAGTTCTTGTTTATACAATCACTGTTTAGTTTGCTCCTTTATTCTTTCAGATCATTAAGGAACATTTGATTGTTACACGAGTTTGATTGTTTCTCAATCATACTCTTCAAACACTAGTTTTTGTTATACACTGATTCGTTAGTGATCATTCAGAATATATACAATCTTAGTGCACTTCAAAAATCCAAATTTGATCAACTTGGTAGTAGACGTAGCAGCTTACACTGTGAACCACTCCTAAATACCTTGTCATTTATCATTCAGCTGATAGAATTGTTTCTAACACTTAAGCAACTTCCATCTACTTAAGTGTCAGTCAATTAAGCAGCTTTCATTTAATTTCTTATATCTGTGATCTGCCTAAAATATTTACTACTTAACCCTGTGTCAACAAGGTGACACAAAGTATTTTGTTCATCAGCTGATAGACAATTTTTCTATCTGTTGATAACTTGCCCTTTCTGCTGTCAGTTTTAAAGGTTTTTAAAATAACCCTTAAAGTTTTAAAAATGTTATTCACATCCCTCTACCCTTACTTAGTTGCCTACTGGACTTGTAATATTGTTGCTAACAAGGCGATAATCACAACTGATGTAGCGGGCTCACAATCATGGGCGCCACCTTTGTCGCAAATTGGATATGGAATCTTTTTCTTCTCTCAAAATAAAAAAGTCACCATCACCGATTGTAATTTGTAGCATTCTTTTGAGATTTTATGGAATTAAGTTTTTTTTTTCTCAATGAGGAGTATCCCATAACAAAAATAACTCATGTAATATTTTTTCTTTCCTCTTCGATTGGTAAGGTGACCTCCATGATTGACAAATACTTGATTTTCCTCTTCAATCGATTTGTAAGAAAAAAAAAAGATTTTATGGGTTCTAGTTACTCTTCAACTAGGTTTGTTCCTTATGATTGTTACTCTTCAACGAGTTTATCCATGTATGACTCAAGGAAGGGGTTGACCTGCCCGGGTCAATTATTTAGGGTACTGGGTTAAAATTGAATCATAGCTCAAGTTTAAAAAAAATAAATAAGTTTACCCTTTTATTTTGTTGCACATGATGCTTCAAGTGGAGTGGAAATATCAATCCCCTAATAATAATAGTATTTGCACTTTGTTTCCTTTTTATATTTGGTCCCTTCTATCTAAAACTTACTGAAGATAATGTTTGAATTACTCTTACAATAACATATACTCGCTTCATTCCAAAATTATCCTCTGGGTTGACTTAGCGCACAGTTTAAGAAAACATATTTGACTGGATTATTAATATTAGTTTGATGTGTAGTTTACTTTAAAGCTCATGCGTATGTGACCAATAATTAAAATGTGATGAAAAAGTAAGAGTAAAGTGGTAAAAATGTTGTCCTAAAAAAGAAAGTTTCAAATAAGACAATTATTTTGGGACGGATAAAAAAAGAAAGCAGGACAATAATTTTGAGATGGAGGGAGTAATATTTGAAGAGTAGGTCCGTTGTATGACCGTCGTACGGACCCAAATTCATAAGACAGAGCCCCAAGATCCAAAAGGCACAACACGTCTTCTTTAATGTTTAGTTAGTGCTCACCTGATCATTCTTCTCTCGTACTTCCTCGGAAACCTCGTTCATGGGGAATCACACGTTTCTTTTTCTTCTGCTGCTTTGACCTCTTGTGAGATTTCTATGATTTCTTTTAATTTTTGCGTATGTGGCGGTCTGCCTCTGTCGCACGGAACCCCTAGGCCACTAATGGAACACTAACTTAATTTCACCAATGTGCATTCAATTATAAATACTCTCTCCGTTTTGGGCAAATAATCCACTATTTCATTTTGAGATATTTTACTTAAAAAGTACATTTTAAAAAATTAAGGCATAAAAGTGTCATTTTATTACTAATGAATTACTAAAAGTATCATTTTCTTAAAAAGTTTGACTTTCAAAAGGGGACTCTTTACCCGAAACGGAGAGAGTAACTTACTGTTTTGGTACTCCAATCATTACTTCTTAGTTTTGAAAGAAGTATGCCTTGAATGAAATTAGGATTAGAAATTAGCGTCAAAGAGAACGAGTGAAGGAGTAGGGGTTTCATTTATAATGAGTTTCATTTATAATCCAAAGTGACACGTATAGGGTCAATAAGTGACATATTTGATGCTAAAAAGTAATACATTTAAGGACAAAAATAACGTTTTCATTTATTATACAAAATGATACTTTTGATGCTACAAGTGACACATTTATGACAAAAAAAAAAGTAACATTTTTGTCTTTAAAAATGTGATAATTTTTATTAAAAATACAAAGTGACACTTTTTGAGCTTGAAGTGTCATATTTTTATGCTAAAAGTGACAATATTCATTTATACACATGAGTGGTGGCACTACAATTTCCAAAAGCTAAAGGATAGCACTGCATTTTAATTTTAACATATTGAATATGAATAAATCTGTTATACGAGTTAAGATCACGTAAGACGGTCTTACACAAGTTTTTGCGCTACCTTTGAATT
Source organism: Codonopsis lanceolata (assembly GCA_013146195.2). Taxonomy (NCBI): domain Eukaryota; kingdom Viridiplantae; phylum Streptophyta; class Magnoliopsida; order Asterales; family Campanulaceae; genus Codonopsis; species Codonopsis lanceolata. Next base: position 45,924,345 of record CM028383.1, on the reverse strand, counting down.
ACTCTTACATATTTCATGCTTCCTTCCATCTTTCTATTAGTTAGCTTATGATGTGAGTATGTGCTTATCATTTGAAAAAAAAAACTTATAGGGATAATATTAGTAATATCACTTTTATGATATCAAATACACTAATTTTATGAATGCATAATATAATTTCATCTCCAAAGGTACATCATTTTAGCAATGGGTTTGCAACCACATATTCCAACCGACTCTATGGGTGCACTAGAAGATTAAAGAGTATACTTAAGAAAATCTTTTTTAATATATCTTGGGTTACCATGTTATACTAGACATTTCCAAACGGTTTTGGAACTGTCGATTCTTGGAGGGGTATATGGGGAACCGGATTCAAACAGTGAACCTTCACGGTTCGGTTCTGAACCGTGAACCTTAAATCCGGTTCACCAGTTCTACGGTTCCAAAATTTTGTTTTGTTTTTTTTTTACATTTTATGATTTTTTTTAAAAACTATCTTTAAACCTTTGTAAACTTTGTGTACAATATTTTTTGAATTTTTAAAAATGACCAAAAGTAATTATTTTAAACATTTTCTACTTTGTAAAATAACAAAAGTATTTTGTAAAAAAAAAAAACAGAGACGAAGAGTTTTGATAGAATTAGAGAGATTAGAAGTAGGAAAAAATTGAAGGAGTGAGTGTATTTATAGGTTAGGAACAAAAGAAAAAACTATAAAAATATATTTTTTTTTCATAAAAAACTGCCAGTTCATGAAAAAGGTTTAATCGAACCTTAACTGAACTGGTGAACCTCCGGTTCCGATTCATTCAAAGGTTCAGTTCTTCACAATTCGAACCGTAAACTACAATCCTTTTGTGCATGTCTAGATTATACTAGTTAATAATTCTATCTAACAAGTAACAATAAATCCCAACCAACCATCTGACTCCAAATTAAATGAAACATCATTAGCAAAAGTACTAAAAAGAAAGAAATACCCTTAAAAGTGTTGGGTGAACAATAATGCCTCCGCTATGAACATTTATCCGGGACGGAGTAAATATCATATTGTAATCCAATAACGCCTTTCCTATTCTTTTTATAGATAAAAAATTATGTTATGCATAGAATATCAGTAATGTTTATAGGAAAACATATATTCCATCCGTTTTCAAATTATCGTCCTCCTTTACTTTTTCGTCTGTTTTAAAACAATAGTCCTCTTTTAAAACTTTCCCTTTTAAATTTTTTTTTTACCACTTTACACTTACTTTTTCTATCTGCTTTAATTATGACCACCGGACATTAAAGAAAACCAAATATTTCATCAGTAATTATAATACTGTCAATTATTTTTTCTTAAATGGTGTGCCGGATTAAAGAGGATAATAATTTGAAAACAGATGAAGTACAATTTAATGCATTGAAGATTGTAGAATACATATGTTTAACGTAACAATAATTTATATATAAAGAAATAGAGTAATGCTAGGGTCATTCTAAGACTAATAGTACTCAAAATTAAGTATCAAATGATGTGACAGGTGACATTACATTAATGGGTCCCTTCTCTTGACTAACTTTATGCCTCAACCTTAGTTTAATTAACCTGACTAAAAACAATTAAAATTAATCAAAAAAAAAAGGGAAACAAATTAGCGTGTTTGTCCTCCAAACTGTATAACCTTAGAACACTAGCGACAACGACGAATCTCTCTTTTCCTTCGGCGCCGGCAATAGTATCCCACTTCAATGGCAACTCATAGTTCCATTGCCCTCTTTCCCGTTCGCAACTCAATCAATTCAAATAAAATCCCCAAAATCATTCCAAATTACTTGAATCTGAACCCATACCTTCGTTCCTTTTGTAACTCTTATAGATGTAGTAGCATTTGAAATTATTGTAAGAGTTTGACTGAAAACAGTACACGTATCAGCAACGATTGATCACCATTATTAAAATCACCTTACATGGAACTAGGCCTAGCAATTGGGTGGGTTGAATTGGGTAATGACTCAATTCACTTACTAGGGAACCTGAACTTGTAAACAGAATTAGTGCAGCAGCAACTCTTGAAATCAGAGCTATGGGCATTCCATATACTTTAGCTCCATGTATAGCAGTGATACTTTTATTCATTTTTCAAACCTAGCATACAAGTATAAATTGTATATAGAGGACTAAGTTGATGGGCATGAACCACCCACACACACGTACATTTCCATCAAAACTCCAACTATATATAAAGGACTAAGTTGAAAGAAACAAAACTAAGTAGAACCAATCAAAACTTCAAAAACAAGAACACTATTCACAGCTTAACAATGCTTTTGAAAGTGATTGTCGCAGCTAAGTTACTAACAATAAGAGCTGGATTAAACACGAAAAACGCAATTTGATCATGATAAGGAATAATAACCATCAACAACTAAATTCAATCTTCGTATGATCAAATGATAGTTGAAACTACTTTCCTCATTAACATGCTTTCTCACACTCTCACCCCGAGATATCAATTCGATCCAAAGCAAGAAATGAGCCTAGTGCAGTAATGATAGAGCTTTTAGAACTGGCATAGAAGCTGCACAAAGTAGATCTAGGAAGCCCATTTTAAAGCTCAAACAAAGAACATGGTATTCTTGAAGAAATACTTGACCAAAATCTAACATAACTGCATTCAACTATAACCAGTCCAAAATCGCAGTCATACGACTAATATGCGCAAAATGATACAATACCAAAACAACTATAACTAGTCCAAAAACGCTAGTCCCTACATTTAGCTCACTCAATCTTCAGCCCCAAATGTACCATCACTGTTGTGATTTTATATCACACTACCCGGAACGAACCCGTATAGAAACGGGGCTTTTGAATTAATCAAAAAACCAATCACCTATCTACTAGCCTATTAATGCAAATTATCTAAACATGTAGTGACAAAGTGTAAATAAGCAAAAACTAAATGTCATAAGACTTTAATTTCTCCCGTAAGCTTTGTAAGGAACCCACCACTATTGCAAGCTTCTGCAAAAAATAAAGTTAGGCAATAAACAAAAAAGGCTACATGAAAAATAACAATCACAGAGGAACGAAGAGCTTCGCAATTACGTCGTGACCCAAATACGACTCGTCGTCATTGACCTCAAAGGTCTAGGCTACAAGCTCTTCGGCTCAGATTCCTTTCACCAACCAATCGTCCACCAAAGAGCCCACCGTAAACCAAGCAAATATTCTCCAAGGTAGAACCCAAAGGCAATCAATCCGACCAACTATCTCCGGCAACACAGAGAGGGAGATAACCAGAGAAGAGAACTCATCAACCCCAAACCGAAACCCACTCAATACTCAATGCTCACTGTATAGGACGAGAAGAATGCTCACCGGAGGATCACTCTAAGAACACCTTCGGTCACAGAACAGAAAAGAAAGAGAAACAAGGGAGCGGCTGCTGCTTCTCTCAGTTTGCTGTTGTGTATCGATGAGAACAAATGAGGGAGCATATATATGTGGGTCAAGAGTCAATCAAGGAGTAATTTGTGGGATTGGGATTTAACAAGGAAAGGGGTAATCGGTGCACCAAGTCACCAAGGAGATGGGCCAATTGATTTGTTTGGGCTTGCTAGAAGGCTGCCACTTATGGGAAGGGCCTCCTATTCTAACAATCTCCACTTTGGAACAAGTGCTGGCTCACAAACATGGACTCACAAGGACATAATTTAAGAAAGGTCTCATCATAGCCTATCCTTGCACTTGATCCAACACAAAGTAAGAACAAAGCAGGGAAAAAATATTTCTAACACACACAAAGATGCAGAAATCAAAATACGTAACTAATTCATAAAGCGGAAAACAGAATTAGTCAAGTCACCATAGCTGTGCACACAGAACAGCCATGGAATTTTTGGGGAAAGCACAAGAAAATGAGACATCCTTAATTACCGGGATCACCGGTATCCATCATCAAAATTTTCAAGCAATTTAGAAATTTTTTAACAGGAAGGCACTTGGTGCCCATATCTGCAGGGTTCAAGCTAGTATCAACTTTATCCAGGTAAATAATGCACTTAGCAACAACATCACGAATGAAATGAAAACGAACATCAATATGATTAGTTCTATCGTGAAAAACTGGATTTTTACACAGTTGAATACCACTTTGACTATCTGAAAATACTACCACTTTTTCTTTCAAAAAATCGATTTCAGAAATTAAGCCTTTTAACCAAAGAGCTTCTTTAATTGATTCGGTTATAGCTATGTATTCAGCCTCGGTTGTGGACAAGGCCACAACAGATTGTAATTGAGACTTCCAACTAATGCAAGACCCACAAAGTGTGAACACATAAGATGTGGTAGACTTCCTATGATCTCTATCATTGACATAATTCGAGTCAACATACCCAACCAATCTAACACTATTTTCAGATTTGAAGAATTTAATACCATAGTTCAAAGAGTGTTTTAAGTATCGCAACAACCACTTAACGGCGTGCCAATGAGGCAAACCCGGGTTCGACATATATCGGCTAAGACAACTAATGACATAAGCTATGTTGGGGCGAGTACTAACCATCAAGTACATAATGGAACCTATGGCATTAGAATATGAGATTCTACTCATTTGATTTATTTCAAATTGATTTTTAGGACATTGCTCTTTACTAAGCACAAAGTGGGCAGCAAGGGGAACATTTACAGAATCGGCATCTAACATAGAAAATTTACTCAAAATCTTTTCAACATATGAAATCTGATTTAAGTAAACAATTGAGGATTTACGATCTCTAATTATGTTCATACCAAGAATCTTGTTAGCATCACCCAAATATTTCATGTCAAATCTAGCACTCAAGTAATTTTTAACAACTTCAATCGATTTGAGACATGGGCTAATAAGAAACATATAATCCACATATATGAGCAAGAAAATAGACACATTCCTATCATTCTTAAAATAGAGACAATGATCATACGCACTCCGGCTAAATTTTAAATCAAGCATGCATTGATCAAATTTTTTATTCCACATGCGAGAAGACTGTTTCAAGCCATATAAGGATTTTTTAAGCAAACACATATAATCAGGAAATTGATTATCCACATAACCCTCGGGTTGCCGCATATAGATTTTCTCATCTAAATCACCGTGCAAAAAAATAGTTTTTACGTCCATTTGTTTCAATTCCCAATCAAATTGAGCTACCAAAGCAAGCATAATTCTAACAACTGTGAACTTAACTACTGGAGCAAAGATTTCAGTGTAGTGTATACCTTCCTTTTGAGTAAAACCCCCACTAATCTAGCCTTAAATCTTACTGAATTAGATTTGTTCTTGACTTTATAAAGCCACTTACAAGAAACAACATAACAGTTTTTCGGCTTAGGCACTAAAGTCCAAGTTTGATTAACATGCAAGGAATTCATTTCATCATTCATAGCATCAATCCACTCATTACAGTTAGCAGATCTCAAGGCTTGATTATATGTTTTAGGCTTGGTATTATCAATGGATTCGAACACACTAAACACAAATGAAGTAAAATCATCAAAACGAGAGGGTTGCCTAACAATGCGTCTAGGTCTATCACGAGTAAGTTGATAGTCATGCAATTCATCTAATATAGGCACTTCATTTTGTTCATTTTCAACTTCATTTTCAACATTTTCAGGATTAACATTATTATCATGCCCATTTTCAAAATTCACATTTTCATCAAACTCATGCAAATTTTCATAATTCTCAATTTCAGGTTGCACACTTAAACTAACATCATTGGGTCCTAAGGGATGCTCCACCATAATGTGAGCCGGGGGAGGGATAGGTTCAACAGGAACATTTAAGCACATAAATTCGTTTTCATTAAACACAACATCTCTACTTATTATTACTTTAAATCCTGGTTCCTCTTTTAACCATAACCGGTATCCTTTCACACCCTCGGGGTAACACAAGAAAACACATCTCACAGATCGAGGTTCAAGTTTATCAAATTTCCTATGGGCATAAGCAGCACAACCAAAAATTCTCAAGTTTGAAAAATCAATTTCCCTATCGAAAAACACTTGATCCGGATATCTACCATGCAAAGGGACGGAAGGAGACCTATTGATGAGATAGGCGACAGTCAAGACTGCCTCTCCCCAAAACTTTTTGGAGAGACCCGAGGAGACTAACATGTTCCTTACACGTTCCAATAGGGTTCTATTCATTCTTTCGGCAACACCATTTTGTTGTGGATTATAAGGCACAGTCTTGTGCCTCTCAATCCCATTTTCAGCACAAAATTTATCCATTTCAAAGTTGCAGAATTCTAACCCATTATCAGTCCGAAGTTTCTTGATTTTAAGACCAATTTGGTTTTCAATCAAAGTTTTCCAGTTTTTGAAATTTTCAAACACATCAGATTTGTTTCTCATTAAAAAAACAGCCAAACCTTCCTTCAAAAATTATCAATGATCGACAAGAAGTAACAACTTCCACCATGAGTGGGCACAGTAGCAGGACCCCACACATCAGCATGTATATAATCAAGTGCACGTTTTGAAGAAAATTTTTTGGGGTTAGGGGAAGGTGGAAAACTAACACGTTTTTGTTTGCTCATCACACAAGTTTCACAAAAGGGCAAATCAGAAATTTTATCTTTTCCAAAAAATCCATTTTTGTTTAAAATTTCAAGACCCTTACTACTCATGTGTCCAAGCCTTTTATGCCACAAACTTGTTTTATCTTCTTTAACAAAATTAGCAAAGTTATCATCAAGACAAACATGCATGGCTGAGCAAACATACAAGTTACTGCGTTTTTCAGCCTTAACGATAACTAAAGATCCCTTTAGAATTTTCATCATTCCTTTTCCCCACTTACCTTCTAAACCATCATCTTCTAAAGATGCACACTAAATCAGATTATTACATAAATCAGGCACATGTCGAACATTTTTCAAGGTAAAAGTGTTTCTAGAATTAAATTTTAAACAAATATCACCAATTCCGGCTATAAAACACTTTTTCTCATTGACTAAAGAAACAAAACCATTTTCTAAGCTTTTGTAAGAATAAAAGAAGTTTTTAAACGGTGACATGTGATAAGTACATCCAGAGTCAATTAACCATTCATTTTCACAAGCAGGCATGGTATGAATAGAATTAACAACACTTTCACATAAATCAGTTACCATAAAAACATCACCACAGTCCTCACTAGCAGAAGCCATATTGCAATCACTTTGCGGATTCAAAATTTTCTTTTTAGGATTTGTGCAATCTTTCCTAAAATGTCCACTTTCACCACAGTTGTAACACTTCCTACCTTTGGTTCTTGATTTTGACCTACTTTTGTTTCTATTCTTATTTCCAAAATTCTGATTATTCCCTTGGTTTTGATTATTATGATTATGCTGATGACCATTATTTCTCTCGAGCGTCCTACCTCTCACCATGTGAACCTCACCGGTGTTAGATTTTTTCCCTTATTAGCTTTCAAATCCAATTCTTTGTCTTTTAAACTAGATATCACCATATCAAGTGTGATCTTATCCCTATCATACTTAATAGCAGATTTCACGTCAGCATAAGAATCAGATATAGCATTTAAAAGCACAATCGAAGAGCAATCATCTATGTGTTCATCACCGGTTTGTTTTATGTCTTCTACCAATTTGGTAAAAACATCCAATGTTATCTTCCATGTCTTTGCTAAGATCTAATTTAAAACTGGAAATTTTTTCTAGGAGATAAATTTTACTTGGTAATGTTTTTCCAAAATAAATTTGTTCCAATCTTTCCCAAAGACTCTTAGCATGAACATATTCACCACATTTCCAAATAACCGATTCAGACATGTTTAAGATAATCGAGGAGTAGGCAGATTCATCCATTTCAATCATGGCATTTTCCGAAATGTCTTTAGCATATTTTAAAGTTATGGCTTTGAATACCTTTTCTTTAATTAAAATACTTTTCATCTTCTTTTGCCACATAGAAAAATCACTTTTCTCATTAAAAGGTTCCAAACTATAATTAGATGAAGAACCCATTTAGAGAAACAACACAAAACCAACAAATCAAACCAAATCAGAATATATAAGAAATTAAGATTTTTTTTATCACCAAAAAAATAAATAAATCAAGCAATCAAATTCCAACCAAACAGTAGCAATTAAAATAGAGCACAATCAATCAAATAAATTATGAGTTTTTTTTTAAAGATTAAACACACAAAAAAAACGTAATTATTTTGAGATGAAAGAAGCTCACCAAATAAACCTTTTTGGAGTTACCGATTTTTTGGATCGAAGGAGGCTCTACCGTTTCACGGTACGGAACACGGGCTCTGATACCACTGTTATGATTTTATATCACACTACCCGAAACGAACCCGTACAGAAACGGGGCTTTTGAATTAATCAAAAAACCAATCACCTATATACTAGCTTATTAATGTAGATTATCTAAACATGTAGTGACAAAGTGTAAATAAGCAAAAATTAAATGTCATAAGACATTAGTTTCTCCTGTAAGCTTTGGAAGGAACCCACCATTGTTGCAAGCTTATGCAAAAAACAAAGTTAGGCAATAAGCAAAAAAGGCTACGGGAAGAATAACAATCACAGAGGAACGAAGAGCTCCGCAATTACGCCGCGACTCAAGCACGACTCGCCGTCATTGACCACAAAGGTCTAGGCCATAAGCTCTTCGGCTTAGATTCCTTTCATCGACCAATCGTCCACCAAAGAGCCCACCGTAAACCAAACAAATATTCTCCAAGGTAGAACCCAAAGGCAATCAATCCAACCAATTATCTCCGGCAACACAGAGAGGGAGATAACTGGAGAAGAGAACTCACCAACCCCAAACCGAAACCCACCCAATACTCAATGCTCACTGTATAGAACGAAAAAGAATGCTCACCGGAGGATCACTCTAAGAACACCTTCGGTCACAGAACATAGAAGAAAGGGAAATAAGGGAGCGGCTGCTGCTTCTCTCAGTTTGCTGCTGTGTATCGATGAGAACAAATGAGGGAGTATATATATGTGGGTCAAGAGTTAATCAAGGAGTAATTTATGGGATTGGGATTTAACAAGGAAAGGGGTAACCGGTGCACCAAGTCACCAAGGAGATGGGCCAATTGATTTGTTTGGGCTTGCTAGAAGGCTGCCACTTACGGGAAGGGCCTCCTATTCTAACAATCACTTTGCCAACTCTCATAGTTTTGTCAGGAAAAAACCATCATGTTAGAGTAAAAACGTGTAACACATACAAGGTTTACAACATTGTAAGAAATTAATTTAAGACACCTGTTGAGGATGGTCTTTCAGTTGAGAGAAGTAATTCATTTGTTGAGTGAAACTGTAGGGAACTTGTCCACTTGATGGTGTAAGAAGGGTTATGCAAAATTGTAGCTAGTAGATAAACTACTAGATTTTGGAACCCTTGAGTAATTTGAGGCTCCAACATTACAATGTTGTAGATAAACCAAAACGTTTATATATATATATATATATATATATATAACTTACTATAGAGAACCTATACTAAAAAAGAAAAAAGAAAAATAGACATTCAATGGGATGAGATCTGAAATTAAAGACAATACCCCACAAAAAGTACTTTCTTGAGTTGCAATTACATCACCGACTTCCTCTTTCCTAGGACTTCAATAGATCTATAGAAGTATAAGGTTAGTCAATAGTGCTAGGTTTACCACTAATTCTACCACTATTGTTACCACTAAGCTTTAGTGAAGGGTAATGTTGTCTTTCACTAAAACACATTTTGTCTTCACCAAGACTTAGTGGTAACAATAGTTGTAGAGATAATGGTAAACATATATAGCATTATTGAAGTTTAGTACATCCCTATAATAATATTTTTATATAAGTATAACAAGGCAAACGTAAAAATATATACCGATTGGGTCGCAACCAAATCAACTTCCAATGCTCTTTCTTTCGATGAACACTGCACCAAAATAAAATTGCAATTATTGTTGAGAAAACATAAAATTAATATATCATCACCAAACACAAATACAATTTCTTTTACATATCTTATTTCTTTTTTTGGTATTTGTTTCTTTCTCCTTGGAGTCTAACTTTTTTTTTTCTTTTTCTTTGTTTTCTCAACTTTCTTTTCAACTGTAAATTGCATGCTCTTAACCAGGGGGCGCCCTTTAGAACATACGGCCAATGGAGAAATAATCTTTTTGCTCCAGTTTGTTTTCCTTTTACCCAACTTTTTTGAATTAGATTTTGGATTATTTGGGTCATTCTTAGGAAGATCCTCACTTTTAGATAACTTTTCCTTTAGAGTCGCTATTTCATCATTCACCTAATTTCACTTATCTTCAAACTCAAATGCTAAGTCTGCAACTTAAAAAAAAAAAAGCTTTGCACATCATATCATATCGATGTCCTTCTTCGGATGAACTCCAATCACTATAACTTACTCTAACCTTGGTATGACGTCTCTGCACATCCTTCCCTCCATCTTCGTAAAATGTATTTAGTTGGAGTGAAGTAAATTTTTTTCTTGATAAGCATTGCAATAGCATGCCTACACAATATGCCTCGAAATTCAAACAAGCGACAATTACACTTCACATCACATTCTTCATCTCTCTCTTCTTTGATCAAACAAACCATGAACTCTATCTTCGTCAAGTTTTCACCAACTAATCTATTCTCTATTTCATTATAATTTGCAATTGCTCCATAAGATTGTGAAGGGCCAATTTCACAATACATCTTCCCTATTAACTCTGCTTGAAATTCTTTGAACTTTGAGGTAGTATAAGCTTCTTGGGCTTGTTGTTTCATGAGATCATAAATTGTTACAATAGGAATACATGAGTGGAAAGAATTAGCATCTTCTTCATTTTCTTTCCTTACCTTACTCCTCAAAGCATGTTCATATTTTTCAACAAATTGTTTAAGGGTGGTTTTTGAGTTAGCATACCCATCAAAAAAACAATCTTTATAACCCAATCAACCATTCATTATTCATATTTTTCATGCTCTCGCTCAGTTGTGTGGTAGACATGCCTGCCCAAAAACAATCTTTCACAACACAAGAGACCCATCGATGCCATTCATCATATAACCCAATCAACCATTCATTATTCTCAAGCTTATATTTCCCTATCATTTATTTCCAACTTGCTTCAAACTCGATACAAGACAATGAATCATAAATAGTATTCTAGGAGAGCATACTTAATAGCTTCATATTTATTGTGCCCCCAAAAAAATTTAGGAGTTTTTTCATTATATGCCACAAGCACCATCTATGACGAACATTTGGAAACACATACTCAATTGCACTGCGCATAGCTTTATCTTGATCGGTTATTATGGACCTCGGAGCATGGTCAGACATGGATTCAAGCCATGATTTGAACAACCATATAAAAGGTTTTTGTATCTTCTCTTGAAATTAAACCACATCCAAGCAAGGTTGACTGTCCATGATGATTTACCCCTACAAAAGGAGCAAATGATATATCATATCTATTTGTGAGGTATGTCGTGTCGAATGTCACGACATCACCGAACTCTTCATAAACCGCCTTACTCTGTGCATCTGCCCAAAATATGTTCCTGAAACAATTTTCCTCATCTAAATCAATCCCAAAAAAGAAATTAGAATCTGTTGCTTGAACATTCATGAAGTAGTTTTGAAGAGCCTCTGTATCACCGCAACTATGGTTCAATCGTCTTTCTTTTTTAAGGAAGTTTCGAGCATCCTTCTCTAGAAATGTCAAATTTTCATGACCACTAGCCTCAACCGTTAAAGCATTTATACTATGATTCACTCTTATCCCAGCATTAGCATGAAGCAGGAGTTGTCTCTTCACATGTGGTTTTATTTTCCTATTGCTCCTATGCAAGTGTGTTTTCCGTAGACTTAGTGAATGGTTGTGCTCAAGTACAACTACTGTCAATTGCCACTTTCCATCTTCATAGGACACTGCCCTAACCTTGGCTTGACACTTGTTTTTGTAATCGGACGTGGCCTCAAAATGTCTTTCCTTTGCTCCTCGACTTACCTCCACGGAAGCATACAACTGTGAAGTATCTTGTAATTTCATCATTTCCTCTTGTCGAGGACCTTTTACTTACACTAAAACCTAGTTTCTTACCATAATCTTGGTAAAAGGTCACTATGCTTTCAATGCTATCAAAAGTCATCCCCACTTTAGGTTTTTCAATTTTTTCTTTCAAGTCAAATAAATGTGCGTTTTCAGCTTCTTCCTGAGCATCTCTTTCATATGTTTCTTGTCTATATGGTGGTTAATTGATAGAGTTGCAGAAAACAAAACTAAATATATTAGAAGAATAAATTATAACCGATAATTACAGTGGACTAGTATAGAAACTAAAAATACGAATAAAAAGATTAAAAAAAAAAAAGGCACACATATATTAACGGGATGATTTCTGCTATTATAAGCTCTTGTAAATCTTAAACAAAGTGAACTGTGTTTACTTGTATATTACTCAGTTTTAAGACATTAAAACAAAAAGATTGTAAGCTCAAACCATGTACTCCTTTTTTGTTTAATTGAAGAAGTACATTTTATCTTTTTAACCAATTAAATATTCATTAAATATCAATTTGATTGATTAAATTCGCAGAAGTAAGAAAATAATCTTTGATTTGAGACGAAATCAAAGGCTTAATCCGACAATCAATTAGACGTATATGTTTTGATGGGAAATTAGATACGTAACAGGTCTAGAAATAAATTATATAGCCTAAAAAAAGGATAATGACTTTTGTTGTTAAAATTAACCTTATCAGTTGATTACAACAATGGTTGCGATAGTGCTTGAAGAAGACATGAAATTATATTACAATTGTAAATCCAAAACCAAGTGAGAAATCCGATGAACAATGGGATCTCATACAATGAAGCGAAAAGAGAAGGATTTAGTTAATATATTATATATCCACATCTATATATGATAATATTAATATATTCACATATCTCCAAGTGAATAAGTCCTTCAATTTCTTTCCTTTAAGCTCCAAATTACATGTGGAAAGTCTTACGAAGTTACGTAAGGGGGATTTCCATGGAGAGAGAGGGAGCAGAGGAGAGAGGCCTAAATATTCACCGAATGGGATGTCATCGACGATGGTAGATGCTGGCGCCGGAGAAGTAGAGGAATCATTGCTCATCTCGTCGGAATCGTTGTTGGTAAGACCAAGGCCACCAGATTAGAGCTTTTGAGACATGATCCTATGTCCAAAACGGCTCTTCTCAAGCTCTTCCTTTTGAACTACGAGCATCCAAGGGCGGATACCATTGCCGGCGCCAGAGGAGAAGAGAGATTCACCGTTGTATCTAGTGTTCTAGGGTTATACGGTTCGGAGGAGAAATACGCTGATTAGTTTACTTTTTTTGTTGATTAATTTTAATTGTTTTTAATTAGGTTAATTTAACTAAGGTTCAGGCATAAAGTTAGTAAAGAGAAGGGACCCATTAATGTCATGTCACCTGCCATATCATTTGATACTTAATTTTTAGTGCTATTAGAGTGACCCTAGCATTACTCAAAGAAATATGCACATTCAATTGTGCAAATATCGATATTTACAGGATTTGTATCTCTTAAACTTCTTAAAATTCATGAATGGTTGGTCCAATTAACATTATCTATAGGTTTCAAAATTTCCAAAATGATCAATTAGTTTTTCACTAATAAGGGAAGTTAAAATATTTTTGATAAGTAAACATAAATGGCCTAAAATATCCAATTATTCCAAATGAAACTCATGTATGTCACGTGACGGGTGGTGGCTCACCACATTATAAATACGAAAAGAACCACCAAATGACCACCACAACAATCTCTTGCCAATGCCTTCACACTTTCTTATATAAAAGTGTTCCAAGATGGCTTCAAATGCTCAACCTTTTCTCATTATGATATTATCTTTCTCGTTGGCATACTTTACAACTATGGGTGTGCAAGAGGGTCTTGCTGTCAGTTGGAAACCGATTACAAACATAAATGATCCTACAGAGATAGAGATTGCAAAATTAACAAGGAAGCAAAGACAAATTTAAAGTTTGAAAAAGTTGTAAGCAGCGAGATCAAACTACTTGACGATGGCAAGAAATATGGACTGAATATCATGATAGGGGCCGATCCCATTAATACATATTTAGCAATAGTTTATGATCAGCCCCAAAAGCATGTTAGAAAGCTCACTATCTTTGGAAGAATTCATGATTAGTATGGTGTGACTATTTGTTGGAAATTGGTTTATTAAATTGGTGTTGACCAATGTTGGACCCAATTTCTAATTGAGTTTCATTTATTAAAAATGGAAATAAGTTGCAAATATGAAATCTACGTTTTGAGTAGATTAAGTTGATATATTTATTATTTCAAAACCAATAACGGAGGAATAAGATATTAATGCTCAAAGTAGGCAACTTAACTTTGTTAATTGAAGAGTTAAGAGGATATGGAAAGTCATATCTCACACTAGCAAAATAAAGAGCTTTAAGGTATTTTATTAATAGGCCCACCTAAGGAAGGAGTATCAAGTGTTCCCCAAGGTGCAACTAAGTGGTGCCACTGGGGGCACGTCTAGGTGCAGTGAACCTGGTCTCAGTTGAATGGGTGCTGGCGGGCGAGTTGAATGGATACGTCCAGGTACGATGAACCTGGTCCGTCCGAATGGGCATTCGGCTAGTTCTGCGAACCATTTCACAAAACCCATTGGATACAACCGTTGAACAAAGAGCCACCACAACTCTTCAGTTAGTATATATAGACCCCCTGGTTTGACAATCATTCACATCGAAAATACTTGCATCCATAATCGTTAGACTGATAGAAAACAATATCATATTGTTGCATAAATCCGTTCGAGTCTTGGAAGTTCTAAACACCGATCCAGTTCGCCGAGAATCCGAGTATCGGAGTGCTGCCTACTCAAATTGAAAAATCGTTACATCTTAGAGACGATTGCCGAAGAACCGTGAGCACCGTACGGGGCAATTTCGTCTTGCGGAGATTGTGTCCAACACGAGCCTCGACTTCAAGTTGTTGTTTTAATTAATTATTATAATTAAATTTATCTTCATCTCATTCTATTTAAAATACCATCCTTTGCTACTCTAGGAAAACATACAACAAATACACAACATTGTTTTGAATATCAACAATGACATAAATAAAATGTGTTTTGGATGCTAAAGTTTTATTATAGCTTGCGCTATGGCAATTACACTCACCTTATCATTTTTTGTTTCTTTTAAATATGCCACGATGATAAATGGGTAAATTTCTGGCCGGTCCCCTTTTCAAAGTTGTAACCCTTTCAGTACCCTTTTTTTTTCAACTCGCAAAAGGTCATTTTTCGAAATATTGTCCAAAAAATGTCATCGTCTCCTACAACAGCTCTAACAAACACATTGGATTCGAAAATCACCATTGTTGGAAGGAAGAAGAAGGATTACGATGGAGGAGATAGAAGAAGAAGGTGGAGGACATGGTCTGGTCCATTATGAATTCTGTTCGCGATATAAAATTGGATTAGATAATATTTTATGTATCGTGGTTCAAAAATTAATTTATCGTGGTCCAAAATTTGATTTTATAATTAAGACTTTATGTATCGCGGTGCAAAAATTATTTCATCGCGGTGCAAGTTTGGATAATGTAATTAAAATGACAAATTGCGATGCAAAAATTTAACTGCATCAATTTTCGTACCGTGATTCATCATTTTAATTACATAATTCAATTTTGCACATCGATGAAGCGATTTTTGTACCATGATACGAAAGTCTTAACTATGCAATCAAATTTTGCAACGCGATGAATTAAATTTTGAACTGCGATACATAAAATATTATCTAATTTATTTTTGCACCGCGATATAAAATAATAATGAACCAGACCATGTCATCCACCTTCTTCTTCCATCTCCTCCGTCGTAAGCCTTTTTCTTCCCCATCCTCCTCCGCATTCGTTCTACTAAAAAAATCCTTCAACCTAGCACATATCCCTTACAGTTTTGCACATAATGAATAAAAAAAAACGTTTACCTTTCGGGGGCGTTTGGGGGTTGCCCCATCGACCTGATCGGACAGGTTGATCCCCATTTCGTTGCGTAACAATGGTGATTTTCGATTCCTATGTGTTTGTCGGAGCTAATGAAAGAGACAATAATATTTTTGGAACGATATTTCAAAAAATAGACTTTGTGTTTGAAAAAAGAATATGGTACTGGAGGGATTAGAAACTTTGGAAAAGGACTGACCAGAATTTCACCATTTTTTTAATCTATTAATTCAACCCTTAATCTTGTACCTTTTGATGCAAGTGCGGACCTGACCTTGGGCCTAGGGCCTCCGATTTAAAAAAAGGAATAATTACAGTTCAGTACACTTTGAAAGATATTTAACCGTTCCATTGTCTTCTTGAGATGGGTAGGATATCTGGGCTTGTAATCGTCCTCCTTGAGCCTGTTAAGATCACAAGAACACCTGAGTGGAAGTGCAAGGCAAGGCCTCGCGAAACCCCTCCGGCGTGAGAGTAAGTATCGAGTGATTGTCAAAAGATGAATTGACAGAGTAACGAGGCTCAAGAAAGTCTATGTGTACCTTGTTGCTAATTGTGGAGAGGTATTTATAGGTCTTCAAGGTGATTGAATCCGTCTAGGATTCAGTTTCCATAGATGGCGAGGTAATCAAGGAGGAAATCCCTTGATTCTAGGCGAAACAGGCGGTTGACCGCGTAGTTATAGGAGTTGATAAGGCAAGTATTCCGCCTAAACATGGAAACCTTTGACTTGCCTTGGAAAGCAAGCTACCAGCGTCTCATGCTTGATGTGTGCTCGGGCGATCAAGGCTCTGCCCGGCTATTCTGTTTGTATTGATCCCTGAACCTATTGTAGGTCTGAAGATCGGCCCCTAGTCGGGCAGGCAAGGCCGGTGCTCGACCAGGCAAGGTTAGTCTGGTTCCTTTGCTAAGCATGTATGATTCCCAGTCATGGCCCCCTCGGCCTGACAGCAAGGCCTTTGCCCGCCTTGAGTGAGGGTTATCTTTGCTCGGTGCTCGGCTCTCTCATCCGCTGGCCGGGCCCCGTAGGCATTGTGCTCGTGATTGGCACGTGATGCGAGCTCGTGCATTGCTCGTGACCCGGCTTGGGCCGGGTATATCAGTGGCCCCTAGCTTCCTGTCTGGCGGGCATTCATGCTCGGAGCGGGGAGCGTTCAAATTTTATGTTCGCACGGGCTTCAACACTTATGAATCTTCAAGAAGACAAAGAGTTCATCGGGGAAAACTTGGAGCGTATTAAGGAAGCTTCTTGTTAAAGGCGTGTCAGGCGCGTGGTCGGAAAAGGCGCGTGAGCCGTCAGAAGTTGGGGCGACAGGACAGGGCGCGGACCACGAAGCGGCGCATTTAATGCGACGTGCCCTTGGTGATGATGGGCCGCCCATCCAGACGCCGTTTCGGCCTCTTTTTTCCCTCCAAAACTCGGTGATCTCGCCTATAAAAGGGTAACCCTTCCTCCCCTTTTCTTTTTTACCGTCTTCGAGAATTTCCTAGAGAGAGAAAATTCAGGAGAGCTTGAAGCTGTTGTTTCCATTGCCGCCGGGTTTTCCCTTGGAAGGTTGGCGAAATCATTCTGTTGCTTTCGGTGTTCATTCAATCCCTGGTTAAAAGCGAACCTACAGTCGATATTTTCCCATAATTGCTCAGTAAAGGCGCATTATCACAGAAATCACAGTAAGTCTTCAGCCTTTCTTTCGTTGCTATTTTCAGTTTTCCTGGGTTTATAGATGAGTTTCGCTGTTTCTCTTCATCTCTACGTGTCCCTGTTAGGGTTTTAGGGGGTAAGACCACCCTTAGGTAGAGATCGAGGAATAGAAACTGTGATCTTGCTCGCTAGGCGGCCAAGGCCTCTTGCAGTTGACCTAGACTTAGGATTTCTTTCCCCCTTGTTTCGACTGTTACCCGGTCAGAGCTCTGATAGCCATTTTCCTCGATCTCTTTGTAGATGTCTGACGTATCTGAGAATGACCGCGAGGCTTTCACCTACGGCGGAAGAATGACTTCGCTAGAAGTCTCCCTCGATCGGTGTAGGCGTGAGGAGGAGCTGTGGCCCAGCGGTTAGCTAAGGCGGGTAATGGACCCCGTGGTTGATGTAGTTGACTCCTCAAGTGAGGAAGATTCGGGCGAGGAGAGCGTGACCGGTGGCTTCACTGTCGGGCAAGGCCTCGAGCAGCAAGCAGCCCCTGCTGGAAATTCAGCCGGGCGATTAGAAGTTGGGCAAATAGATTTGGCCGGAGAGGCCTCGAGATGAGGCGGAACAACTTGCCACTTGCCGCGTTCAAGAAAACTGGCCGCTCTCAAGTGGAAGTGGCCCCTGAAGAAGGAACAAGTGGCCAAGATAGAATTCCTATTGCCCGCTTCCTGACCAGGGTAGGTGGCCTTCCAGTAGTGGTTCCCGTTGAGGAAAGAGTCGAGGAGGAAGAAGAAGAGGAGGAGGAGCCCGGCCGGTATATTACTTGATGAAAGCCGCTATCTTTGCCCTTTGGGGGCTACATTGATACGGACAAAGTGACCGCATGGCTCACATCCTTGGGGTTGATTCGGCATTAAGGCGAATAAGATGGACGTGCCGCGAATGTGAAGCTTTCCGTGAGCAAGGAATGAAGTTTTATTTTTGCCGACTTTTTCGAGAGTTGGATTACGTCTCCACACTGGAGCCTTTCTTGGTTGACTTTTTGCTCGAGGCCGGCGGTGCCTCCACGTGACTTGATCTTTGAACGTCAGGGCCATTACCGCTTTCACGGTGGCGTGCGGTGCTAGGATCTGCGAGCCTGACATGTACTTGCTCAGGCGCTTATCTTTGCCCGAGCACGGTGGGAAGATCGGAGTGAGAGCCAACTCCGGTTTTTTGAGGCTGCTATCCGAAGTTAGACTCTTGGGATAGGAGGGTTTTGCTAATTGAATCTCGAGTCGGTTGGCCGTTTATGCCCACAGCCTCCGACGAAGTCAAAATCCCAGGCCTCAAAACAAGACTTCGGCTGGGAGAGGCGTCCGTTTGGCCGCTTGAAACTGTCGTGGGGGTGATAGAAGAGAAGAGAGGCGCGTTGGCGCCAATTTCTTCTTGATTGGAAAGAGGCTGGTTTGTAATCCGCGAACTTGTGTTTGGCCTGGTGTGATGAGGCGAGATCACGATGTGGATCCCTCTGATCCACGTGCAGAGAGGCCACACCCTTATGCGGCCATGGTAACATGTTTAAGTGGAATGTGTTGAATGCCAACGTCACGGGCCGGACGGAGATTGCCAGGCCACCTTATGAAGATCATGATGGTTGTTTTTGCAATTATTTCCTGTCTTTATCTTGACTATACCTTGCTCGTAGCATTAATTATTGACCATGTTCCTGCTTTTCTTGCTTCAGGGATGAAGAATGTGGCTCTCGAAGGCAAGGGGAACAGGGGAACAATCGGCGGGCGGTGATTTGAAGGTTAATGATCACGTAGCTACACTTGAGGTGCCTTTTGGTCCCCAGGCCAAGAAACAGGGCTTGGGCAAACGCTTAAGCCCGGCTAGGCTAAACTTGGCCCTGGTGCCAAGGTCATCATCCCTCCGCCAGGGAGGCGGTGCGAGAGTGCGAACAGAGGCCATAGCGGCCGTTGAGGATCTTGTCGGGCAATCGAGGTGCCAAAATCTACTGTGGTGCCTCCATAAAGGCATGCCAAAGGCAGGTAAGGAAAAGGAAAGAGGAAGAAGAGAAACCTTTCCTCCTCGATGCGTCAGATCGCCTCGGAAGTTCGCCACAGGGCTGGCTTGAGTCCCTAACCTGTCTTCCCGCCTCTTTCGTTCAGCCAGGAGCCAACTGCCCATCTGTTCTGTTCGGTAGGGGCAGTTGGAAGCGAGCTCGGCTCGAGATGCCCTCACCACCGCTCGCTGCTCGTGCTCACGTAAAGGAGATTTCAGGGGATGCCCGCTATTGGGGGGTATCGACCTTCATGCCCGCGGGAGCCCGGGTGGCTTGGTGGGCAAAGGTGTCATAGAGAGAGTCTTGCATGATGACCTTTATCGCGATCGTGATACGCCGGCCATGTCTTGGTCGGAAACGTTGGGCTGCTCTGCGGCGAGGTAAAAAGCTTTCGACTAAAATCGCTTCTTCCCCTTTTTGTTTACGTTTTATGTTTCGACTCATTTTTACGCGGTTGCTTCTACTTGTGCCAATCTCTATGATAGGTATAACGAGGAGAAGGTAGCTCGCAAGAAGGCAGAAGCTTATAGTAAGACTCACGAGAGTCTGGCGAAGGAGAAGATCGAGCACGTAGCTCTCTGGCGATGGGCGGAAACCAAGCTGCGGCCAAGAAAAGGCTTGACGTTCGGCGTAACACGAAGTTGGTCGCCCAGAACGGTGACTTAACTGCTGCCAAGAAAGAGTTGGTCGGCCAGGTGAAGAAGAACCAAGCCGACCTGGAAAAGGCTCAAACCGATCTGGCCGCGGCCACAGGCGAAAGGCGTCTTCGGGTGGAAAGAGAGGCAGCGAAGATGCGGGCGTCAAAGATGGGAAACATGTGGAGGAGGCTGCGTTCCGGAGGCGAAGGGCGCCGAGCAAGGCTGGCGTGGAGGACTACAAGAAATCCATGGCCTTCGAGGCGACTTCAAATTAACCGCTGCTTTCGGCGAGCGTGAGCGATGCTATAGTGCCTTATTTTGCACATGGCGTCAATCATATCCTTAAGGCGGCGTGGGGTGATCGACATGAAGACCATGGTGAGTGGGTTTTGTTCCGGCGTCTACTCGATCTTTGCGCGCCGGTTCCACCACTTGATCCCTATACCCACGGCTGGAAGCTTTAGCGAAGGCGGCAGGGAAAAGGCCGCCAACCTTGGGACCCGCCACTCGGTGAAATGTGTGTTCTCGATCGGCCTTGGAGGCGAAAACCCGGTTGGTCGCAGAGGAGGAGGCCAGGGAGGCTGAGCAAGAGGCTGCTCGAAAGGTTCTGAATTTTCACTACACTGATCAATATCGGGCTTCAGCACAAACTCTTCCTCTCCCCGAGCAGATACCTCCACCCCCTTCGAACAGATTGCTCCGCCTCCTCGAGGCAGAGCTGGCTGACCAACTTTAGATTATGTTTATTTTGCTCTACCACAGCTTGCCAATATTTTTGACTTTTTTGTAACTCTTTACTTGGCTATAATATAATCCACTCTTCAATTATAGATGCGTATATGTTCTCGATTAGATGCTTGTTTGCTCAATAACTATTTCTTGTTTGCTTGTTCTGCCTGTCATTTGTGAGTACAAGTGCTATATCGAGCATAAATGTACGATTATATCTAATTAAGCATGATTATTAACATATAAATAACAAGACTCACAAAGCAATCTTATTACTTAAATCGAGATGTTACCCGAACAAACACCGGGTATGAATGTTGGATCCGCCAAGGCTTGGGAGCGGGTCCTGTAAGATTGCTAAGCGGCAAGGCCTTCCGCCCAGAACCAACAACCGGCATGGCCTTTGCTCGACGTGGGTAGTTCACGCGGGTTGTTGGTATATCTTCCTGCATTGGAGATACTGCTAATGAGTCGTTCTATCATCAGAGGGAGCCGGTAGTCAACCGCTATTCAGTAGGCATGGCCTCTATCGCCCGGGGCGAGCATCCTAGTACGTGAACTGGCATGGCCACATCTCACCCACAGAAAAAATTCACATACTAGGGTTTTGGAATTGTTGACCTGCATTGTTTCGCCCCGCTCTACCATGCGAGTTAATCTAGTCAAACAAGTACTTACACCTTGCGTAATAACAATTCATTGATAACTTTGAACATTCTCGAATCGATAAACACGACAATAACTTGCCTTTTATTGATAAATGATCGACGACCCTCAACAGATCGAGGTCTTGCCTCGCTTTGTTTCTTAACTTAAGTGGTAATACTTTTGAGGTGATTCAGATGCCAAAAGATGCTTCAGTCGCTTCCTTCAAAGGCTTGAGTAAGTTGCCTCTCTTACGATCCCGCACTCTGAAAGGACCTTCCCAATTAGAGACAGCCTCATTCTCGCCGATGACTGCTACCTCAATTTTCCCCGAGTACCAAGTCTCCGAGTATAAGGCTCGCCGAACTCTCTTTGTTGCGGCTATGAAGCCCTTTTCTTATAGTTGATCATCCCGAGCCGCGCATCTAGCCTCCTCTCTTCGAGCAAGTCTAAGTCAACGGCCCGAGCAAGCCGATTATTCTGCCGCCGTGAATGGAGACACCTGTGAGCAAGCAAGGCCATTTCTACCGGAATCATAGCTTCCGACCAGTGAGTGCAAATGGAGTTTCTCCCTTGGTCCTCGAACGTGGTTCCGACGCCCACAAGGCCGATTGTAATTCTTTCCGCCCACTCCGCCGCCTCTTCTAAGTTACTAAGTCACAAGAAAACTTGTTTGTTGGGCCAGCCCGACTGCTACCTCGAGGGTAAAGCGACCTGACGACGCCAATGTTTTACACCTGCCGAGCACATTCCGCCTTGAACTTATCTCGAAAACCGAGTACCATGGTCGAGATATCATTGCCCGATGAGACCGAACTCGCACCACACCCGGTCGTACAAACTCGATGACGCTTGCCTCCTCAAATTTTGGCCGGGTTTTGGCCTCAATCCATTTCGTGAAGTAATCTCATGGTGACTACAACAGATTTTGACTTGTATTGGCCACGGAATGGGCCGATCGTGATCGATTCCCCACATGTCGGCGGTCGCCGCCACGACTGTGGTTTGTATCATGGGATGGAAGCCTCGTATATCCGCATATC
>CM028383.1:45811699-45901457 GCA_013146195.2 Codonopsis lanceolata | reverse complement strand
TTGGCACACTTCTTAAAGCGAGAACCACATTCAATGCACAACTCAAAACCAAATATCTCATATTCGTACAAAACAAGATGTATTTCATCTAATGTTCAACTCACGATGAATTAAAACTATGATTCACATGTAATTCTACAATTCTTGACATTGGTAATGAAAGAAAGAAAGCGCTAACTGGGGTAATATTAAAAGGGTCGGATAGAAAAAAAGATAGCCAAAATTGGTATTTCCTAAATGCCTTGATCATGTTAGTGCATAAAACCCATTTATGTGATCTCGAAATGTAATCAAACATGCAAGTTCTAGAATTGGCATCCGAGTGCGAGTAACCACACAAGAGAACTCGAGAGCACAATGAATTGAATCTCAAAAATGGCCCAAAACCTCACTTTAAATGGCTATAAGTCAACACATACATCCAAAGGTTGAAGAAATTTTTTAAAAACATGCAATTTAAATTAAAGAAACATTTCAAAAGAATTCCATCATATATCAAAAATTCCTATTTTACCATGATTATGCACATTAAAATACCAAACATCCCAATCAACAAAAATCATATCCTCATATCCAACAAGAATGCCCAACAACAAAAAAATAAAACATGCATCCAAGATTCACCAAAATCCAAAATCCCTCCCCACACCAAAATCCATTGTCCCCAATGAACAAATAAGTATCAAAATAAAAGGGAGAAGAACTTCCCTAATCGGGAGGACGGAGGAGGATGCGCGGGGGTGTTCGTTGATGCGAGGGACCGCCGAGGACACGAAATCCCGATGGGGTAGAGCTCGCCCAACCGAAGAAGTTGAAGAGGCGCATAGACTCCGGCGATGAATGCGAAGAGCCGCCAGAAGATGAAGAAGTGGTTGAAATTTCAACCCGGCTCGATGATAATTTACCACTGACGCTGCATAATCGCGGAGCAACCAACTCGACCATCGTCGTGGAGCATGAGGTGGAGCGACGTGGTGCTTGGGAGCCATTGATAATAGAAGCAGATAACAATTGTGGGCGAAGACTCGGAGAAGATGAAGAAATTCGCATAGATTGATGAAGATGAAGGGGAGAGTGCGTTGCTTGATGAGAAGAGAGAGGTTAGGGCTAAAAGCCCCAAATTGAATTGTAGTCGTTTTATGTGAACGACCTCTCCACTATTCATCCCCTCATTTGCCTCCCTTTGACCTGCATACCCTTAACCCCCTCAGAAGTTTTTCGCACGCCTCGAAGAAAATGGTTTGCTCTCTCGCATCTCCACAAAAACCACTGCATGCTTCCTCCGCATGCACTCACAACCCCGCTCCGCCACAAACCAAACTTAAAAACAACATTAAATCAGAAAAAAGAAAACTAATTAAAACTAAGAAAAACAGAAAATTAAAATAACAATAAAATTAAAAAAAAAAAAAAACTTTGGGTTGCCTCCCAATTAGCGCCGCTATTTAATGTCTGTAGCTAGACCCAACGCCTACTCTTCCTACAACTCAGTCAAATTATTTCCAATGATAACTGGCAATGGAGGAAGAATTTTTTTCACTTGAAAATGGTAATGAAAAGAAGCAAAATCAAACCTCCGGTGTTACCTCCATTGTGGAATATAATGCCATAATATTTCCTTGTACCTCCTCAATGCCTTGAAAAGGTACATTTGTCAAACATTTTACGGGCACTAATTCCAGCTTCTCATCATTTTCCTTCTTTTGTAGTTCAAATTTTCCTAGGAAAGGTGGAAGGATGACAATTTTCTGATTTTGTGCACCCAATTCTTTAGCTTCTTTCTTCGATCTAATCATGTTGCACACTTTCTTCATTGTTGTTGCTATCAATGCACTTTTTCTCCTCTATCTTTCTCAAGGACGGCTAGTCGCTTAAATTTGATTTTCAAGAGATTTTATTCTAGCCTTGGTTTCCCTGTCTGCCTTGTTGAATCGTGTCACCAAACTTTGGATTAAACTCTCAAGCGGAGTTCTCGAACTAGTAAAAGGCGTGATGGTGGAGATGGTTGAATGGTGGCCGAATTTGTTGCCGCCATTGAAACCCTCCTACAAAGATTTACATGCTCATTCAAATCCTCTTGTAACATTGGACACATATCGCTTGGATGGCCAACATTCACGCCAGATTCCACACGCCTTGACGTGTTTGAACTTGCCCCGAGACAAATTTCTCCAAAAACGTAGTTAAAGTGTCTAATCTACGATCAATAGAAAAAACATTTACCTCATTAATCTTGCCCGGATCATGCTGCCTTGTCCCAAACAGTTGAGCATTTTCAGCCATAACATTACAATAAAATTCTTAAAAGGAAATAAATAACAAAGCCGTTCCCCGGCAACGGCGCCAAAATTTGACGTGTGTCAATTGTCAAATTAATTCACCTACTTCCCTAATAACGAGTATAAGGTAAGTCGATCGTATCCACAGTGAACGTTGTACTTATTCCTTTTTAGTACTTATTCCTTTTTAATTTTACTAAGTAAATAATGCATATGAATTTATATTTTTAATTAACTAAAAATAAACTAATTACCTAATTAACTGAAAATTAATGCTTCTAATTTAACTAACAAACTAATGCCTGACTTAATTCAATAAAATAAATTCCAGCCAATGATTCAATTTCGTCTCGCATTTTATTTCTGATCATCGATGCAAAGATATCTTGTAGGATTTCAAATAAACCGGTTAAAAGTGTCGACGAACGCCTAACACTCAATCTCTCCTTACCAAATTGATAATTAAGAGACGCTCGTTAATTACCGTCTAACCGAATTACAACCTCCGAGACGCTCGTAAGATTTAATAACCCGGTTGCATTAAGAAGAGAGAGACCCGATTCAAAGCCATGCATATTGAAGCAATAACATGTAACAATGATTACCCGTTCCCGTAATACGGTCCGATTATGCTTGTGATGCCTAAAAGGTGTATTACTCGCCACTTTGTTAAAACCGAGGACAATTACGGATCAACAGCGTTAACTAGCTATAGACTATTATGTTAATTAATATTCTGGCCACAAACATTAATTAGACACAACAATCTTCCAACGTGTTTAACGGAGAACGAACAAATATTTGTAAATAAAACAAGAATTAAATCTATTAGATCTCACAAAAGTAAAATGCTTGAGGCTTATTTGTTCATTGACTGGAAGAAATAATTTAACTACTAAACATAATTAAAACAACTTACAAGAAAAACCAAATGAATTGTTCCCAGCAGGAATGAACCTTAAAGAAGAATTACAAGTTCCTAACTTTTTCCTCACAATTGATTCTCCCTGTTTTCCTCCAAATTACTCACTGAAATAATCTCCTAACCTCCTGGCCGAATTTATATCCCTTCTGTTCAGAAAATACCTCCATAAATATCACTATCTCCTCCCACTAACTCCACTATTTGGTAGTTTTAAAACTACCGGTAACTTCTAAAAACCGCCCACTACTTGCAAATCAATATTTTAATTTAATACATAAACTGAATTAGACAAAAATAACTGTATGGTCTAACTGTCTAAAAAGTCTGCTTGAAACTTCAGTGACTAGCCCCCAGCTCAGCTCCGAAATGTGAGCATTCACGTGCCCATGTGACATCTCAAGTTTTCCTTTGCCCGAATCCAAAGATCTTTCCTCTTTTGCAGCTGCCTGCGAACCTACATCATAATCAACACAAAAACCACCCAAAAGTGTAATATTTTGCTCTAGAATAAATCAGAAATCCGGCTAATTTTATCACACTTTTGGGTTCCCATCACTCCGCAATAGTGCACTCCATCTTAACGCATTGTACAAGCCTTCAAGCGCGCGGTACAAGCTGGTGAAACACAAGAAGAAAATCACAAATGCCAGCGGTGTCCCTCCTCTCACCTATAAATAGAGGTGCCCGGCTTCACTTTCAAGGGGCCGAGAAAAATTCTTCTCACTTTCAGCGTTGTTGTTACGCTGAGAAAATTATGAGCGATCGTGAGATAGTGAGAGATCCCCCCCTCCTACAAAGCCTCGAAGCTCTGTCAAATCTCCTCCAAATACAAAACCAACTGGTCAAAGTGAGTGTTAGCCCCCTCAGCTAGCTTTCCACCCTATTCCCCCGGTCCAAAAATCCCAAAAAGAGTAGTTGCTCTGCCCGAATCCAAAGGTTAAATCCGCCTGGAAGTAAGCGCTGTTTCTCGCCCACTTCCGCCACAGAAGTAAACAACCAAAAAGCAAGGCAGCTTCACTGCTTGACGGTGCCTTAAGCAACTTTCAAAAGCGCTATTCTGTCTCGAACCAGCGAAGAACAACAAAAAGACTCCCTCTCCTGGAAGGACAGAGCGAGCACACCAACGCTCTTAAAGGTGAGCCTTTAAGGGTTTTATTTATAAAAAAACTATTTTTATTCGGCCCAATGAAAAAATATAAGCTGTTATGTTGCCCGGATCTATATAGAAAATAGCGTTATAAAGAGTCATTATTATGACCAAATATTTTTAAATGTATTTGTAATTACTGGAAGGAGGCGGCTACAAGTTAGTAAATAATGTAAATACATATATATTTGTTTCCTTTTTAATACTTTATTTATTTGCTAGATAAATATAACAAAAAACATATTTTAGTCAAAAACTGTTTTGAGACCGAAAGGGTGAGGTGGGTGTCTAACCCCTTCTCATCTCGTAATTTAGCCTCTGAACCCTTTTCCTACAAACTCTGGTTTATTTTTGGTTTTTATTTATTTCTCCTTAAAATAAAGATGGCGACTCTGCTAAAACATTTTGGATCACAGTGAGGCCCACAACATCCTTTATACACTTTTTCGCTTTCCCCTAAACAAGGGAGAATGAGAATGAAAGGGTGATGCATTTCCTGTATTTTGTTTTCCCCTAAAAAAGGGAGAATGAGATACGGGGAAACCCAAAGCACTCATAGCGATCCAAAATAAACCTAAGGTCATGGTAAGGCTCGCAACATCTTTTTTTTGCACTTTCCCGTTTTCTCCTAAACAAGGTATGATGAGAATGAAAAGGGTGATGCATTTTCTGAGCCTTGTCTTCCCCTAAATAAGGGAGGGTGAGATACGGAAAAACCTCAAGCACTCATAATGATTTTAGGCGATTTTCAAAAAGTCCATAGTGAGGCAGGGAACACGCTCTCGCAACATCCTTTTTTTGCACTTTTCCGTTTTCCCCTAAACAAGGGACGATGAGAATGAAAAGGGTGATGCATTTTCTGTGCCTTGTCTTCCCCTAAACAAGGGAGGGTGAGATACGGAGAAACCCAAAGCTCTTATAATGGACTAAAAAGCTCACTCAGGTGACCGAGACGTATTCAACGCGCTGGTGGCAACATTCTTTCTGCACTTTTAATTTCGTCTTCTTCTACACAAGGGAGGATGGAATGAAAAGAGTGATGTCCTCCCGCATGTCGCCTTCCCCTAAAAAAGGAGCGCGGGGCACGGGAGTGATCCATTCCGGGGCACCCACAGACGCCATGTGTAATCTACAGGGTAGGAAATGGCTTAGATAAAAACAAGGCTAACCATTTATAGAACGGAATCTTATGAGTGTAACTTTCAGCAATGTTGGTAGGAGGTTACTGTTCGTATGATGCGATGCGAATTTGTTGTCATGCGTGCGATGTAACCATTGTTGGGAACACATGTCATTATATGGATCTGATCATCTTGATGGGTAATACACGTAGACCAAAAGTTGAGGACTTGATCTGCTCCTGAATTTGTCAAGTTTTGCATGATTTTGATTTTTGATGAACAGGAACAATGTATTGAGAAAGATTTTTGATTAATGTAAGATCGTATATGAGATTTGAAGCTGACATATGGTGGATTGCAATGTATAACTTAATTAGTTATATTTTTGTATATGTTTATTTGTTGTAATTGTGTTTGTGAAGATGAAATTACGACATCATTGAAGAAGACAAAGAAAGCCTCCGTCGATGAGATTGTTCAAGACCCAACTTTAAAGAGGTCTCTAATATGTTTGTAATCCTCATTATAATTCGTATGAATTATATTTTGAGTATTTAAATTTTATTTATTTGTGAATTTAAGGATTATAATGTTTTTTTCAATGACTAATTTTGTATTTTAAGAAAAACATTTAGAATTTTATAATACATTGATGTAATACTCTATAATTAAATTTACTTTTTTATGGTTATGTTTTTAATATATTTTTATTTTAAAAAATATATGCTCTAAGAATTAATTTTCTATATTAATATAAAGTTGTGCATCACACATGTAAATTACTATTACTATAAAATGAATATGTAATAACACTCTTATTCATAAAGGTGCTTAACTTAAAAGGGTTGATTAAGTGGCTCGACCATCGTTGACTTTTTGTTTGAAGCAATTCATTATCCGTACAGTTGACTTGAGCATTTCAAGATTATTTTTTAAAAAGACCATCAAATTGTACGGCCTTAGTTTTTTAAAGAAAAATAAGAAAAAAACACAAAAGAGTTTGAATAAAAGTCTAAACAAATAGAACCCATTTCCATCGACCACCCAAGCGTGTAAATCAATAGGTCAATAACTGTTATAGTTTAACCTTAATCTTAGCGTCCTGGGCAGATTCAAAATTTGATACCATATGAGCTAAGTATTTAAAAAATATTATAAACTGTAATAATTGTGTAAATTAACTTTATTAATTGAAAAAAAAAAGTTACTTACGGTCATTGACATAACAAGTCTTAATTATATAATAATTTAAGATTGATAATGACAATAAAAAAATATTTTTTTTTCTTAAGTCTTGATGTGGGCTCGAGCCCCACTCAGGGAGCATATAGATCCGCCCCTGTCGACTTTAAGTCATGTGGATGATACTCAGTTGTGAAAGATGAAATTGTCAAATATGGTCATTTGATCCGGTGAATAAACATATTTGGCCTTTAACCACTTAGAGAACCAGAAATAATTGAACTGACTAAAAGACCCCTACAGTATTGGTGCGGTCGACTTTGGTCGTTGAGTAATCGTCTAGTCGACCACAAGTAAATTTTTAAGTTTAATTTGGTTTATCAGTGAACCAATTTGGTTTATTAGTCGACCACTGATTTCGAATGTTAGGACTTGCAATTTTAGATGGAGAAATAACGACATGTTTTGAACAAAATAATAAACAAAAAGATAAATGAAGGGTATTGTAGATATTTCATGGGTGAAGTGGCCATGAGAGTTTTTTTTTTAAGTTAAACTATATATAATCAAGTCACTTTTAACTTGGCCACATCTGTAAATACACCTGTTCAAAAGTGTTAAAAGGGAACTTTACTATTATTATGACCAAACCCAATTTGGTGATCAGTTTTGAGTGTTAGGGTCGAGACTGAGTACAACTCCGTAGAAAACCCAGTCAAAATTGTTTTAGCCTTGTAGGAAATTAAAAAATAGTTAAGAAAAAGAAAATACAAATATATGACATCAAGGTCGTTGTAGTATAGTGGTGAGTATTCCCGCCTGTCACGCGGGTGACCCGGGTTCGATCCCCGGCAACGGCGTTTTTTTAAATTTTTTTCAAATTTAATTTAAAATAAATAAACAAGTGAATATGAACATCAATGTCGTTGTAGTATAGTGGTGAGTATTCCCGCCTGTCACCCGGGTGATCCGGGTTCGATCCCCGGCAACGGCGGTTTTTCGAATTTTTTTTCCTTGTGGTCTCCGACATTTCGTCTTCCAGTTTTGGTACACCGTCAACGCCGTCATTCACTCCCGGCTTCGACTATAACGCCGTCAATGCCCTTTTGAAATACTCAATTGTCTACTCTGATGGCTCCCGTTTCCCCTCTACCTTTCTCTCTCACCGATCGAAACATCCAAGTAACCGTAATTCTACTCCTTTAACATTTGAAAATGTCTATAATTTACGTTATAATTTTGGTTAATTTGCTCTGTGTACCGTTTATTAGGCAATTGTTGATGCTTTCAAGGATTCAATTATTTGATTCACAATTCTCGTTGCTTACTTGTTAGTTATCACTACCTTCGTCTCAATTAGTCTTATTTTGACGGTTCAAAATCGACTTGACTATTCAGACCGAAGTGGTGTACGATATACATTGAATTACACAAGCTTAATACGTTTGAAAGAGCAAGACTTTATTCAGGAACTTATTGAGTTGACTCTAAGCACTAAAGATTTGGACTGGAGTCATCACTCATCAGCATGTTTGAATGTTGTAATTTACATGATGTTTGGTGTTATTTTTGCAGCATTTGTTGTTAATTGCGACTGACCTGCAGTTTTGAACGAAGCCTGGTGGTGTATTTAGTTTCATTTTCGCGCATGCAATCATTTTTAATTTACAGTTTAGATTTTCGTATCGATAGCATAGGTCATTTTTTCTGTTGACAGTATACTTGATGCTTTCGTTGATGAATAATACTAGAGAATTTGAGAAATTATCACTTTTGACCAAAATGAGGGGAGAAAATTGTCATGTGGGTGTAGAGTTTGAATGCATACCGGTAAAGTTTCTAGGCTCTAGCTGCGCACCTATAAAATAACTCAAGAAGTCAAGGGAATGAATGAATGATTGAAATTGAATAATCGGTTTGTATAGGTTCTTTTTTGGTTGACAACACAGTGAAAAGGTATACTGGCAGAACTTCATTAAGTAGTATTTCCATTTATTCATTAAAAGATGCATCCCTTTTGAAGGGAGAGTTGATTTTCCTTGATATTTATTACAATGAAAGGAAGGTTCGTCAATCAATCTTTGATTAGAAAACTTCTGACCAGGACTACTACATGCTCTTTTTTTTATCACAAATAAATTGAAGGACCTTTTGTTTGTTTGGATAGGTTTAGATGAAAGAGGTTCTCAATTAGACAATGGAATTTGGTCTTTATTAAAGAATTGTTTTTGAAATGATCTTTGCTTCATTTTCCGCTCCATTTTCACTTCTTTTCCGCTCTACTGGACGATCCTTCTGGAAATGCACTTGCTCTTACGTCCTATGCTGGGGGCGAATGGATCTAAGAATTTGATGGATCTGCAATTAAGGGGTCGAATGGGCGGTTTGGTCTTGGTGGCTTACTTTTGGCCGTTTTCAAAGCCTATATCTTTCTTTTCTCTGGGCTAAGAGTTGCACTCTATTCAGGAACGGGGCTTCTCTTATGCAATAGGTCACTCTTCATGAATTCTTCAAGGAAAAGAAGAAGAAATGCCCATTTAGTACTCCCTCCGTTCTCTCTTGGAGTACTTTCTTTTTGGGGGCTTTCCACCCAAGGATTATTGTTTCAGAAAGGAGCTTGTAAATTTCATGATTTTTTTAATACTAATTAAACTAGCAAGACTATTTTAATCCATCATACTAATGTATGAAAATTCATTTTCATCATTAGAATGTTTCTTTGAGTGGAACGTGGGGAATAATTAAAAGTAGTCTTTGCTGACTAATGACTTAGTCTGGAGGAAATAATCATCATCATGTAGATATTAAAAACTGAGATAACTGTTGGGCTTGTACCTGTATTCCTAGTTGCGAGGCTTACGAATGACCTAAATGATAGTTCGTTCACTGTGCTGTATTACTTTTGAGAATTCTCAAGGAAATTGTGTACTTTGTTGCTATCAGCAGTTTTCTGTTGCAAAATGATATGCTCTGTGTATCTTAGCAAGTTCCAGCATCATTGTCCATATTGGCGATGAACAAAATGCGCATATACTGTATAAGTTCTGTTCCTTTTTACTCATAGGCGGTCCTCATTGTGTTTATCAAAGAAAGAGCCTCAACACATTAACTTTCAAATTTTGGATCATAACTACTAGGAAATGCTATCTTCTTATTCTATCCAAATATAGAAGAATAGAAAGAAAAAAAACGGGAAATGACTTGGTGATTTGTGAATTTCAAACTGAGTTGAAGGTATAATGTTCCAATAGCTAGTTCAAAGGGTATAGTAGCATTTATTTTGTCTCAGTCAGGTTAAAGCTAGAGTTGCGAGATATCACATTCTTAAGAATTGACGAACACGCGGGTTTCTTTAGAGAGTTTAAGCATATGTACCATGGCGAGAAGTACATTGTTCTGCTCCTGGTGTCACTTGTACATGAATTGCAGCAGTGCTCTGCTGGAATTATTGTTTGTATTAGAGGGTGGCATATTTTGTGGGCACCTTTAACGGCTTAATTTAAGATGAGTTTAACAGAATTGATGAGATCGGGTGCTATTAGAGGTCTTATAACTGAAAAGGTGTTAACTTGAGAAGCGAAAGCAAGAAAGAATCAACGCAAGATCAATCATAACAGACAGAGCTGAGATGGCATGGCAAGTTGGTCAAATGTTTGGATTTCAGGCAAAGGTAGGGCAAAAGAATCAAATGTTTGAAGAGAGCTTCAAATCCTTTAAGATATTGAGCACGGCAAAGAGAAAGAGTGGTGAGGATCGCAAGTCTGAATTCATAGGGAATAGAAAATGGAATCAAATGTAATGAAACAGGGAAGCTAGTTAGCAATCATGGTGTCTTTAGAGAATTAGCGATTGGGCAGAATGCTTGGCTTCACATCAAAGGAAAGAGAACATGAGCAAGATTTTTGTTGAAAGTGTCAAGTCTTTGATTTGAGATTAGAACAACGAACAGGAGTTAGACTGCTAGAGGTGGAAAAAAGTTTCAAGTCCATCAGTTTTTTATTTTTTTTATAGGTAAAAAAAAGAAGCCAGATTCGTCGCATAACAATCACATGTTTTTTCTATAGGAATGAAACTTTAGTAACTTGATCGAGCAGAGGCTTCTTCAATCTGGTGTGATATTGGTCACTTAGCAGTGTTGATAAGAAAGGCCTCTCTATTGGGTTTTCCACAATTTGGGACAAATTTATTTCTCATTACAAAGTGATAGAAACTCTGATTAGTGTGAATTTTGGGTTTCATAGAAAGGTAAGAATGTAATTTATCGCATCATCAACATTTATGTTTGACAGGGTGAAGCAGACAGGGCGGCCTTTTTTATTGTTGAGGTGTTGAAATATTTAAGCTAACTTATTTAGGTGTTTGTGCTTCAGTTTTTGGCTCGTTTGTTGTAGTCCTTTTGTTTGATGCAACTTTGTCTGGTGCCATGCCATGGTGTATTTGTGGTATATGTTGTTGATGGTGCTTCATTGTCCATCTCCCTGGGTACTTTTCCCTTGGGGCTGCTTTTGTGTAAATCCCTTTCTTATTAATAGGGCGAAGCACATAAATGGTCCCTTGACTATAGGCCTTTCACAGTTTTAGTCCTTTAACAATTTTTTATCAAATCTGGGTCCTTTGAGTATTAAATTTTTACAGCGTCAGTCCTTTTGATGGATGCCGTTAACAAAATCCCTGTGGTCTAGAAAAAGACCAAATGGCCTTCTTCCCCAAATCAACACCCACCTCTCTCTCCTCCAGCCGAACTGAAATCGAAGGATCTAACTTGTAATCCGAGACAAATCGACACCAATTTGCAAGCCCTAGGCTCGGTTTGACTAAATGGCCTTCCACACCGTCGTGAGATCTTAGGCACCTTTCTTATCGGTTTTTTCCAATTACTTTTAGCGTGGGATAAATGTATATGCAACATCAACCCTACCTGGAACAGTGTAGGATTACCAAATGAATATAGTGGTTATCAAAAATTGCTTACCGTGGATTCCCTTTGGAGAGGTCTTTTCTTCACTCTATTTCCATCATGGCAGGGGATCTTGGTCAAACTTATGATTCTAACAGTACGCTTAGTCATTATGAAATGAATCCGACCAAAGGGAAAGCAGTGTTGTTTGATTATTTTTAGTTTTCATTTTTCTTACAATCTTGAAATGAATTGTTTTCATTTGATTGTTTTTCCTTATTGAATTTCTTTTGGGTTTCATTTGTTCTGTTCATTAGATTCAACATCTGTTCACTTGATTATTTTTTACTTTTGTTGCCAAATGTGATTCAAATCCTAATCACTATTTTATTTGGCAATTCTGTATGAATTGTGCTTTTTGTTGCGAGTATGTGTGTGTTTGTTTGTAAGTTGACTTGGGTTTCTGAGGAAGTTTGCATCTCTGACTTGTGAGAGATTTGAAACCCTTGAGTTTAGATATCTATGTCGCTAGGACTTAGTTTG
The DNA here is from genome assembly GCA_013146195.2 of Codonopsis lanceolata. Taxonomy (NCBI): domain Eukaryota; kingdom Viridiplantae; phylum Streptophyta; class Magnoliopsida; order Asterales; family Campanulaceae; genus Codonopsis; species Codonopsis lanceolata. The sequence continues at coordinate 45,889,363 of CM028383.1, read as the reverse complement.
AATTGCTCTGATTCAAATTAGGGTTTAGACAGTGATCAAGTTTTGAGATTGTTAAGGAGATTAGAGAGAACTGGATGAGCTATAGGTTTACTATTGAGTAAATCAATTTCTTGAACTTCTACTAGATGCCTCAGTTTATGAGTAGTTGCACGAGTCAACTTCATGATCTTCACACGAAGATATGGATGACAGTTCAAGATGTGTGGGTTTGATATTTTAAACCCAAGATTTAACCAACCAGGAGAGAACGGGCAACCTGTTAAAGCTTCAAGAAAAAGCATTTTTTATAGAGTCAAAATTTGAAAATTGGTTCAGTAGAGGAATGGGGCCCTGGTGATACGTTTCATAAGAAACGTTAGGTTTATTAGATCATACTATTTTTTCTTAGACTTTTATTATCTTTGTTCTTCTGGTTTCAATGTTAAGGAAATTCGTGTTTACTGGATGTGGGTCGTAATGGTGACCTATGGATAGTGTTCAGTGCTATTGAATCTTTATTAAAGGTTTTGTAAAATTATTCAATGAAAGTTTAGTACTCTTCAGGTAGGGCATTTCTATCCCTATAGTTCATGGAGCACTCAAAGTCTATTAAAGTCGATGTACTGCTTTTTATATGATTCCGTTGAAGGGAAATAAACTAGTAGAGGTTCTTGAATGTCTGTTATTCTTGCTTTTAAGGGATTGTCTGGTTCATACCAGACCATAAGTGTAGCAAATACACCTCGCTTTACTTCTTCCTATTCAAATTTCAATCTCTGCACCCAATCTGATCGGGCACTCACCGGTATCATACCCCTTATAGAGCGTCAACTCCTTTCTGGTATTCAATCAAGACAGCATACATCATCGTATGCTTGCAAATTGGAGTCGATTTGTCTCGGATTACAAGTTAGATCCTTCGATTTCAGTTCGGCCGGAGGAGAGAGAGGTGGGTGTTGATTTGGGGAAGAAGGCCATTTGGTCTTTTTCCAGACCACAGGGACTCTATTGCAAATTGGGAAAAAAAAGTTTAATTGTGAAAATTTTCAATTTAGCCCTTACAGAAATGCCTGTGGCACTTGACGGGATTTCGTTAACGGCATCCATCAAAAGGACTGACGCTGAAAAAATTTAATACTCAAAGAACCCAGATATAACAAAAAATTGTTAAGGGATTAAAACTGTGAGAGGTCTATAGTCAAGGGATCATTTCTGCGCTTCGCCCTTATTAATATAAATGGTTCTTGTTGCTGAGCAGAAAAAAAAGGTGCTATTAAGTGGGGAAAACTTTGTTACATATTCATGATGCACGTTGATTTTACTATAAAGATACAAAATGTAACTTTTGTAGAAGCAACCAGTTGATATTATTGGTAGAAGCAAAGTGATATGGTTTCGTCTTGTAAACATAAATAAAAAGTGACTGGTGCATGTAAAGGGGTTTACAAGGATGAGGTGGAATGGTGGATATCTTGAGATATAGTCATAAGAAAAAGGCTTAATTGATCTTAAATTTATCAAGCTATGTTGAGCTAGTTTAAGTTAGCTCGTGGGGACAGTAGATGAATTAGGATGATCAGATGATCAGAGACTAAGAGGATCACAGGGAGTTATCTATCTGCTTACTATTCTATCTTTGTTGTAAAATTTATAGGATACGTGAACAGAATTCAGGAAATGCAAACCATATGGACTTCATCAAATGGATTATCGGAAAAGATGATATATCTTTGGTTTCGAAATAAAATAATAAAAAATAGAAAAATGTGGGTTTTGCTTCCTTAAGTTCATGCATATGTTTAAATATAATTGGCAAGCCATGCGGGTGTAAAAGTAAAATAAAGTGGTGCAAGGCCTTGGGCATAATACTCTGTCATAACTCATAAATGTAGAAAAGAAGTTTAATGGGGTTATATGATTCCCTGCAATAGTCTATAATTATGTCAGTGAGTTATACATGGAGGAGAGGGCGAAGAGAATTGTCATTACTTTTAGAAATTTGGTTTTAACTTTCAGCTCAGATTCTTAAAGTTACTCACATTCTCGAACTAGCTGCTTGATGCACTGTACTTCCTTCTAGCCTCAAAATCAATTAGCCCGTAATTCATTTGTCATGCTCCATGCTGGGTTGATGCAGCTTCAAGCTGAAGTTGTAGTTTCAGATGCTGGGATATTGCAAATGACTCGAAACGATGTGAAAGTGGTACTCCCTCTCATCTTTTTATCTCGTCTGCATATGCACACATAATAGAATGATTCATCTGTTATATGTCACAGCTTCAAAGACATTTCCAAGCTGACCCTCTCCTTGGATAGAAAGAATGAGACAAACAGAGAGATCTGTACAAAGGTGTCTCTTAAGGGTGTGGCATCAGTACGTTTAACTTCATACTTTATATTTATGTTGCAGTGGAAACCAGATACTATTTTTCGTGGCCTGGTTCAGATACTATCTGCAAGGCGTGCTTATGGATCATGATCAGTTTTAATGCACTTCTAGCATTTGCATTCATACTTGAGTTTGACTTCCATTTTTCTGTGAGTTTATGCTTCCTTTGTTATACATATGCATTTTGCTTGGGCACGGTTAATGAGGACAATATAAGCATTGGAGGGTAAGGGCTCTTGGTTGCCCTTAACTAAATCAGAAGCAGAAATTGCTGAGAAGTTGGGTCCGACTGTTAAACAGGCCAGTCTTCTACCTCCATGCTTGATATCGAAAAGTTTCATTGTCTTGTATAAGGAGGCCCTTCGGCGCTGACAATTGAAAGGATCTGGGCAGAACTTTCAAGGAGGGTTCAAAATCTGCTCACTGTTGCCCGTGTTCAAGAAAATGGCCATGGTGGTGGTTCTGTTTAGCTACCAGGATCAACCAAACTCCTGAACAGGGTCTTTCTGACATGCAGGAGGTATGCTGCTTTGTAACTCATCTCTTATGTTTTTGTTTTAAAAAAATATTAAATGAATCACTAATTTCAGCCTTTGTTGTATATAACCTTCTTGTTTTTTTTAAAAAAAACCTATTTGCATCATCTTGACATCCTAACATTAGCTTAAGCTACCAGTGGCTCCATATACTTTTATAGTTGTATCTCAACATTTTTCCCAAATTTGGCATTGAGATCCCCACTTCTTATGTCACCTTACCAACCTATATTAGCTTAAGCTGTTAGAGAACGGTCAACAATGTGTAATCAAGCTTTAATACTCCCCCTCGCCACGTGTTAACGTGTAGGGTGGTACTATGCATATCAAGCTTTAACACTCCTCTAGTGTTAAATGTAGTGCAAATGCATGAATCTAATATAGGCCAAGTGCCAACACGTGCACTAGTCAAACTTTGAGCTCACATACCATGTTAAATTAAAAACGCATCTAATGTTTAAGGTGTTACAGAGATGTCCAACAATGGGCATCAAGTTTGAACATGTTTGAACAGTAAAATAGCTATACATATGTAGTTGTCGTATACCATGCCGTATAGAAAAAACAATGCTTGTTATTGTTATGGTGGCAAGTCTTACAGCAACAGGATGAAGCCATGGCAGGGCTGGGGCTTTCGAAGTAGGGTGCATTTGCTTTAGCTTGAGGGACTAGGTGAATGAGGCAAGGGGCGAGATCGGACTCGAGACCTGCAGCCATTTCAGAGAAAACTTATTTACCCATTCTTCTGTTGAATCTAATTTTTACTTGTTTGCTGCAGCTTTTTTTTTTTTTTTATCAACTTTTGACTTTTGATTGAATATAAATATATTTAAAGTGTTTGTTTCATTTTATAGGTAAAAGTTGATAAGGAAGGTATATCAGCCAAAAAGCCTCAATATTGAGCTTCTTTGGCTTCTTGAAAACGTGGAGACAAGACAACCATTCATTAATGAACTTTTGAGTATTCTCATTGTACCCTTTTCTTTAATATATATATATATATATATTGGTGAAGAGCAAGCACTATGATTGTGTCACCTCACCACCTTTGGATAAATCTTCATTCTAAAGCATCCATGTGGAAGCTTTAAATTTTTTTGGTTTTCTAGTGACTTTGAAAATCAATATCAGTTTCCAACCAATGTATAATGCATTTCTTCTATTGGTACTTAATAATAGTATTTTTAAAACCAACATCAATTTCTAACCAATGTGGGATACATCTCTTCTAGTGAGAAATTGTGCAACTTGAGGCACGAATTTCTTTACGTGTTATTTGTTTGTTGGCGAAGGTAATTGCGCAAATGTGTTCTACTCGGTGAGAGCATCAAAATGATAAATTTATTTGTCCAAATCGAGTTTTGGATAATAAGATATGAAGACTTCAAGTATAATAGTTGTTTAAAAAATTAGTGTTTTTATTGAGAGAAATTATGCAACTTGAGACACGATTTTCTTTACGTGTCATTTGTTTGTTAGCGAAGGTAATTGTGCAAATGTGTTCTACTCGGTGAGAGCATCAAAATGATATATTTATTTGTCCAAATCGAGTTTTGGAAGAATAAGATATCAAGAGTTAAAGTATAATAATTATTTAAAAAATTAGTATTTTTAGTTAAAGAAATTGTGCAACTTGAGGCACAAATTTCTTCACGTGTCATTTGTTTGTTGACAAAAGTAATTGTGCAAATGTGTTCTACTCGGCAAGAACATCAAAATAATATATTTATTTGTCAAAATCAAGTTTTGGATGAATAAGATATCAAAGGTTAAAGTATAATGTTAAAATTGAGTCATTTGAAATAATATAACCTTGAAGAGTTTTATCACACATTGGTTAGAAGTAATGTCAGTTGTAAAAGTTTTAAAATATAAGTTTTCTACTATTGACAATAGAAAAAGTTATATACACTAATACTAATACCCCTTATCATATTGATTATTATTATGTATTACTAGTCTTTGTGCCCGTGCCTATGGCACGGCGCAAGTAGGAGAGGAATAATAACAAATTGTGTTAAGCATGAATAATAACAAATTGTGTTAATAATATATATAACTCAATAAATTGTGTTTTAGATATTTTTAAAAAATGGTTAAACAAAAAAAGATGAATCCACACTCAATTTAAATTATTATTATCACTTCTATTGATTTAAATTGACTATTTTTCAATTTAAAATTTTAGTATTTTTCTTAACTTTGTAAATAATTATTTTTATTCTTAAATAATTATTCTTAAATAGGACAACAATACCAGTTGGAATTATATCAATTCAAAGAGGGGAGGTGGAGAGAACATGTGAGAAGGGGTGTGTAGGGGTTGCTCAACTGCCGTTCAACCGCCCTTCGCACATGTGAAATCTAGACGAAATTGGGACCGTAGGATCTCGGTAAATGAATTGATCTCGACCCCTCATTAGTCTTTATCAATTGCACATGTGCAATCCCATCTCTATTGTAATATAGATAATTAGCTAATGGTTAGAAAATCAAAAGTTTTTAAAGCTTCCACATGAATGTTTTAGAATGAAGATTTATCCAAAGGTGGTGAGGTGGCACAACCATAGTATTCATCACCAACTTTAAATATATATATATATATATATATATATATATATATATATAGATTTTGTCAAAATTGGGTCCTAAGAGTATAAAATTTTCACAACCACAGTCTTTTTGATGGATGTCGTTAAAGAATTACTGTTAAGTTACACATGTGCCTCTCACTTGCATTTAGTAAGAGTTAACTGAAAATTTCTCAATTTTAAGTTTTATCACAATTAATAATCGAATCAGTTAGATATGGCAACATTCAGACTCATTCTCCGACCGTGTCTTGGGCCACTAAGATATGGCAACTGTGGATTCCCGTCAAAGTCAGTTGTTTCATGTGGAGATTCTTTCATGGGGCTGTGCCGGTGGACCTTCAGCTCCGCATTAAAAGGATTCCTATTGTCTCGAAATGTCACTGCTGCTCTTTGTTGGGTTGTGAATCCTTAACGCATTTATTCCTTGTCTCTGATATTGCCAAAGCGGTGTGGGGCTTCTTTGCGAGAATGTTTAACAAAATCAGCCTCTATGTTTCCCTCGAGCACCTTTTTATGACTTGGTGTAATGACAACTCTCTCCGTAATCAGTTAGGTGCATGTTGTTTGGGCATCTTCATTTTCTCTTGTTGGGAGATTTGGAAGGTTAGGTGTTGTGCAGTTTTTGATAATCAACTGATGCAAGCAGACAGGATTATTGCCAAGGTTAAAGGTAGTCTATTTGATATGCTTTCAATTTATCGTCCAAAAGCTTCTCTTTCTTTTATGGACCGATTGGGTTTGGATCATTTGGGTCTTCCTATTGTCATTCCTTAGCTGAAAAGGGCAGTTGGGTTCGTTGGCTTTTCCCTCCGGCTAGTTTTTATAAACTTAATACTGATGGTTCTGTTATTCGGGATTGTCACTCTGGTGGAGGTATTTTGCATGACTCTCATCGGGACTTGATTACGGCCTTTTCGGCTTATTATGGTCCTGGTACTAACACGGGTGCAGAAATTAAGGCTTTACGCGATGGGCTTCGTTTATGTCGCAATTTGAACCTCCGTAATGTGCTCGTGGAATCCGATTCCTTGGTTGCAGTTATGGTGTTAACTCATTGTCATAATGTGCCATGGAAATACGAGTATGAGTTACGTGATTGTGGTGCCTTTCTCGGTAATTATTCTATTATTCATGTCTTCAGGGAACAAAATTTCGTTGCTGATAAACTTGTTGTGGCTGCTCATGTACAAAAGTTTTCGGAGTTATAATTTGGTTTCTGATCTTCCCAGTGAAGCTAGTCGAGCTTTGGTTCATGATCGTTTAGGCCTGTATAATTTTAGAAAGCATAGTTAGGCCCCTCTGATTGTATTTCCCTCATTTTTCGAGGTCAGGCTCCTTTGTCTCCCGGTTTATTGGGTAAGGCTGGTTGTCCCCCTCTGCTTTGTTTTGCCTTTGTTTATTTATATATATCCGCAGGTGCTGCCCTGCTTCGCCAAAAATAAATAAATAAATAAATAAAAATTAACAATCGAATCCCTATAGTTTGAAAAATAAAAAATAAAAACCTCAAGCTTACTTCCCTAAATTTGGAGGGTCCTTGGTTTTCTGTCATTCTTATTTTGCCATGCTTTGAAGCTTTACCGTTGGCATCCATCAAAATTCAAAAATCCTAACATAGCAAAGTAGAGACACAAATCAAGTTCATCAAATATTCATCATGGCAACTAAAGGTAAAGCTAAAAAATTTCAGAAAAAGTCATATTTTTGAATAATTGGAGGAGATCAACATACAAGAGACAATAGAATGTACACATACATTCAGCAGTTTGAGTCCTTCAAGAAAGATCCTAAAGGAACCCTAAGACAAGCATATCATTGCTTCAGTGAGGTAGTTAACTGTTGCTTTTGTCTTGGTAAAATTTATAGAAAGAAGAAAATGAACATGAAAATAAACCAGCCAAAGCCAAATAAGTCAACCAACAAAACGAAAAGAAGTCAACCAGTCAAATCCCCAATTTTGACAGAAATGTTACAAAATCAAAACGAAAAACGGGTATCGAAGAAGCTTATGCAGTTTCATCTGCTTCTATTCGAGTCAAAAGGAGAAGGAAATGTACTAAAAATGTGGGTAAAAGCAAAACTAGGGTTTCTAAAAATGGAAACAAAATTATAGAACAGAGAAGAAATTGTGGGGTACCTAAGAAATGGGTGTATTAAATAATGGTGTATTACATGATGGTGTCTTACAATGGGGGCGAGATACTCTCTCCGTTCCAGACAAAGAGTCCACTAATCCATTTTGAGATGTTATTCAATTGATATAAGATATATATTTCACTGTTTAATGTCAAAATTTATCTTTGAAATATTATGTTGGACCTCACTTGAACTGAAAAAGGTATGACAACCGTGTTGGTGTTCTTGGCATTTCATTTAAACTAATGTCTTTGACTATTTTATATGATCAAATGCCATGAATATCGAGTAGGTTGGAAATCTTACCTGAATGTAAGAACTAAGTGATTTGTACGGTAAGAGTATCAATATATATATATATATATATATATATATATATATATATATATATATATATATATATATAACGTATCATCTACTTAATAATCATTACTTTATTTATTACTCTCTCTGTTCTGGGCAAACAGACTCCATTTGAAAGTCACACTTTTTAAGAGAGCCGCACTTTTAGTTACCCACTAGTAAATAAAAGGGGTAGATGCACCATTGGTCTCTGTACTATACAAAAGTCCAACAGCAGTCCCTGTACATCGCAAATGCACTCTACAAACCAAAGAATGCACATTTTGAACACCAGTAGTCCATGACTCTAACTCCGTTAACTGAAGTGTCGTTAAGGGGGCCCATGTCTATTATCATCAAATCAAGGGGACATGTAAAAACTATATTACACAAGCAGTGTTCACAATTGATCCAAATTGATTATTAACAAATCAATTTTTAAAAGCCCAAATCTATGATATGATATTGACAAGCCATAAGCGTGTTTCTAAGAGTTCAGGGATCTACTGGTTAAGCTTGGCAACTTGTAGGCAAGTTTGGAAGCTTGGAAAACTGTTTGGATACTTCAGGGGGTCAAAGTGGCAAATTTAGAGAAGCTGTGAAGCTTGCGGACGCAAGGGGTCTACAGCCTTGCGACCGCAAGGTCTCCAGAAGAGGCTGTCGTTTTTGTTTATTTTCCTGTTTTATTGTTTGGGTAATTTTAGTTTCCTTTTTATTTAGAGTTTCCTTTATTTAAGAGTTTCCTTTTAATTAGAGTTTCCTTTTAATTAGTTTTCTTGTCCTACAAGAATTAGGGTTTATTTTGTAAGCCTATAAAAAGGCATTCTTAAACATTGGTTTAGGTAGAGAATTTTGATTAATAAAAGTTGAGTTGATTTTCTGGTTAGAAAATTGTCTTCTTATTTGAGTGTCCTGGATTGGAAGCTCGGATTATAAACATCGTGGATTCGTTGTTTATAGTTGAAATTCGACTTATCAGTTGGAGAGTCATCCCAATTGTGGCGTCATTCACAATTCCAAAGTTCGCGTCATCTCGAAGGCGTTGGGTCGCGGAGTCATTCATCCTAATACCTTTCTAGGAGATCCTTGGGTCCGTTCCGTTATCATTTGGTATCAGAGCAATCCTAGTTACGGTAATTCCATTCTATCTTAAATTTTGCGTATTCATCGTTCTAGTTGTTAAACCCTAATTGTTCTATGGTTCATTATTCAAAAAAAAAAAATTACTGTTCATCCGGAATCACTGTTCATGCCGGAAACATCGTTCATCGCCGGAATCACTGTTCACGCCGAAAAACACTGTTCATGCCGGAGTTAATGTTCACAGTTACTGTTCATCGGTGCTGTTCACTCTTTAAAAAAAAATTTTAATTTTTTTATTTATTAATTCATCTAGTTGTCTTGAACTTGGATTATCAATCCTTGTTTAATCGTGTTGTTTTTCAATTTTGAAATCCTAATTGTTCTAGGATTTGTTATTTATTAAAAAAAAATTTAATTTGTGACTTTGAGTGCATACACGCAAGGGAGTGAATCACCAAAATTATCATCATGTCCGAACTTCCTAAACCATCGGCTATGGATGAGTGGACGGAGTTTTTTCGAGAGATAGTGGGTAGTAAGTTCATGATTGAGGAATGGAGAAAACACATATTTCGTACTAGATGTTACGTGAGTAATAAGGCATGTAGTATGGTTATTGATGGAGGTAGTATCTCTAATTTTGCTAGCTCCTACATGGTTGAGAGGTTAGGGCTACCAATCTTTACACATCCGCAGCCTTATGAGTTGCTAGGGCTACATGTCGATGGGCAAGTGCATGTCTCCCAACAAACCCTCGTCACTTTTCGAATAGGGAAGTATTCCGATACGGTGATGTGTGATGTAGTACCAATGGAGGCTAGTCACTTATTACTTGGGAAACCATGGCAAATAGATCGAGGAGCAACTTACAATTTGATGGGTACAAAGAAATATAATTTCATGTATGAGAATAGGGAGATCTCTTTAGTGCCTTTAACACCTGCTCAAGTTCGTGATGATTTATTGGTTTTACAAACAAGCATGAGTGAATGGAAAATTGAAAAGGAGGGCAAAGAGAAAATTGAAAAAGAAAGGATTGAAAAAGAAAATATTGAGAAAGAAAGGATTGAAAAGGAGAAAATTGAAAAAGAAAATATTGAGAAAGAAAGGATTGAGAAAGAGAAAATCGAGAAGGAGGAGGAAGAGCGAGAAAGGCGAAAGAAGAAACTGACGAGAAATTAACAACGGTTCAAGAAAACTTGAAGCTATCGCAAGTATACGAAGACCCGTTTGATTTTACAACTTCAATTTTGTCTTGTTCTTGGTTAATCAAACGGATGATCGATGACTACTTCTTCTTGACTCAATGGGCGGATTGGATGAATCTTGTCTCACGGGCGAATCGTCGAGTTCCATGTGCGGATTTGAGGACAAATCCTTTTGAAGAGGGGGAATATGATATGATATTGACAAGCCATAAGCGTGTTTCTAAGAGTTCAGGGATCTACTGGTTAAGCTTGGCAACTTGTAGGCAAGTTTGGAAGCTTGGAAAACTGTTTGGATACTTCAGGGGGTCAAAGTGGCAAATTCAGAGAAGCTGTGAAGCTTGCGGACGCAAGGGGTCTACAGCCTTGCGACCGCAAGGTCTCCAGAAGAGGCTGTCGTTTTTGTTTATTTTCCTGTTTTATTGTTTGGGTAATTTTAGTTTCCTTTTTATTTAGAGTTTCCTTTATTTAAGAGTTTCCTTTTAATTAGAGTTTCCTTTTAATTAGTTTTCTTGTCCTACAAGAATTAGGGTTTATTTTGTAAGCCTATAAAAAGACATTCTTAAACATTGGTTTAGGTAGAGAATTTTGATTAATAAAAGTTGAGTTGATTTTCTGGTTAGAAAATTGTCTTCTTATTTGAGTGTCCTGGATTGGAAGCTCGGATTATAAACATCGTGGATTCGTTGTTTATAGTTGAAATTCGACTTATCAGTTGGAGAGTCATCCCAATTGTGGTGTCATTCACAATTCCAAGGTTCGCGTCATCTCGAAGGCGTTGGGTCGCGGAGTCATTCATCCTAATACCTTTCTAGGAGATCCTTGGGTCCGTTCCGTTATCAAAGTAGTCCTTCTTTCTGCAAACACGCAATTGTGGTTTCTGTTTCTACCAACAAGTAGTGTTCACAATTGATCCAAATTCAAATCGTTTGGAGCTTCGAATCTCATAACTACCATTCATTAGTGCTACTTCGATATTGGAATTATGGCATCTCGCGAACCCGCCGATGAGCATGGTAACACGGAAACTGAGGAAGGTATTATAGTAATCCAGAAGAAGCGGGCTCGCATGTGAGCTTCACCGAGAACACATCCATTCATTTTTTTCTATTAGGGCAGTTCGGTGAGGATCTAGGTTTTTTTTTGGCATTACTGGGGAGGCTAATGACTCGAAAGAGTCTTCACATAATGAAGAAGAAGGAAATTGTGAGAACCCAAACCCATTACTTGTATAACATCATTATAACATGTTTAACGTATGCATTAACATGTTAGAGACTTCATATTGTTCATATCATGCTTGCATTAGGTTTGTTATGATCATAGTCGTTTGAATGTCTTCTATGCGTTGCATGCTTTGTCGTTAGTGCTTTGAGTATTCATCTTAGTATGTTAACACTTAAATAATTCTTGTTGGAGTTCTATTACCTTGCATATATGACTTATAACATTCATCTTGATCATAATATGCTTGGTTGAAAGTTTAGAAGCTTTGTTGTGAGGCAAATCTGGCACTACTAAATCCCTAAGTGATGATCGAGCACATGAAAACCCCAGCTGTTGACAAACCGGTCGTTATGGACATCGAGCCAGCGGCCAGAAGCTGGATTGATGATTACAAAGATTACATCGAGCGGGGAGTTCTGCCCGCGGACAAGGTCAAAGTCACAACAGTCCGGAGCCAAGCCTGTCGTTACTCAGTGGTAGGGGGAATCTTGTACAAGCGATCTAAGGTCAAACCTATGCTTCGCTGTGTACCCCCAGAACTAACCGAGGGTGTTCTGTATGAAGTACATGAAGGGGAATGCGGTGGCCACCCAGGCACAAGAGCTCTAGCAGAGAGGGTCCTGCGAGCAGGATACTACTGGATTACCCTTAGAAGGGATGCAGAGAAATATGTTCGCGAATGTAACAATTGCCAGCGATACGCGAACATACCAAGTCTTCTATCCACAATGCAAACCCCAGTCGTTGCGGCCTGGCCCTTCGACATGTGGGGAATCGATCTGATCGGCCCGTTTCCCCTAGCTCAAGGCAAGTACAAGTATGCAATGGTCACCATAGACTACTTTACCAAGTGGATTGAAGCGAAGCCCCTGGCCAAGATCTCAGAGGCCAACGTAATTAAGTTCGTCCACGATCAAGTATGGTGCCGGTTTGGACTCCCTCGAGCAATCATCTCCGATCATGGCACTCAATTCTCGGACAAATTCACCACAGAATGTGCTCGCTTGGGTGTCAAGCATTGGCAGTCGTCTGTAGCTTATCCATAAGGCAACGGTCAGGCTGAAGCCGGAAACAAGCAAGTATTGCATGCTCTCAAAAGAAATCTGGAGGGGCGAGCAGGAAAATGGGCAGAAGAGCTACCATCGGCCTTGTGGGCGGTCAGAACCACTGTTCGGGGACCAACTGGGGAAACCCCGTTTGTACTTACATACGGATCTGAAGCTATGATTCCGGTAGAAATGGCCTTGCCTAGCTATCGTGTTTCACATTACAGCGAGCAAAATAATCAACTTGCTCGGGCCATAGACCTAGACCTACTCGAAGAAAGGAGGTTGGATGCACGGCTCAGAATGGTCAACTACAAACAGAGAGCAAAGGCTCACCATGACAAAAGGGTCCGAGGCAGAGCCTTCTCTATTGGGGACTTAGTACTCAGAAAAATTGAGGTAACAGGTCACCGAGCAGAATGGGGAAAGTTGTCCCCTAATTGGGAAGGTCATTTCCGAGTTACTGGGATAATAAGAGAGGGCACTTACACACTCCAAACGCCAGAAGGAAAAGACCTGAAGCATCCCTAGCATGCAGACCACCTCAAGAAATATTACCCCTAAATCAAGGCACAAACGGGCAAGACCTCAGTCCTGTTGAGGGTCAATGATTATTTATCAATAAAAGGCAAGTTTTGTCATTATTGTTCATTCAGAATTTTCAGTTATTCAGTTAAACGTCATCTACTATTTCTCGGATTTGTTTGGCAAAATCTGCTCGCCTGTCGAGCAGATAGGGTCATGCCCGGTCAACAATCCTCAAAACCCCTAGCACTAGTGAACTTATCCTCTCGGTGGGTGAGATGTGGCCATGCCCAGGTTCACATGCTAGGATGCTCGCCCAAGGCGATAGAGGTCATGCCTACAAGATAGCGACCAACTACCTCGGATTCCTATAGTGACCGAGCAACACTGTTGGCCGTATATCTCCACGCCCAGAAGATATACTAGTAACCACTTCGAGATACCCACATCGAACAAGGGCCATGCCCGGTTGTTGGTTGCCATTCAGAGTTGGGCAGTCTTCTGGAAGCTCGCCCAAGGCGATAGGGGCCCGGCCCATTCAAAGCCTTGGCCAGATCCAAGCAATCATACCCGGTGTCTGTTCGGGTAACCTTTCTACTTAGATAATAAGCTCGCTCTACTAGCCTTGTTATTCTTAAATAATTAAGCATGAATTCTTATGCTTGATTAATTTAGTTTATTTATATATGCTCGATATGTTTTCTGGAGGGCACTAGCACTTGTATTAACATATGACATGTAAAATATGCAAGCAAGAAAACAGTTATCGAGCAATATCAAAGTAGCTAAATTGAAAAGGATTTCATTCATGATAATAAAATGTTCGGTTACATGGAAGAATCAAAAATGGTGGCGCGCAGGCCAAACGAAATTCTAAACTTGTTCAGGAGGAGGAGGGGGAAGCTCTTTGGCACCGGCCCGATATTGTAGCTCGTATTCGACGTTCAGCTCCCTACGAGCAGCCTCATCCTCAGTTGCTTTGGCTTGGGATTCCGCTTCAATCTGCTCGCTCTCTTTCAAGATTTCATCTTCAGATTCTAAAGCCTCGATCAGCGAGCAGACATTCACTTCATCAACGGGTGGTAGAACCCAAGGTGCCCGCCCGGCCTCAACGTCGCTCTTCGCCAAAGCCGCCAGTTGCTCCTTGGTGTAAGGAACTAGAGCGTGGAAGGGACGAGCAGCTTCAGAATAGGGGTCGAGCACGGCCCATTCTGCCATCGTTTTCATCCCTACCCCGCCATGGCCAGCGAGCATCCTTAATATATGATTGGTGCCATGAGCGAAGTAAGGGAGGATGGCCGCGTCCATAGCATTCTCAAAAGCCGGGGACTTCTTGTAGTTCTCCACCGCAGACTCCTCAACCTTCTTCAGTTTTTGGAGTAGCTCCTCGATGCGCTTCCCGTCCTTAACGGCCTGCATCTTGAGAGAATCCTTCTCCACTCGCAAGAGATCCCTCTGCTTAGTGACCGTGGTCAGAGCGGTCTTCCCCTTCTCCAGATCGGCTTGGTTCTTCTTCACCTGGCCAACCAACTCTGTTTTTTCGGTGGTTAAAGCACCGTTCTGGGCGACCAGATTTAGATTGCGTTCAAGCATCTTGGCCTCTTTCTTCTGGGTCGCCTCAGCATTAGCCTCCAGTTGGTCGGCCAGGCGGGCCACTTGCTCGCACTTTTCCTTCACCAAGCTCTCGCGAGCCCGGTGGTCAGCCTCCGCCTTCTTGCGAGCTTCCTTTTCTTCATTATACCGATCATAGAGATTGGTACAAGTGGAAGCGATCTACGAACAAAAGACAAAAAATCAGAGCTGAAAACAGGGGAAGATAAAAGCAAATCACTGGTAAATATTTTACCTCGCTTAGGCAGAGCCCAACATTCCTGACCAGGACATGGCCGGCAGTGTCTCAGTCCAAGGCCAGGCCGTCATGCATAGCCCTCTCGATGATGCCCTTACCCACCAAACCTCCAGGGCTCCCACGGGCGTGCAGATCAATGCCCCCCAACAAAGGGGCATCCCCGGATATCTCCTTCACCAGAGCCCGGGCAGCGCTGATTGTGCTAGGCATCACAAAGCCAGGCCGCCTCCAAGAAGCTTCCCCGCTCTGAGTGGGGGCAATAGAAACGGGGTCAAGACTTGAGCCCCGACGGCGAACTTCCCGTACAGGGGGAGGGCTGGAGCTCTTCTTCCTCTTGCCCTTTGCCTTGGCATCCTTGGCAGCGGGCACAACAGAGATGTTAGCAGCAGGCAGCTCAGCGGCATCATTAGTAATGGACACAATGGGCTCTTTCTGCACAACCTCCTTCTGTGTAGTGGCGGCAACCTTGGGCGCCACTGTCTTCTTGGCCGGACTTATGGCCCTGCCCAAGCCCGGTGCTTTCTTCGCGGGGGGCAAAACGGCACTTTGGGCAACTCCACGGGCTTGTTGACCTTCAAGTCGGCTGCCCGTTGGTCAGCCTGCTTCTTCCGCTGCCTCAACACCGCCAAGTTCTTCATTCCTAAAACCAGACAAGACAAAACGGAATCAGAAAGGGCTTGAAAAAGAGATAACTGAAATAGAGAATTTGTTTATAGCTAGCAGGCAACCATCCCGATCTTCATAAACTGGTCGGCAGTCGGCACCCGGGCCTAGCCGTTGGCACTCAACACATTCCCGCTTGAACATTCTGTCGTGGCAGTCATCCCAATAGGGATGGGGGCTTTCAGGCACGTGGATCAGGAGGGGCTCCACCCCAGGGACTTCTGCCCGCATCACGTCGGCCAAGCACAAGTTACGCGGATTACAGACAAGTTCCTTCCAGTCAAGAAGAAATTGTTGGCCGACGCGTTTCTCATTTTCTTCTATCACCCCCACGGTGGTTTTCAACGCAGCTAATCGGGCAGTCTCCCCCGAGCTGAAGTCCTGCTTAGAAGCTTTGGGGATCTTGATCTCGCTGGTCGCTATAGGCGCAAACGGCCAGCCGACTCGGGATTCGATAAACAGGACTCTCCTGTCCCAGGCTTCTACCTTCCCAGGAACCTCAGATAGCAGCCTCAAAAAATTGGAGTTGGCCCTCACTTCAATCCTCCCGTCTGTGCTCGGGGCAAAGATAAATAGCTTCCGGAGCAGATACATGTCCGGCTCAAATCCTAGCAGCTTGCTCGCCACCGTGAAAGATGTGATGGCACGAACAGTGTTCAGCATCAGGTCGCAGGGCACGGCTTTGGTCTCGTGCAAGAAATTCACCAGGAAGGGTTCTAGTGGGAGGCGCAGTCCGACCCTGAAGAAATAGCGAAAAATAGGAGCTCATTCCCCTGCTCGCGGGAAAGCTAGCTTGACCCCAGTGGGCACATCCATCTTGCTAGCTCGGTAGTATACGGGATCAATGCCCAGAGACGCGAGCCAAGCAGTTACTTTATCCGCTATGTCCAACGTAGCCCAGTGAGCGGCATACCGACTCTCGTCCGCGTTTACATACCACTCGGGCTCCTCCTCCTCTTCCTCAACAACCTCCTCAAGTGTGACCTCCACTTGGGAGCCTCCAACCATACCGTAGCAACGAGCAGGGGGAATGTTGTCCTGATCATCTGCATCACCCTCCAGTGTGGCCTCCACTTGAGTTCGGCCTGTCTTCTTAAAACGCCGAGCAAGCGGCACATCATCTGCCTCATCGGCATCTGAAGCTTCTCCGGCCACCTCGCCTTGCTCGGCCCTTACTCGCCCTATCGAATCTCCAACGGGAGTGGCCTTCTGGTTGAGGCCTTGCCCAACAGTGAAGCCACCGGTCACACTATCCTCTCCAGAATCTTCTTCGCTGGAGGAGTCAGTCAAATCTACCACGGGGGCAATGGCACGCCTCTGAACCGTAGGTCCGGCCATGGATTTGGCTCCCTCGTCGCACTTGGTGCCAATTGAAGGGGACTTCTCGCTGCTTAGCGAGTCATTCTTCTCACCGTAGCTAAAAGCATCAGGGTCATTTTCGAACACGTCAGACATCTACAAAGAGATCGAGGGAAACGGATATCAGGTTCCTGCCCGGGTAACTGGAAAAGCGAAGAGAGGGAAGAAATCCTAAGTCTAGGTCAAACAAAGGGGCCATGCCCGCCTAGCGAGCAAGGCCACAGGTTCTATTCCTCAATCTCTACCTAAGGGCGGTCCTACCCTCCTAAACCCTAACAGAATCATACAGAGATGAAGAGAGAAAACAAAGTCCATACAAAACCCAGAGGACTTCATTCAAAGCGAGAGAAAATAAACAGAAGAGCATGACAAAAAAGGGGAAGGAACTTACTGTTCTGTAAGGTTGAAGTGATTCTCTACAGAGGGACGGTAGTTCAAACTGAACCAACACAGAGATTGCAACCGTCGAAAGCGAATGAACGATGGAGAACGCTGATTGAATTCATCGGAGCCTGGAATGCACTAAGCACCGGAAATAGAAGCTCTCCAGAAATCCTCTCTCTAGAAACTCAAATGGCGGTAAAAGAGGAAGAGGAGAAGACGGACTGCCTTTTATATGCCGAGTCTTGACGGCTTCGGGGGAAAAAAGAGGCCGAAACGGCGTCTGGAGGGGCGGCCCATCAATCACCAAGGGCACATCGCATTAAATGCGCCGCTTCGTGGTTTGCGTCCCGTCCTGTCGCCTCAACTTCTGACGGCTCACGCGCTTTTTCGCCCACATGTCTGGCACGCTCTCGGCAACAAGCTTCCTTGACACACCTCAAGTCTACCCCGATAGATTTCCGGCCTCTTTTAAAAATTCACAAGTGTTGAAGATCGCGCGAGTATCTAATCTAAACGTTCCCCGCTCCGAGCATGAATGCTCGCCAGACAAGGAGCTAGGGGCCACTGATATGCCCGGCCCAAACCTGGTCACGAGCAAGGCACGAGCTATCCTCACGTGCCGGTCACAATGGTAGATTTATCCCTCCAAAATCATATTTTTTAATTATTGATTTTTTAGTTATCATTTCACTCTTTCTCTCTCCTATCTTCTTCCTATTTAATATGGTTGTATTTCTTTTTCTCTCTCATGTCTCCTCCATATTTTACAACCACCTCCTCTCTTTTACTTATATTTAAATATTTTTCTGTCTTTAAACAAAAAATAATAATAACTAAAACAAAAATAATAGTTCCGGAGTCAAGAAAACAAAAATATAAGAGGTTAGTAAAATAAAAATAACTTATGGAACAAGCCACTATAAAAATAAAAGTTACAGAATCAATAAAACAAAAATAATTTAATGCGGAGGTTAGTAAAATAAAATAATTTACGAAAAAAAAAATTTAAAACAAATTATTATTAAAAAAAGTAAAACAAAAATACGTTATTAAAATAAAAATATTTTATGGAACAAAAATAATAGTTACGGAGTTAATAAAACAAAAACAATTTAAACTGAGGTTACTAAAATAATAAAAATAATTTACTGAACAAAAGTTTAAAAAAATTATAAAAATATCCATGGAAAACAAAAATACATTAGTAAAATAAAAATATTTGATGGAACAAAAATAATAGTTATAGAGTCAATAAAATAAAAATAATTTAAACCGAGGTTAGTAAAATTATAAAAATAATTTACGGAACAAAATTTAAAACAAATTTTTAAAAATAGTGATGTAAAACAAAAATACTTTAGTAAAATAAAATTATTTGATGAACAAAAAATAATAGTTACAGAGTTAATAAAACTAAACAATTTAAATTGAGGTTAACAAAATAATAAAAATAATTTACGAAACAAAAGTTTTCCGTAAAACTAATTCTTAAAAATAAAACAAAAATAATAGTTACGAAGTCAATAAAACAAAAAATATAATGGAAGTTAGTAAAATCAAAATAATTTACGAAATAAAAATAATAGTTAATGGTAAAAATAATTTCGTCATTTTGATTTTAGCTTATTTTCTTATCCGAAATTTCTTTATTCATAAAATACAAATATAATTTAATAAAATTAAATCATTCAAAATGAAGAACTTATTTGAGTTTTGATTCTATTTGCAGGGCGGAAAAATTTTAAATTTGTTCTAAGACATTCATTCTACATAATTTTTGAATAGTATAAAGTGTTTGAGGCTGTCAGGTCATTAATTGACATTTAAAATTGGTGTTCAAGTAATGCTATTGAGAAACATTAACTATGCAGGGTTGTGCAATGGAATAAGATTAATCAACATAAATCTTGGGGATCATATTGTTGAAACAAATTTTTTGAAAGGAAACAATGTTGGAGAAAAGGTTTTTATCCCAAAATTGTCATTAACTTCATCCGATGTAAGATTGTCTTTCATGTTCCAGATAAAACAATTTTCATTACTGGTATCATATGCAATAACAATTAACAAGTGCCAAAGTCAATAATTCCACGTAGCCATATGTCTCTTTTTGAAGAAACTAGATATTGATATGCGATGAAAATGAAAAACCAACTAATGAGACAACAAATGTTATGTATAAGGAATTTTTTTGGAATCTATAATAATTAGTGATATACTTATGTGTAATTGTTAATAAACCGATTTTTCTTATTTTATCTTTTAAGATTTTTTATCCTCTTTATTTTGTTTATGTACGATTTAGTTGACATACGTTTAACGCACGAGTTAAACAAACTATTTTACCTTTTAAAAAGAAAATAAAATGAAGGACAAACTATACAATTGATACCAATAGTTTAGGGGTTCCTGGCTTTTCGTCAACCTCGCAAATGGTCCTACTGAAAACTTTTAAGGGTGATAATCGGATCGGTCTCATAGTATGAAATTATAACCGGAAAAGTCCATTATTTTTGTTTCCAATCGCTAAAGTATATTTTTGATGATAAAATGATGAAAATACTCTTAATGAAAAACAAACTCACGCACAAAAGTCCGCCGTCAAATTTCAATATCTCGTAACTAAATAAACGATGCCTAATAAAATAAAATCAACGCATGATAGGAAACGACATCTAATTAAGCAACAACGAGAAAGGATTTGAAGGAACGATGTCTAATTAAGTAACACCGAGGTAGGAATGGAAACGTCTAATTAATTAACATCGAGGCGGGATTTGATGGAACTATGCCTAATTAAGTACACCGAGGCAGGATTTGATAGAACGATGCTTAATCAAGTACACTGAGGCATGATTGCAAAAATAAATTGAACTTTGTCATCATATTAAAGAAACAACGCATAATTAAGTAACACCGAGACAGGATTTGAAGAAATGATGACTAATTAACGAACAACAAGGTAGGATTTTTAAAAAAGAAGCATAATTATTTATATGTTGCGATACAAAAAACAAATTAAAGTTTGCTATCATATTGAAGAAACGACGCCTAATTAAGTAACAACGAGATAGGATTTGAAGGAACGATGTCTAATTAACTAACAACGAGGCAGAATTTGAAAACTAAATTGAACTATGTCACTATATTAAAGAAACGACACCTAATTAGTAAGACCGAGACATGATTGTAAGGAACAATATCTAATTAAGTAATACGTACCGAGGCACGATTGGAAGCATTGATGTCTAATTATTTATATACTGCGATACAAAAAACAAATTAAAGTATGCTATCATATTAAAGAAACGATGTCAAATTAAGTAACACTGAGGCTGGATTTGAAGGAACGATGTCTAATTAACTAGCAGCGAGTCTGAATTAGAAACAACGTCTAATTAATTAACATCGAGGCATGATTTTATGGAAATGATACCTAATTAAGTACCACCAAGGCATGATTTTATGGAACGATGCCTAAGTAACACTGAGGCATGATAGGAAAAATAAATTAAACTTTATCATCATATTAAAGAAACGACGCCTAATTAAGTTATACCGAGACAAGATTTTAAGATTGAGTTTATGTTGTAAATCGAGGTTGGAGGTTGCAAGGATACCTTCTGTTTTTTAAATAGTAATTAATTTTCCGATTGAAGTTGAATGAAGAAGAAAGGAAGAAACAGAGTTGTAAGGATGTTTGTTTCGAATTGTAGGTAAATTGATTGTTGGAAAATGAATTATGATTTTTGTTGTTGTTGATGATGCTCCTTTTTAATGGCTAAACAGAATATTCAATGGCTAATCCAAAAACTTCTCGATCTTCTTATCTCATTCAAAACGATGGAGCAATTGAATTTCAAAAAAGATGATATTTTAGGAAAAATAATATTAAAATGAATTTTAGCAGTTGAATTAAAAAAAGAGGATAGTGGAGGTCGTGGAGCGGTTATAATTTCAGAAAAGTGTATCGATCGATAATTATTCCAACTTTTAAACAGATGGTCCTTCCGTTTAATTCTGTTAACTTTTAGCCATTAAGTAGACTCATGTGCCACACATTTGCATTTTTTAAAAGGGTAAAAGTGACATCTTGTCTTGCAAAAACACATGGACCACTCTTGAAAAGCATTTTTGAATTAATATTCCATAAACATTGAACTCATATATTTAATAGAACTTTTAAGTTATACTATAAAGATGAGCCAAATATTTATTTTAATTAAAATAAAATTGTTAAGTTATGCTCCCTTTGTCTCAAAATAAATAATGCTTTAGAAATTTGCTCACAAATTAAGAAAGCTTATAAAAAAATTGATCTACCCTTATTTAAGTTTAATTATTGTTGATAAGTTTTATAATTATTTTTCTCGCTCCTCTTAACATCCCTATTTAAATCATTCTATTTTTTCCCAATACAACATTTAATTAAAGAGTAATTAATAAGAGAAATTTTGGCAATATGTAGATAATTTTTTCTTGAAATCCTATAGCATCACATATTTTGGGACGAAGCGAGTATCATAGCTAGTAAATTGAAAATAATTAAGTTATACTATTATATACAATAAAGTTTTAAAATAATACTCCCTCTGTCCCCAAATTATTGTCATGCTTTATTTTTTCGTCCGTCTCAAAATAATTGTCTTGTTTGAAACTTTTTTATAACAACACTTTTACCACTTTACCCTTACTTTTTCATCGTACTTTAATTATAGGTCATATACACACGAGCTTTAAAATAAAACTATACATCAAACTAATATTAATAATCCAATCAAATGTATTTTTTTAACTGTGTGTCAAGTCTACCTGACTCTACCATGACAATAATTTAGGGACGGATGGAGTAATTTGATTTTTGCTTTTTAAAAAATAAGGAGAAAAAAAAAGAAGGTGTCTAAGTAAGGGTTGTAGACATGCCAAGAAATAATTTAATAAAAATTGTATTATGTTTATTACTTGAACCTTAATAGCTAAAGTTCGTTATGGTTTAGGGTCTTTTTTTTTTTTTTTTTCTCTTTTTAAAAAATAGAGGATCAGTGGTAATTCCTCACTTATCTCCTTGGTGACTCGAACCCACAACCTATTAAGTATGAATGAAACGTCTTACCACTAAGCAGCACTTATTTGTCTAGGGTTAATATTTTATTAGGTTGTGAAATTAATCTTTACAAAATTAAGCTCCTGGCATTTAAAATTTAAATAACCATATTAATAGTTATAAAAATTGTATGATTTAAATTTACTTAAAATCATTAAGTTAAAACAACCAGTTTAAAATCATGAATTACTAAACTCTTAGGTTGTTTTACTTGAACTTTAGCAAGTCTAAATTATATTTGCTGAAACCTTCAGCAAATAAATGCTCCAAGATTTAGTTAAGCAGCATTGTTTAAATAAAATATCTCATCTGCTTAAGCTTAAGTTATTAGCAGCTAGCAGCTGCTGATAACACAGTATCAGTGCCTACTTAACATTTTGAATTCTCTATCTGCTGAACACTATATAATGTTGAATCGATTGGTCTTCATGCTCTAATATTAAATTATTATTTGGTCATCTTTTTCAAACAAAATAAATATTCACAGAAGATTTTTTCTTTGTCTGTCTTATCAATATAAGACTTTCGTGTATATGTTCAATGTTCTTCAAGAATATTATATCCTAGCTAACCACCCTCTTTATTATTTCATACTAGAAAATACTATTTGTCTCCAATCATCTGCAAGATCTCTGTGCATTCAATGACAGATCTTCATCATCATGTCTTCAATAAATTCAAATTTCAACCTTATTCTCTCAAACGGCTTTAAATTTGAAGATCTCTATAGGATCGAAGAAGACACTTCGTAGAATTACATGCACTGTATTCATAAATCTCAAATCCTCAAAGCACACTGATAGAGACAAATAATTTGAAGTCTTCATTCGATTCAAAACTTCAATCTTTCTTTGAAGAGCTTCTTCTCTCAAACACTTACTAGACAGTCTCACACATATTATTCTTTTTTAGTTCTTGTTTGAACAATCACTGTTTCGTTTGTTCATTTATCATTTTGAGTCATCAAGGAACCTTTGATTGTTGCACAACTTTGATTATTTATTAATCATACTCCTCAAACACTATTTTTGTTGTACAATGATTCGTTAGTGATTACTTATAATATATATAATTTTAGTACACTTTAAATTAAATCCAAGTTTTACCAACTTGGTAGTAAACATAACAGTTTATACTTTGAATCACTCTAAATACTCTATCATTTACTTTTAGCTGATATAATTATTTTAACACTTAAGTAGCTTCTATCTATTAAGTGTCAGCCATTTACCTTCTTGAATCATTTACTTAATTGTCTTGTATTTTATTATTCAATTCAGTCATTATATTATATATTATTAGTGATCAAAGAAAATCATTTTTGTTCATCAGCTACTATCTACTATGCTATTTACTAAATAGCTTTCAGCTGCTATTAACTTACAATTTTCGCTGCAACTTTTAAATGTTTTTCAAACAACCTCTAAATTTTTAAAAAGTTATTCACTCCCTAGCCTTATTTTGTTGCCAACTGAACTTACAATAGTTTAGTACATGAACAATTTAGTTAGTGTTGTATAAACTATATAGATTAATATCCTTTTAGCATTTTAATAGTTTGGTATTAGATATATATAATTTTTTTTTGTAATCTTTAAGTATTGAATACGTATTTTATTAGCTTAATATTATTTCAATTAATCCTTAATGAATCAAAATAATAATAATAATTTTTCTTGTCTACACAATTGGTCCATGTAAATGACTTTTTTACCCTAACCAAAATGTACATTAGACACATGTGTAATGATTTTGAAGATAAAAATAAGTTGTGTAGTTTGTTCCAATGACAAAAAAAAACCTCATTGACAAAGCAGCTTCAACTACACGGCACAACGTTTGAAAAAGCGCGCCAAACCGGTCTGCGTGTTCCCGCCTGTTCGTCGACGCGTAATTCGTGGCACGGTGATTATGCCGCCGTCTTCCCGTTTTTGACTTGACGGAATATCTTTTCTCGATCCTATATGGATTTTCATGGATACAGCTTTCTGGATTTTGATAGCAGGCTATAGGCTTGCCCCCGAGTGATATTATCCCTTCCCTCCCGTCTCATATCTCTCCGGTCACTTCACCGCCATATCCCTCTCTCTCTCTCTCTCTTTAACTCACACTCACTCGCACACTCTCTTCTAACTCAGGAAACACCCTTCATCCATGGCTGAAACCCCCAAGAAACTCAAAAACCTCCAATCAACCCAGCATTCTTCTCCCAAATCCCCAATCCCCCCTACCCCACCAACCCAAGCCTCCACCGTCCGCCGCTCGTCCCGCTTCATTTCCTCCCTGGACCCACCAAAATTTCCCTCCCCAAGAGCATCCCTAAACTTCAACAACAAAAAAACCCAACAAAAATCAACCAAACAAACACCCAGAAAATCAACCAGCCAAACCCCAAAGAAGTCAACCAGTCAAACCCCCAATTCTAACAGAAATTTTGAAAAATCAAAACGAAAAACGGGTATCGAAGAAGCTGATGCATTTTCCCCTGCTTCTCCCGATCGATTCGAGTCAAAGAGGAGAGGGCAATGTACTGAAAATGTGGGTAAAACCAAAACCAGGGTTTCTAAAAAGGGAAACAAAGTTGAGGAACAGAGAAGGAATCGTGGGGTACCCAAAAAACGGGTGTATTACAAGAAGGTGTCTTATGATGGGGGCGAGTTTTCGGTTGGAGATGATGTTTATGTGAAGAGGAGAGAGGATGCTAACTCGGATGAAGATGACCCTGAAGTAGAGGAGTGCAGAGTGTGTTTTAGGGCTGGGAGGGCTTTAATGATTGAATGTGATGATTGCTTGGGTGGGTTTCATTTAAAATGCTTGAAACCGCCGTTGAGGCAAGTTCCTGAAGGGGATTGGATTTGTGGGTTCTGCGAGGCTCGAAAATTGGGGAAGAATGTTGAGCTGCCTGCCCCGCCAAAAGGGAAGAAACGCGTTAGGACGGCGAAGGAAAAGCTTCTTTCTAGCGATTTGTGGGCTGTCCGCATTGAAAGGTACAAGACTTAATTTGAATTGGTAATAAACTCTTGTAATTGCTGTTTTTTTAGTGATAACTTTGGGATTGATTGTGTTACTATATATGTTTAGCTTGTGGAAGGATGTGGATGGTTGCTTTTGGTTTCGGGGAAGATGGTATATAATTCCTGAAGAAACTGCTGCTGGAAGACAACCACATAATTTAAAGAGGGAACTTTATCGAACAAATGATTTTGCTGACAATGAGGTAATTACTTTGTGACTACTGGATGATTTTCATCTTATGCTGTTTCTTTGATGTGTGAATCTAGTCAGTTCAGACTTAGAATGTAATTTGTAATCTAGCTTAATTTTCTCCATATCTGTTATGTTTTCTGTAGATGGAATCTGTCCTTTGGCATTGCTATGTTATGACTCCTAATGAATTTGCAAAGGCTGGGAATGAAGGTGATGATGTGTTTCTTTGCGAATATGAGTATGACATACATTGGCATAGTTTCAAGCGTATTACAGAGATTGATAATGATGAAGAGGTAAGTGCTTGACTAATGCAATAAGCATTCATGAAAACCATGTTTAAGTGGATTTGGGCTGTTCTCATGGAGCTAATATATCCATTTATGATTTTGTAGGATGGTCAAGAAGACGAGAGTGATGAAGATTGGAGTGGCAAAGATTCAGACTCTGACTCAGAAGCTGGCTTAGAATTTGAGAAGGAGGACAAAAATAACTTACTACCGGGACCACCTCCAGCTCATGAATTGGCAGCAGTATGTTTATTTTTCTATTTTTTGAATCTGGTTCACATTTTGGGATTGCCTGAAAAACGAAACTAATATTCATTGTAATTAATCCAGAATTCGCGAAAGGGATGCATCTTTGGTCTTCAAAAAATAGGAACTAAAAAAATTCCAGAACATGTGAGATGTGTCAAGCAGACCGAACTTGAAAAGGCAAAAGCAACACTTCAACTAGCAACTTTGCCCAAGTCTCTGCCTTGTAGGGACAAGTATGTGCATTGAAGTGATGTGGTCCCAGTCTTTCATAGATAAAAGTTCTAACCGGGACATGTTTTCAACTGCAGAGAAACAGAAGAGATTTCTGCATTTATAAAAGGTGCCATTTGTGATGATCAATGTCTAGGGCGCTGCCTGTACATCCATGGTGTTCCTGGAACTGGCAAGGTAGAATCTCACAGAGTGTGAAGTTGTCATCGATTGAACCTTTCTGTTGATCATCCAAAGAATTTGGCTGATTAAATCTTAACTTGTTTGTTATTCTCTTTAATTTGAACTGAATTGCAGACCATGAGTGTGCTTGCTGTCATGAGAAGTTTAAGGGCAGAAGTCAATGCAGGAAGCATAAAGCCTTATTGCTTTGTGGAGATAAATAGCCTGAAATTGGCAACTCCAGAGAATATTTATGGGGTAATATGTTGGAGTAATATTGAGCTAATTCAATATTTTTATAATAACTACTTGCAGTCAATAAAAAATTTAATTTTCAGGTCACTTATGAAGCAATAAGTGGACATAGGGTTAACTGGAAAAAGGCCCTGCACTTGCTGAATGAGCGGTTTTCAAGCGGAACAAAAAGTGGCAAAGAGGACAACCGCCCTTGCATTCTACTCATTGATGAACTTGACCTTCTAGTAACTAGAAATCAATCGGTATACAATACATTCTCTGAACACGAGTTAGCTCTTCTGATACTGTCTAACTGCACAATGTTTCAAAGCTACAACTCATACTGATAAATCCTTTCTCTCATCTCAGGTTTTGTACAACATTCTTGATTGGCCTAACAAGCCACATTCCAAACTGATTGTTATAGGTTAGAATTTGCTCTTGGAAAACTTACTTCTCGACTGAATGATCACATATTTATTTTTCTTCTTTTTCCTGTCAATGTCAACTCAGGGATAGCTAATACTATGGATCTTCCAGAAAAATTGTTACCCCGGATTTCCAGCCGTATGGGTATACAAAGGCTTTGCTTTGCTCCCTACAATTATTTACAACTTCAAGAAATCATTTCAAGTCGCCTTCAAGGAATTGATGCATTTGAAAAACCAGCTATCGAATTTGCTTCAAGAAAGGTTGATTCCTGTGCTCAATATTTCATTAAGTTTTAAATTTTCTATGATATCCAGTCTAGTTAAGCAATTCTTTACATGACATTGAGGGTTTGGCTCCTCTGGGATTCTCCATTGTTATGCTCTTAGCGTGTAGTATGTAAATGCAGGTGGCAGCTGTTTCAGGAGATGCACGTCGTGCACTTGAGATATGTCGGCGTGCAGCAGAAATTGCAGATTATCGTGTTAAAAAATCTGCATCCCTACCCGGTTCTGCTTCTACTGGTAAAGAAATCCTCTGAATCCTTAGTTTTCATATATTGAAATGAAGAGGAATGAGAGAGGTTGCAAATTTCGTTAAACTGTCACAATCAGAAATACCCTACTTCTGTAATATATGCTTACACTAGTGGACCTGGTTAAAAATTGATAGAAAAAAACAATCCTCCTTCAGGCTTTTATAGAACTCTTTTTGCTTTTTGTTTCTTTTGATTTTATGTAAAGAAATTTGTTGAAACCACATTGTGAAAGAGGTTACCTAGTGTGGGTTGACACTTGACACTGCTTCAGGTGATGCCTCTGACAGTCCCAGTCGTATGGGCGTAGTGGACTTTCTTTTTTCTTTGGATAGAAATGGAATCTTTCTATGTTGTTAGAAAGCATACTCCTAAGTTCTAATATTTAACCCCAAAAACAAATGTGAAGCAATTAACGGAAGGTAGAAGAGCGGTTTTAATGGAGATCCAAAATTTCATCTAAAACTTTGATTTTATGTTAGAACTTTTTAAACCAAGCTCATACAGTAAAAATAAAGAGAAATGTTTTCCAGAGAAAAGCGTGCTGAATATATCTAGGATAAAATGCTTCAAAAATAAAAATGTTAACAACCAAAATAGGGTTTCTGTATAAAACATCAAAGCTCATAATCTCAGAAGATTCTCCAAAAGTTGGATAGTGAACCTGTCTGAAACCAGCAGAGCATCAGTGACCAGAGCATAAAAGGGATCAGGACTAAGATCTTTCATTGGTTTCTGTATCGTTTGACAGCACATTGCCTGTCTCCCACTTTAGATATTGTATCAGAATCTGCATATAAGAACTCTCGAAAGGCCTAAATCCTATCTTGCTTTTTTGAGTTAGAAGGAAGCCACTTTTCAGCTCTAGCCTGAGAAGAGTTGAAGGTTGAAGGTTTAGGGTTTAGGGTTAGGGTTCAGCTCTAGCCTGAGATAGAGTTGAAGGTCAAAGGCAGAAGGAATAGTTCTTTTGTTAAATGTTATCAGTGTTGATCAGACTCATCCCTATATCATGCCAAGTTGGAGCGGAAACCAATCAACTCCTCTATTCTCTTTATTTAAGAGGTCCCTTTGCACTTGAATGAAACTTGGAACCTAATTACCAGGCATGTTTTATCTTTATCTGTCAGAATTGTAGAACTAGATTTCAGGCAGGTAAACGGTGCTCACTCCTAAAGTCTGTGGGAACCCTTCTTAGCAATATGTAACTTTTAAGCTATGGAATTTGATGTCTGACAAAGTACAATGTCTACCCTCACAAGAGATCAGTCATGCCCGCAGGCTACTAACACCAATTAATCCTACAAGACGTGTCCCAGTATAATAGTACTACATAACTAAAATTATCTCAATGCCAATTTCACTCTACTCGTGCTTGCATCCCACCCACATCAGACTCTCTTGCAAAAAGGAGAGCCGGAGATGGATTTAATCATCTCCACAAGGTTTAAATTTTTATCCTCTTCAAGAACTACGCTGCGACCTGCATCTCTTTCCATCTCATGTGTCATATGCTTTTAGGATATGGTGAAATTAAGGCAGATAGCCCAATGCCATCACAGTTA
Source organism: Codonopsis lanceolata (assembly GCA_013146195.2). Taxonomy (NCBI): domain Eukaryota; kingdom Viridiplantae; phylum Streptophyta; class Magnoliopsida; order Asterales; family Campanulaceae; genus Codonopsis; species Codonopsis lanceolata. The sequence continues at coordinate 45,860,040 of CM028383.1, read as the reverse complement.
TATACAAATATACGCTTTTGTACCAAAACAAGCTTAGTTGCATATACGAGTATTGTTTTTTTCTTTAAGTGGTCTTTGTTCTGTTGGGTTACAGGAAAAGCACTTGTTGGTATGAATGAGGTTGAAGCAGCCATACAGGAGATGTTCCAGGCCCCTCATATACAAGTAAGTTGAAAACTAACTGAATGAAGAGCCTATTGTCAATTCTATTTACAGTTCTGTTTTTCTTTTCTGAATAAGCATTTCCCTTTTTTTTATGAAGAAAATTAGAATTTGACTCAGCCAAATGCTTATTCACATTGATGACATGGTATCATAATTTATAAGAAATTAGTTTAAAGAATTTTTCTTCATTTTCAGGTAATGAGAAGTTGTTCCAAACTGAGTAAGATCTTCTTGGCAGCTATGGTGCATGAGCTGTATAAAACAGGAATGAGCGAGATCACCTTTGAAAACCCGGATACCTCGTAGGAAATTTCTTTGTTTAACTTTTTTTTCTGACATACTACCATTTGAGTTAGGTTTTCTCTCCCTTTGATCAAAATTCATTGACGTTCTCACTCCATCCATATATTTGGATGGAAAGTTTAATTTTGTTAGAAAAATAAAAGAATACCCTTACTAAATTTGGTGGATTTGAGGGTCTCCTTCTCCTCTCAAACATAATTTCTTATTGTGTGACTTGAATTTGTCAACACACCTTTCAAAGGTAAGGGGTCTTTTCAAAATTTCTTTTGTTTCTTATTGACTTTTCCAAGTAGAGTGATTAAATTGAAGAAAAGTTAATGCTTAATCGATTTTGGCGAAAGTAGGGTGACAAATTGAGACCACCTTTGAGTTACTGCATTTGTTTCGTTTTCTTGCCCTTTTTATCTGTGGTGTTTTTCTTTTTCCTGGAACATTTTCCGTTGGGGTGGTTATCACTCTATTCTGAAGCACCACAAGTAAATTACATTTTATCAATGGACGTTATAATGCTTCTAACCGTGCTTGAGATATTTCTTAATGCAGTTGGCAATAGCTGCTGCATGTTTCTGTACAAGCAATGGAGAAGCATTTCCTGGTTGGGACACGCTATTGAAAATTAGGTAAGCAACATCATCCCTTTTCCGGAAATTGGCTGACCTTGCTTATTTATTAAACCATAATTTTTTGGGTGATTATGGGTGCTTAAATTAGTGGTTGGTAAGTTCATTTGAATAGTTTTAGTTCGGCGCAAGTGCAGCTAATATCATCTTGCTGTGTTCATTACTGGAAAGTCATACTCCCTCTGTCACAATACGAGTCTTTTTCGACTTTTAAGCAGTTTCAGTAGAAAATATACATAATACCCATAAGCGTCCACATTATAGCCCTTGATATCTGGATCATTCAGTTTTGCCAAAGCATCCCTGTGATGACAGGGGTGACTGTGTAGCAGTCTTTGCACATCAAAACTGACAATAGTGAATTCAGTAACTTAGTTTTGGGACAGAGGACCTAGAATCTATTGGAAGGGAAAGATCACATTGGCTTTTACGTTTTGAGTCGTGGAAAACTTCTGATCTCTTTTTTTCTAAAATTTGTTCCACTGGGCAGCTGTAAACTTGGTGAATCCAGAATCATTCTCTGCGAAGCAGGAGCAAGGCACAGGTTGCAGAAGTTGCAACTTAACTTTCCGAGGTTGGTTTTTCTCAAATCCCCTGCATCCTTAACTAGGAAAAATCATTTTCATTTTTCAACCGTTTATCAGAGAACCTTGCCCATAATAATAACGTTTATGTTAACTTGTCACAGTGATGACGTTGTGTTTGCGCTGAAAGATAGTAAGGAGCTGACTTGGTTAACCAAGTATCTGTGATACTGATACTGAAGACTTGATGGTGTCCTCGTGCAAATTTTTCATACTGGGCTGAAGAATTTCATCAACGTAGATTTAATTTATTTCTCAAATTTATTGTCTGGACTAGAAGTTTTTCTCACACAATCCAGACCCCTACCTTCACAAATTTATTGGTTCCAAAGTTTTGACGGTCCAAATGTTACATATTACATAAGAATGTTAATGAAACCATTGGGTTAGATATTCTTTTAATTTACATTTAAAGATGATATTGAACTTGAAAACATTCTTGAATTTCCTCTCTCGCATAATGCTTTCTGATTCCAGGCAAAGCCAAAAAGAAGCCCAAGGTGCATACTGCATACAACAACACATCACTGTCCGAGCGTGAGCTGCAAAAAAGGCTAAAAATCTTCAAGCTCTTGCTTTGAAGCCCGGGGGCAGGTGAGTAGACGTAAAAACTGATCACAATGTACAAATTGGGCGTCACGATGGAAAAATTAAGCATCGATAATTATTTTTGTGAATCAATCATTAATTTTCGGCATCAATCAATACAAAAAGTGATGTTGGGAGACTATCTCTTTCTCTCTCACATACAGTTTTGGGCAGTCTTTTCTGATTCTCAAGGTTAAAATAAGAGTTGTTTTCAAGGGTTATTGACCATTTTGGGCAGGTTGGGCCTCTGGGAATAATTGGTTAGTTTCAGTTTTTGGTAGGTTTGACGGGTTTTGAGGTTGAACACCAGATTGGAGGTGTTCTCTCATACCTCCCCACACCACCCACCTCTTTCTCTTTCTAGCACCTATATTATTTCCTCTTTTTCAATGTGTATTCATTTCCCATCGCTCACCCAAATCTGGCATCGCAATATAAAAATTAAGCATCGATAATTAAGTTTGGGCATTGATCATTAATTGTTAGGCATCAATCATTAATTTTGGGATGTCAATCATTAATTTTGGGATGTAAAAATAGTGACATTGATAATTAATTTTGGAGCATCGATCATTAATTTTAGGTATTCAATCATTAATTTTGGGATGCAAAAATAGTGACATTGATCATTAATTTTGGACATCGATCGTTAATTTTGGGATGCAAAAATAGTGACATTGGGAATGAAAAAAAAATTGACTTTCTTTTTCTCTCTTACATACCCTCTCTCACACACTCTCACACCTCCCCACACCACCCACCTCTTTTTACAAACGAAGGTAGTTGCTACTACTTTCTCTTCTTTCTCTTTCTCTTTCTCTCTCTCGCTCTCTTTCTACTTCATTTTCGCTCTCTTTCTACTTCATTTTCAAAGAAACTATACCACTGCCATAAAACATAAAGAAACACTTCTATTTGTCTTGGTTCGAAAGTCATGGCATCTGCCCTCGTTTTAAATGTTCAATTGAGAGAAGCTAATCGTAGAAGTTGCTCTTAAGAAAGAGGTGTCTTTCTAACCTTATTGATGAGATTCAAGTTCTCTTTCGGATAGATTGGATGCTCGTATTTATCCCATTTTGGATTCTATTTATAATTCTACTAAGGTCGATACGACGCAAGCATGAGAGCCTACAACGCAAACATTGGAGCCTACGACGCAACTTCGGATCCTATGAAGCAACTCCAAAAAGGTATAATGCAGAAAATAAGGTCTCGCAAAAATGTACAATGCAGAAAATAAGGTCTCGCAAAAAGGTACGATGCAGAAAATTACGGGCGCAAAATCTCCGATGCAACCTGGGTTTGTTGGGATTAGAATGACTTGGTATATATCATGAAATTCGATTTTATAGCGATAATTCATATTTGATCGACTTTGGGAAGTCTTATGTGTACTATGATTGCTAACATTCCTATAATTTTAATTCATATTATCATATTTTACGCTCGTCTTTCGAGCCATAATAGTGAAGGTATAAGCATTATGCGACCACTTCATATGCCAACTGTTTGATTATTGTTGAGATTGTGTTTTGGCTGAAAAAATCATCGTCTAACCACGTGCAAGCAGATACCCCAATATGATATGTTACAGTGGAGTTAGATTCGTTTGAATCGAACACCGATAGGTGGGAAGTGGGAATGATGACATTTTAGGAAGAAAAAAATGTACTTTTGCGGTTAAAAAAAAAAAAGAGCAGCGGAATGGCTATAATTTCAAAAAAGGGGATGGTCCGCAATTATTCCAAAAATAAGAAAAAAATTGCATGTCGGTCCACTTTTCAAAGTTTTCAATCACTACAGCCCGGTTTTTTTTTCAACCAAAAATGACACTTTTGGGGGCCAAAAAGACTGCGATATCCTTAATGAGCTTGAGGCGCGCTACGGTAATCCAATTTTTGCACCGCGATATATATGTTTTAATTACCTAATCCAATCTTGGACCGCGATGAATTAATTTTGCACCGTGATACAAAATGATAACGAACCCGACCATGTCATCCACCTTCTACTATCTCCTCCGTTGTAAGCTTTCTTCTTCCCCCACCTCATCCGTCTTCGTCCTATTGAAAAATCCTTCAACTCAACACAGATCCATTACACTTTCATACTTAATGAATAAAAAAAACCGTTTACCTTTCGGGGGCATTGCCCTGAACCCCCACGAAGGGGCACCTGCCCCCTCAACCTGACTGGGCAGGTCGATCCCCGTTTCGTAGTGCAATAATGGTGATTTTCGAATCCAATGTGTTTTCCAGAGCTATTGAAGGACACGATAGCATTTTTTGAACAATATTTCGAAAAATGACCTTTTGTGGTTGAAAAAAAGGACGGAGCGCTTAAAGGGTTAGAAACTTTGTAAAAATGACCGACTAGAATTTTATCCAAAAAAGAATGAATGCAACAGACCCATTTCAAAGTGTGACATGATTCAGATGCCTTATTGCAATCAAGTGATCAATCTAACTATAGAAATTAGTTATTGCTCTTGAATTCATGCTTTAGAAGATCTTAGTAGCCAACGCAATCACATTCGAGAGCTTTTTTTTGTTTTTGTTTTGATAAGTAAGAGTATTATCTAAATAGAAAGTGTCAAAAAAGGTGACGCGTCCTTGTACACTAGAAGTATACACAGAAAACTAATCTAAGGAGAGACTATTAAAAAAATCTACAAAGGAATAAGGGTGAGAAATGGAAGTTTTAGGATCTTCTGAACACCAAGACTGGAGGGTTCACAACTCAATGTCTTTCAACTGCGACAAGGACCTCTCCTTGTTATCAAAAACTCTTCTATTCCGTTCAATCCAATTGGTCCAGCACACACACAAAAGAGCAGTATGTCAAGTTAAATTCCTTTTCCTCCGTTTATAAAAAAAAAACCCCAGCTTAGAAACAGCTCCTACGTTGATCTAGGCATAACCCACGAAATTTTGAAGAGCTCAAAGATAAGGTTCCAAAGATCCTTTGCTACAGAACAATGAATGAGCAGGTGGTTAACATTTTCCTCATCTCTTTTACACATATAACACAAATTTATGCACGTATTATGCCTTCTTCTCAGATTATCATCAGTAAGAATGGCTTCATTGCAAGCCTCCCAAGAAAAAACCGCTACCCGACTGGGAGCTCTAGATTTCCAAAATGATATCCAAGACAATAAAGAACCATCTTAATGAGGCAAAGACTCAAAATAATTAAGATTTGACAGAAAATCTTTTGTCTTTAGGATCCTTCCACCAAACTTTATCCTCCATTTGTCTGTCAATAGTCAGGGAATAGAGAAAATCGAAGAAGAGCACACATGATTCCATTTCCCTATCATGGAGATTCCTACAAAATGAAGGACTCCAAACCACCTTATTGTCCTCTAGATGAAGCACTGCATTAACAAAAGAGTTCTTACCGCTGGGTATATTAAACAGATCCAGAAATAATCTCCACAACTCAATGCCTCCGCACCATTTGTCTTTCCAAAATTTCACCCACAATCCATCACCAATCTCAAAGCGAAGAAATCTCTCGAAAGATTCCCACCCTTTCCGAATCCCTTTCCAAACACCTACTCCGTAAGAAAGAGAAACCTCATTTGGAATTGGAACCCACTGCGCATCCCCTTCCCCATATTTACTATCCACTACCTTCCTTCACAATCCCTCTCTATCTACCAAAAATCTCCAAAGCCACTTGCCTTAGTAAAAGCGTTCAAATTTTTAAAAACATTCGAGAGCTTCTTATGAAGTCTAAATCAAGGAATCAAGTAATCTTCCCAAATCATGATATGCCTGTCGTACCAACTTGACATCTCTTACCAAGACCCCTTAGACCATTCTGTCGGACCTTTGCATGTGGATACTTTTGCAATTGAGGTCACCTAACCAGCAAACTCTGACTAAAACAGTGTCAATTTGGCTTGCAATCATAGACCAAAAATTGACTGCTAAGTTAAGAGAGCATTGGATTGAATGTGGTCAAACAAGCAAATGGAGGTACGCAGGTACCTTGAATGGCTGCATTGAATATGAAACCTTACCTCGTATCAACTATATTATCGTGTGGGTCATCCTTGTCTCTCGAATTTGAAGAAATTATGTCATTCTAGAGTTTCTGTCTACGTTAAATTGTGAAGCTTGTCAGTATGCTAAACACCATCGTATTTCATATTTTCCTAAGGTCAATAAAACGACACATGTCTCGTTTGAGTTAGTACATTTTTATGTTTGGAGTCCGTCTCAAATTGTTTTGAAGCTTGTTTATCGTTATTTTGTTACATTTGTGGATGATTTTTCTCGTGTAACTTGGATTTATTCAATGAGAAATCGTTCAGAATTATTCTCTATTTTTAGTGGTTCTTGTGTTGAAATTAATACCCAGTTTGGTGTGCCTATTAAAATTTCTTCGTAGTGACAATGCAAAGGAATATTTCTCCACCTTTTACTCCACTTTTATGCACGATCATGGCATGACCCATGAATCCTTTTACACTGATACACCTCAACAAAACGGGGTGGCGGAGAGAAAGAATCATCACTTGATGGAGAGTGTTAGGGCTCTTTGTTTTCAAATGCACGTGCCCAAGCCATTTTAGGCTAATATAGTTTTGACTGCATGTCATCTTATTAATTTTTCTTTAGGGGGAGATTCTATATCATGTCTTATATCCCAGATCCTTGTTCTCCATGTCACCAAAGACCTTTGGATGTGTCTGTTTCGTTCGGGATCATTGTCCACATATAACTAAGTTGGTTCCCAAGTCCCTCAAATGTGTCTTCCTTAGGTACTCTCGGTCTCAAAAGGGGTATCCTTGTTTTTCTCCTGAACTAAATCGCAATCTCGTTTCCTTTGATGTCACATTTTTTGAATCACAACCATTTTATCCTTTGCCATCTGTTGGCTCATCCTCTTTAGACTCAAATGATGATTTCCTTATCTATCATTTTGTACGGTCAGAAGTCGCCCCTGTTCCACCAACTATACCACCCTCTCATCCCCTTATGTGTGCAAACGCAACTCAAACAAGAATATCCGGCCGTATCAAGTAATAAATTGTACATAAGTACGAGTATCGATCCCACAGAGAATGTACATAATTTTCAGAAAAACCAAGTACGAAAATTGAGTTAACTAATTATAATTGAGTTAAAAGAAAATCAATTAAAAACTAAAAATATAAACAAACTAAAAGAAAGCAATTAAATCTACACTAACACAGAAGTAATTTGTTAACATCAAATCAATATTAAAAAGATAAGATTGTGATATTTCTAGTCTAGCCAGTGTATAAATTAATCATCTCTCTACTTTTCTTTAACTCAAGTCGAGATGGTTGGGTGAACTATAATATTCACTACGGGCTCTCGCATCGTATAGCAAATCTAGCTACAACTCCTTGTTACGGGTTCTCACATCGTATAACATAAGAGAAAATAGTCGTGTGTCAAAACAAACACCAAATGGCTATCTACGCACAGTTTCCTCTTGGTCTCATGTCCCACAAATAATTATTGTGATTTTCAAAATTAATAGGACGGACTTTCACTACGTATCATATAATTTTAGTAATCATGTAAAGGTTTACTAAACCATTAAAAACATTAACTTCCCACAATAACAACCAAGCACATGAGCAATATTTCACAAAGAGATATCCTCACTATTTTTCTACGTGTCATGACGGTAGCCAATAACACGTGATTAGTTATTTAAGGGCTTTTGCTTCGTATAGTAACTCTAATCTACCCTACCTCGATGGCTAAGGTGGATTGATCGCATGTCGAACCAAGTTCTCACAATGGCTATCGGTGTGTGTCACAAAAACACCACATATTAAATTGACTTGGCTGAAATGTAAAGGTAGCTCTCGTGGATCCTAACATTTCTAAATTTATTTAATTAATGGTCAATCAATTAAAAGCATGTCCATAAAATAACAACCAAGCATGATTGTATATTAAATAAAGAGAGAGATTAAATCAAAACATTACATTTGACATAGAAAATAATCGCATTCCATAAATAAATTAAGCACAAAACAAATTCCATAATTACAATATATTCAACCCTAGAAATTACAACAAATATCTTAAAATAAAGTTTTGAAGAATTAAACCGATCAATGTACAAATCCGGGGTTGAAATCATTCAAATACTTTGAAGCTCCAAACCTTCAAAAGTGATCAATTTTTGGAAGGGAAAAGAAAATATAGGGCTGCTGCCACCCCATTTGGGAGCTCACAGCTCGTATGGGGGTCGAATCTCAATTTTTGGGCTACGATGGGGCATTTAAATGAAGGGATTTTGAGTAGGAAACAAGCAAGGGGAAATTTGGGGAAAATATTAAGTTTAGGGGCTAAAATGGGAGAGAAAAAGATGTTAGGTCACGGTTGGAGGAAGGAGGAACCGACAGCACATAATATGGAGTTTCAGAAATTTGCACCGAAACCCCCTAAAGTTCTGAATTGTTCTTCGGTCCCCCTAAGCTGTCCAAAAAGCGAGCCGCAGCCCTTCTGCTGCCAGACTTTGTAATTTGGTCCTTTGTTAGCCCTGTTAGCTCTCTGTTAGCCTCTATTTCCTTGGGACTCTTAACGGACTTTGACAGGAAGATTTGTAACTCAACTTTAATGCACAGAATCGTCTCGAACTTCATGCTAAACACCATGAATGCTCTATTAAACTTTGGAAACCTACATTAAAGAAAAAATACACAAATAATAATATTTCTAAAGTATAATTAACTAAAAAAACACAAAATAAGACAAAATTCAAAGTAAAATTCGTGAAAATATTGAGCTCATCATCCCCCCACCCAATCAGTAGGTTTGCGCTCGCCATTAATGAGGGGAACCTCCATCTACACCTCTTAATATGGTCACTACTGAGCCAGTCCTCTCTTCTACTGATCCTAGTTCTCCTGTGCCACCACAATATTCCATTACTCTGGTTTGTCTCCTTCTACTTGTTAATTTATTGGTTCACTTGAGTCTTATCATATTCCTAAGTCTGTGTCTGAGGCAGTGGCTCACCCTATTTGGAGAACTACTATGGAAGAGGATATGAAGTCTCTTGAGCAGAATCAGACTTGGGAGTTGGTACCTTTGCCGAATAATAAAAGTGCAATTGGTTTTAAGTGGGTAATCACAATGAAATTGAATTACATCCCTCGTTTGATTGAAGGCTCGTCTGGTTGCGAAAGGTTATGCCCAGACTTATGGTGTGGATTATTTAGAAACCTTCTCTCTGGTTACGAAGTTGTCTTCTATTAGATTACTTGTTGCTCTTGTTGCATCATACCATTGGTCGCTTCACCAACTGGATGTGAAAAATGTGTTTCTTCATGGTGATCTAGATGAAGAGGTTTATCTTGAACAACCTCCTGGGTTTGTTGTTCAGGGGGAGTCAGGGATGGTTTGCAAGTTAAAAAGGTCAGTGTATGGTCTAAAACAGTCTCCTAGAGCTTGGTTTGGACAATTTAGTGAGGTAGTGTAATAGTTTGGCCTTATGCAGTGCATCAATGATCATTTAGTCTTTTATCGTATGCAGGGTGTATTTATTGGTTGTTTATGTCGATGATATTATCCTTACTGGTGGAGCAAGTATGGGTATTTGTGCTCGAAATTATTTCCTTTAAGAAAGATTTCAAACTAAAGATCTTGGAACCTTGAAGTATTTTTTGGGAATAAAAGTTACCCGTTCGAAACAAGACATCTTCCTTTCTCAACGGAGGTATGTACTTGACGTACTTATCAACACTGGGATGTTAGGGACAAAACCCTTGAAAATCCTATGAATTCTAATGTGAAGCTTAGAGCTGATGATGGTGAAGAATTGACTTATCCGGAAAAGTATCGTATGTTGTACAGAAGTTGAACTATTTAGATATGACTAGACTAGACATTGCGTTTCGAATAAGTAAAGTTTATGTCATCTCTACGATCTACTCACTATGGAGGCTGTGGAGCGCATCCTTCGATATCTCGAGGGAGCTCCAAGTCGTGGGTTACTTTATCAAGATCATGGGCACATAAGAGTTGAGGGATTTTGTGATGTTGATTAGGTTGTATGTCCTATTAGTAAGAAGTCAAACGATAGGTACTGTATATTTGTTGGAGGCAACTTAGTGTCTTGGAAAAACAAGAAGCAACAGGTCTTATCGAGATCAAGTGCAAAGGCAGAGTATAACCATGGCTCAGTCAACTTGTGAGTTGATGTGAATTCACCAAATACTTGAGGAGATATGGTTTAGTAGTTCAACACTTACGCAGTTATGGTGTGACAAGTAGTCATCCATATTGCATCGAATCATGTGTTTCATGAACTCACAAAACATATTGAGGTTGACTATCATTTCATTCGCAAAAAGCTACAACAAAAGGTTATTGTCATAAGTGATGTCAAGTCCGACGAACAACTAGTTGTGTTCTTACCAAGTCGGTGGTTGAAAATAGGTTGAGTTATATTAGTAACAAGTTGGGCATGCATGATATTTATGCTCCAGCTTGAGGGGGAGTGTTAAAGAATAAGGGATACTATGAAGGGTGTTAATTGTAACGTAACTGTCTGATATGCATGTATATATAAATACCCTAGCCTAACCATTTTGGCAAAAACTTGTGTAGGAAGGAGCCCCATTTAGAAATTCGCGGGTCATAATAAATAAACAACATTTAGGAATTCATGGGTTATCTATGATGCCTTTATTTCATTTACAAGATTACATTGGTCAACCGAAGAAGGAGGATGTTGTTACTTATTTTCAGGCGGGAAGGAAATCTTTTGACGTGATCTGCGATCAAGGTAAGGTTGGAGTCAGTTTTCAATGGTTAGAGCGAAGCAAAGGCAGAGTCCATGTAGTCGTTTTATCTCTTGATGAAGTCGTGTGGGTGTGTGAATGGATGATTAAGGCCTCAGCAAGTAGAGAGGTGTTTTGGAAGAAATGATCAGGGAAATGGCGCGAGGTTATGGTGGCAAAAGAATGGAAAACGCAAGGCTTCTATTTGTGCATCTCGACCAAAGGGCATGGTAGTCCTTCGAAAATTTTTATCCCAACAGTGGTCAATGATGGGGGATGGGAAATGGTGGCAAGCAAGATTATGAGGTTCGCAATGGCAAAGTTCGTTATGGAGAAACCGAAGAAATCATACAGAGAAATGGCGGACATAACCCCTTGGCCAGACGTAGAGTTGGTCATTTCAAACAGATAAGTGGATTCTAAAGTTGATCTAGTTATAGAAGAGAATTCGTGTAGGGGTAACTTGAAGCTTTTGGATAGGTGTCTTGTAGGTTGGGTGGGTGAGCAGTTGAGCCCTACTCCAACTCGCGATGAGGTCCAGAAATGGGTAAATGCTAAATGGAAGACCCCAGGGGGAATAGAAGTGAAGGTTCTGAGCGAATCTCACTTTCTGTTCGAATTCCCATCCAGGGAAGAAGATGGTCGCATCTTAAAGGAGAGAAAGTGGTTGTTTTTTCAAGCTCCATTGACCCTTGATAAATGGAGTCCGACTGGTTGTTGCCACAGAGAGGGACGGGAACCGAGTGTTACTTGGATTAGGATTTTAGGTCTCCTCCTCCATTTGTGGGGGAAGGAAGTTTTTAAAAGGATTGGACAGCTTTATGGGGATTTTGTGGCGGTGGATGAAGTCACTTAGAGAAAGAGCAGCTGATCGAGATGGGCTCAGTATTATGATACAATTCGGTGAGGATTTACCCGGCTGGAGGTTGGGTAAGAGGTTGGGGGTAGTGTGTTTTCCACTCCTATCTGTTGAATTTTGGCGGTGTTCTACAACCCGGAGTAGTGACGCTGATCTAAGTACTTTTAAACAAATCGAGAGGAGAGATGAGGGAGGAGTAATGTTCGACACGCGCGAAGTGGGGTGGTGAAGGTAGCAAGGGGTCAGTTTCATGGCGATAACATAAAGACAAAGTTAGACAATTGCAAAAAAGGCTGGGGAAAACGAAGGTTGCAGACAATTTGAATTTCAAACATAGTATTCAAAACAATGGGGCAAAGTACACAAATAGGCCACCCAACTTTACCCTTTTTTGCAATTCGGCCACCAAAAGTTTGAAATATTTATTTTGGCCACCCAACTTTAGTCTAGTTGGAAGCGAGCCCATTTTTTGGATGGCCGTTAGATTTAGTCGTTAAGTCATGTCAAATATCTATTTTACCCCTGTAAATATCAAGGGAGGAACAATTATATTTAAAAAGGGGTCAAACTATAAAGGCAAAACACACAAACGGGCCACCCAACTTTGGACCTTCTTGCAATTCGGCCACCGAAACTTTGGTTCATCTATTTTGGCCACCCTACTTTCATTCTGTTGCAAGCGAGCCCATTTTCTAACGTCCGTTAGAAAATGACGTTAATTTTTTCTGATTTCCCTATTTTGCCCCTGTTATTAGACAAAATGTGGACAGATCACGGGGGAAAGACACTCCAAATCAAATCAGATGCAAATCGAAGAAAAAAAACCTCAAATTCTAGGGTTTTCGAGAGCGAGCACGACAATTTGGGAAGATGAAGGGAGTGGATGTAGGTATGACAGGGTGGGGCTGCGTGAAGAGTTATGGAGAGAGTCAGCCGAAGGCAGGATTGATTCAGGGTGATGAAGGGTGGCCAATTTGGGCGATTAGAGCGAGGAGTTCGAGCAGGCTGTAGAGATAGATAGAGATGGTGGGAGATGGCGTCGGCTTGTAGTTGAAAGGATGACGCCGAAGAAGCAGAAAAAAGGGGATATGGCGAATGTAGATGGCGGGAAGAATGGAGAGCGAGGGATGGCGAAATCGGGCATGGAGAAGGCCAGGACATGGCGAGGATTTGAGTTTGGTGGATTGTTCTTTGAGGCGTGGATGAAGATTGGCCGAAGGAAGCAGGATCTAGATAGTAGTTGGGGCCTTTCAAGATGCAGCGGGAAGCACGAGCCGAGGAATGGCGTCGGCTTGTAGTTGAAAGGAGGGCCAGGAGAAGAAGAAAAGAAAGAGAATATGGCGAATGTACAAGCTGGTGAGGGAATAGGCGTCGGCTTGTAGTTGAAAGGAGGGCCTTGGAGAAGAGAAGAAAGAAGAGAATATGGCGAATGTAGATGGCGGGAAGAATGGAAGCGAGGGATGGTGAAATCGGGCATGGAGAAGGCTGGCAGGCAGTGGCGAGTTTAGTGGATTTGTTCTTTGAGGCTGTGGATGAAGATTGACGAGCGAAGGGGAAGTCGGATCTAGATGGTAGTTGGGGCCTTTCAAGATCTGTCAGGGCAGGAGCGAGGGAATAGGGAGAAGTGAGATGGAGGGGCAGGGCTGCAAGGCTTTGCTTTGTGGAGAGAGAAAGAAGAGATGGCGTGTGGATGCTTCACTGAGAGAAGATGCAGGGCGGGTGAATGGAGAGATGATTCGCTTGAGAAGTGGTATGGTTGGTCTGTTGGGCGGGTTTGAAGATGCAGCGGACTAGATGTGGCGATTCATGGAGATGGAGGGTTGGATTAGGGGGTGAAGATTGAGATGGGTGAGAGAGAAACATAGGCTGTTCGGGAATTGTCCTGACGGCGCTTTGGAGTGTCTTTCCATGATACGTCCCAGTTTGTCTAATAACATGAAGCGAAAATAGGAAATCGAGAAAAAGTTAGCGCATTTTCTAACGGACGTTAGAAAATGGGCTACTTAAACAGAGAATGAAAGTAGGGTGGCCAAAATAGATGAACCAAAGTTCGGTGGCCAGGTGCGAAGGTCAAAGTTGGGTGGTTGTGTGTTTGCCAACTATAAATAATAGAATTGGGGGGTTTTAAAGAAAGGATCGTAGTTGGCATTGAGACTAGAGTACAACGATGTCGAATCAGAAGAACAACACCTCAAATTAAAACAAAAGCCAATCGTCAGGCCAATAAGACAACAATTTTTGAGAGATTTGAGAGAAAGCGAGATGGCGAGATGGAGGAACATATACGTGTGTTTGTGTGAGAGAAAGAAAAGAGAGATGAAGATAAACAAATGTAACACCCCCGAATTCTATTATCTTGGAAATCGGTCGATCCTTTTCTCGACCAAGGCGATTACTCAATTTCCACGGTTTATTTCAAGAACTAGACACCCACTACTCGCCACTAACGATGTTTCAAACACTAGGCGAAGAACGGTGCTTGACCCGATCCGGATCCGGCCTCCAGCTCCGCCACGAGCGCCACCAGCTCCCCTTCTTTCCCTCATTCGCAAACTTACAATTCAATCGATGACCATCAATTGTCTTGATGGGGTCCATAACGACACCACAGCCGCCTCGGGCGTCTTATAAACAAAAAGCGCAAACCTTTTCGACTTCCCGTCGCTTTATCGAACCCTAACGACCTCCTCCACCTCTCAGTAAGATGAAAAGTGAGCCAACAATCTCTCCCCAGGCATATCGTCACACATTAGCAACATAAATGTTCCTTGATTCCACCGCCGCCGCTGCCGTTATTTCTTGGACCGTTGCATCAAGTGAAGCAAGCTGCGTGATGGTCATTCGGCCAGTCAATTTTCTTACTCGGCTCCTTCGGTGCCCGGCAAGCACCATCAATGTGCTTAAACGTCACAAATTTGTAACCTTTATTTTTACCGGTCGCCTTGTCGAGAATTACAACTGCTTCATCTAGATCGCCGTAAGCGGTGAACAGATTGCAGAGGTTCTCGGTAGTGGTTTCCCATCCGAGGCCACGTACGAAGAGCTTTTATTGGGTGGGGTCACGGTCTGCGAGGATTCAACCCAACAACAGCCCCACCATCACCAAGGATTCAACCCAATACCCAATTGGCGGGATCGGCGGCGGCGAAGGAGAACAACAGTAGCAGAGCCGGAGGTTATGGGTGGGATTTGAGAGAGAGAAAGCAAGAGGGCAGAGATGGAGTAACAGATCTGTGTGTTTGTGTGAGAGAGAAAGAGAGAGATAAAGATGAACAGATCTGTAATACCCCCAAATTATATTATTTACAGTTTGACCCCTTTTTAAATATAATTGTTCCTCCATTGATATTTATAGGGGTAAAATAGATATTTGACATGACTTAACGGCTAAATCTAATGATCATCCAAAAAATGGGCTCGCTTGCAACTAGACTAAAGTTGGGTGGCCAAAATAGATATTTCAAACTTTCGATAGCCGAATTGCAAAAAGGGATAAAGTTGGGTGGCCCATTTGTGTGTTTTGCCAAACAGCGGTGTTGGAAGCAGGGTCGACTTTCAGGATAATTTAGGCTTCTGTAAGATGACTCGAGCTGGGCTTGATAAAGGAAAGTAGAAGTGGAATACAGGCCCAAGGCAAAATAATAAGTTAAAATGAACGTTTTATATTATTATTAATTGGTTAATAAGTTTTCTAATCCAAGTGGGTTTATGATTGACTTAACCTACAAGAAATAAGTTTCTTGGTAATAATATAAATAGGACAACTAAGGGGATAAAACCCTACATGATTACACGCCATTATCAGTTGGTTGCCCCCCTCTTTCTCTCTTTGTTCTATCTCACCAAAATACTCCCTCTAGCCTAACCATCAAGAGGCTTGGATTTGCGGTGTGAACTAGTATTGATATCCGTGCTCTGTGATATCAATCTGACGAGAGAGACTTGCAGGTTTGTAGATCTTGGTATATGAAGATCGTAGCTCAAGCGAAATTCTTCCGCTTCGCACAAGGTAATTTATGATTATTGTCTTGATAACGAACTTGTATCATATATGTTTAGATATATCCTTCATTGGTATCAGAGCCTATATGCTTCATTGCTCGTATCGTTATGCCATGAATCGCATGCTTTTATTTTTGGGTTTGTTTAAAAGTTTTACTCGATAACAAAACAAATGGGTTTTATTATTTCATGTGTAAAACTTTATTATTTTTGAGAAAAATTTATATGTCTGAGTTCCCTACGACGAGGCGAACAACATACTAAATTCTCGTTGAATTCCGTTGGGTATTTTTCAAAATATCGCAAACCCAAGTTTTGTTGAAAATTGTTTTTTCCGAAACTTTACATGCTGTTATGACCTGTTTATGTTCTGTAAAATCGTGATTTTATGGACTGTACTTGTAGTACTCAGTGAGGGCTTTCCAACGACATATTATATGCTTAATTTGGACTTAAAATGAACGCTTTATGGCCTCACGAAGTTGGCACTTCGTGAATCGATTTTTTGGGTTAAAAATCGCGTCAAAAACAACCCCCACTCTCGGCCTCGATACACGTGCTTTTTTGTGGCACTCCTTTTGAGGTAAAAAGTACACCACTGAAAAGCCCTCGATGAGACGAGTCCAACACCACCTGCCGTGAGATCATCGGACCACCAGAAGGCGGTGCGTGGACGTCAATCTCCGGCCAGGCGCGTGGAGACGGCGAACAGGTTGACCATTCAACCGTTGACTGGTCAACGGTCAACGTGTTGACTGCCACGTCACCTGCCACATCATCAGTGGGGCCCACTCCAGAAAAGTATTCTTTGTTGACATCATCAGTGACGTCATCCCCGCCCACGCCCCAAGGTCCCGGCCTCAAAGGAAGCCCACACGCAGTGGCGTGCGTGGCGCGGCGGCCATTCTAGAGCTCCGATTGACAAACGGCCGGCGCGTCTGGCTCTGTTTTGGTCGTCTGAGTCCAATGGTGGCCTTTGTTTTGATCAATTCAGCCTGTAAATATTTGTTTTTGCTTTTTCAGTGTATAAAAACCTATTTTCTGATTTATTTTTTTTAATTACAAAAATAATATCCAGGGGCTTTTTTGTCATTTTGTGACTGTTTGGGACAGTTCTGGAATTTTTTAAAATTCTTTGTGAATTTTAAGCTATTTTAAAGTCATTTTTAGCATATTTAATTGTCGTTTTGGGCTCTAAAATTGCGATTGGGACTATACGAGACTCAATAAATTTATTTTCAGTAGTGAAAATATTTATGTACATCATATGTGCTTGATGGATTCGTTCTATCATATTTATTTTGTTTAAATCATCAATTTATGAATATTTTCACGTTGTGCATACTTTGGTTGTGATTACGAGCCTCGCGAATTTTCCCTCCTTACGTGTATGATGTGATTATATTTAGTAATTGATTTTTTTAAAACAAAAGTGAATCGAAATATATATATGCTTATGTCTTATTTTTGTAATAAACTGTAGTGAAATGGCTTATCAGAATGTAGTCGCTGACCTTAATAAGGGTGAGAAATTAGATGACTCAAACTATAGTGTTTGGCAAAGGAAAATCACGTACTTGCTAAACGAGCAAGAGGTTCTGGACAACCTTGATACTGTGATGGTAGAACCAGAGATGGGTAACTTGACCATCGCCCAACATCGCCAGAAAATGCAGGAATTCCTTGACTGGAAAAAGAAAGATCGATGTGCACGCTTTACTATGCTGAGTAGCATGCATAATGATCTGATTGGCGAGTTTGAGGATTGCCTGACTGATAAAAAAATGTGGGACCAAATTAAGTGTATTTATGGGAATACTTCTGCTACAAAATTAAGGACTTTGACTTACAAGTTTGAAAGCTATAAGATTGATCAGAAACGAAACATTCTTGAACAACTACGTGAGATGTCAGGAATGATTCGAGATCTTAAAAGCCTTGGTTCTATTTTATCGATGAGCAAGCAAGTTCAAGCGGTGATTCGTTCACTGCCTGACTCTTAGAGTGGTTTGAGGCGTATCTTGACTCATACAGACTCCATTCAGACTTTTGCAGATGTATCTCGCCATGTTGAGCTTGAGGCTGAGTGTCATGAAGTGAATCGCGCGATAAGTGCTGCGACTCGTGATCTTGCTCTTGTTTCCCTTGAGGGTCCGTGCAAGCCACATGGGCAATGCAAGAAACAAGCTAAAGGCAAGAAGACTCAGAATTTGGCCCCCAAAAGTGACAAGATTGCTAAAAGTCGTAGAGGCAAAAAGAATATTTCTAAGCAGAAGTGCTACAACTGTGGTGCATTTGGTCATTTTGCTCGGACTTGTCCTGAGCCCAAGAAGGTATCACTTAATCCTATCTCCATGCAAAGTTGTGTTTGCTCTCATGTTTTATTGGTTGACTCTCTCCCTGTGTGGATTGTAGACTCAGGTTCAACCAAACATGTGACGAGGGATCGAGAAGGATTTGTAGATTATCGAAAAGTTTCTGCGAGTACAAGAAGAATTTTCATAGGAAACAGTTCGTCTGTTGAAATCAAAGGAGTGGGCTCATACCAACTTCAATTGCGAGTGGGACGCATTTGACTCTTCATGAAGTTCTTTATGCACTGAATTCGACATAATCTATTATCAGTAGTACAATTGCTAGGACATGGATATTCTTTTAATTTTAGTAATGATCAACTGGATATTTGTTTTGGTGATGAGACTTTGGGACATGGTTCTTTGTCAGATAATTTCTTTAAACTAGATTTGTTGGATTCCCATAATTCTTCTGTTAATTCTTCTTCTTGCATGGTTTATGATGATTCTAATTCTGAGTTATGGCATGCTAGACTTGGACATATAGGAAAAGATAGGATGACTAGATTGGCTAGAGAAGGCCTATTGGGGTCTCTCAGCAAAGTCAACATACCTTTGTGTGAATCTTGTTTGGCAGGAAAAGCTTGCCGAAAGCCTTTTGGTAAGGCAAAAAGAGCCACACATCCATTAGAGTTAGTTCATTCAGACATTTGCGGACCAATGAATGTTAAGGCACGTCATGGAGCTTCCTATTTTCTCACTTTTATCGATGACTACACACGCTATGGTTATGTTTACCTTACTTCTCACCGCGATGAAGCTCTCAAATGTTTTGAGCGCTTTCTCGCAGAGGTTGAGAATCAAAAGGATAAAATCTTAAAAACTTTTAGAAATGACTGGGGCCATGAGTATTTATTTGATCAATTTAAAGAATTGTGTGAAAAAAAAGGGAATACACCGACAGTTGACAATTCCTAGAACTCCGCAACAAAATGGTGTTGCAGAACGAAGGAATCGAACATTGTTGGAAATGGTTAGGTCAATGATGGCACATGCCAACCTCCCAATTTCGTTTTGGGGGGATGTGTTAATGACTGCCGCCTACATACTTAACCGAATGCCTTCTAAGTCAGTTCCCACAACCCCTTATGAACTTTGGAAAGGTGAAAAGCCTAAATTGGGGCATCTTCATCCTTGGGGTTGTGCAGGTTATGTCCATAGTACCTCCAATAAATTTGGAAAACTAGGCCCTAGAGGAAATAAGTGTGTTTTCATAAGGTATTCAGATACCTCAAAGGGTTATGTTATGTAAGGTGGAAAACCTGACGTAGGAATGACTGAATCAGAGTCGCGCAATGTTGATTTTATTGAGAATGATTTCCCACAAATTGGTGAAGTTAGGAAAGACTTTGAACTTTTTGAGATGGAAGAAGAACACATGACATCTTTTGGCGAAGGTGGGGAATTGCCTCAACCTAATCCTATGGTACAATATGAGGTTGAACTTGTGGAACTCGCAAATGAGAGTCAAGGTGATCTTCATCCGAGTGGGAGTACGGATTCTAGTGGGAGTCTGATACTAGAACGAAGAAGTAAACGTGGAAATATACCTCGTCGTCGATTCGCGATCGAAGAAGAATCTTTCCTAACTACTTCTTTCAATTCTAGTGAGCCTACATCGTTCGAAGAAGCCCTTTCTTTACCTACAAACAGTGAATGGATGACTGCAATGGAAGATGAAATTTCCTCTATGAAAAAGAATCAGGTTTGGGAGTTAGTTGATCTTCCGCAAGGTCGCAATACTATTGGAAACAAATGGGTTTTCAAAGTCAAGCAAAAGGCAGATGGATCAAATGACAAATTTAAGGCACGTCTTGTGGCGAAAGGCTTTACCCAAAGAGAGGGTTTAGACTATGAGGAGACATTCTCCCCTGTGGTGAGATTTTCCTCTGTTCGCCTAATCCTAGCGTTAGTAGCACACATGGATCTAGAACTTTATCAGATGGATGTTAAAACTGCATTTCTCAATGGAGAACTAGATGAAGAGATTTACATGACTCAACCAGAGGGTTTTGAAGTCAAGGGACAAGAGCGCAAAGTGTGCCGACTCAAACGCTCCATCTATGGTCTCAAACAATCATCTAGACAAGGGTACATTCGCCACCAAGCGATAACCTCAATTGGTGATGATTGAGGAAGACCATGTATGTTAAATGATCCAAGAAAGATCTTGATTCCGCATTATATGTTGATGACATCTTTCTAGCCGGAATGATATGGAGATGATAAATGCCACTAAAAAATGGTTGTCATGCGATATGACAGACTTGGGTGAAGCAAGCTATGTGCTTGAGTAAAAGTCATTAGAGATCGCTCAAAGAGATTTCTCGATTTGTATCAAGAGACTTACATTAAGAAAGTTATCGAACGATTTGGCATGACTAACGCAAAACCCGTTGTCACTCCAATGGAAAAAAGATGTGTCCTTAGTACAAACCAATGCCCTAAGAATAAAGAAGAGAAGAAGAGAATGTCTACGACTCCATATGCAAATGCGGTAGGAAGCTTAATGTATGTTATAGTGTACTCGGCCCCGACCTATGCTTAGGATGTTGAGTCGGTTCCAAAGTAATCCCGACCTCAACACCGGATGGCGGTGAAGAGGGTTCTGCGTTACTTGGTGGGAACCACAATTTAACCCTTGTTACCAAGGTGGGATTTGAGCTTGAAAGGTTTCACCGACGCGGATTGGGGAGATGTAGATGGTTATAAATCTACTTCGGCTACGCTTTCCTCCTTGGTGGTGGAGCTATCTCTTGGAGTAGCAAGACTAGCACCGCCCTATCTACGATGGAGTCGAGTACATGGCTTGGCATGGTTCAAGAAGTCGTGTGGTTGAGGAGTTTTCTTCAACATCTTGATGTTACGACGTATGTGGATCGGCCCCCGTAGTCATTGCTTGTGATAGCATGGGCTTTAGGTTACACTAAAGATCCCAAGTATCATGGGAAGACGAAACACATTAACATCAAATATCATTTCACTAGAGACATGGTTGCGAGAAAAGAAAGTTGTTCTAGAATACATTCCTACTAGAAGCATGTTAGTGACCCATGACTAAGCCTCTAGCTAGAGATCTTTCGGGATCATATGTTAGGTCTAGGGCTTGTAGGATTTGACTTTTATTCTGAGAACACATGTGTTGACATTTGATTATTATTTTTCATTATCGTTTGAATAAATTGCAGTTTCGTTTTTTTCCTTTTATATGTTAATTGGATGTTTCAATATGAAATTGCGTAGCATATATATTTTGGTTAAAAATATGTCGTGGATATTGAATTGGCCCTCTCACACGGGTAATTCACCTTGTCGCTAGGTGGGCGAACAAGTTGAGATAGTAAAAGTCTTTGGTATCTACGAAGGGGGGTACGCAAATGACATTACATTTATCCCCTTGGCATACGGCCAAGATGAGACCTTTTATAAGGTCGACTTTATATCCCAAGGAAAAGTCCGAATGTGAGATCTTAAAAGAGAGACACTAGAAGAGTGACTGCTTTTAAGTACTCAAGTTAGACGTAAGAAGGGCGGCTAGACTAAGGTTCGTATGACGTTTGAGCATGACATGCCTACTTCGTGTGGGAGTTCCGTCAAAGCATACACTTCATACTGTATGTGCCTATAATGCGACTTAAGAAAGTGACTGAATGATCCCTGCTTCATCATTGTGTGAGTTCTAATGATCAAATCCAGATCACAATTATACCATATGTGACTTAGAACTATATCATGAACTTGGACGTTGATGATGCTGCTTTGGCATGCCGACCAACGGGCTATGCACATACAGTCCTATGGAGCATTGCTGGGAAGGAAGTTAACCAAGAGTGATTAATATGAGTGTCTAAAGAAGATAGTATGATATGCATCTCTATTTTTGTGTTTCAATGTCATGGCGATCATATTGAACATACGATTCAAGAGGTTGATCTTGATACACAAATATATTGAGATTTAAGCACCGCTCTTGAGGGATTGAGGATGCTTAAATTGATGCATATATACGGTCTGGGGTATATACGAGTTTTGTTTTCTAATGAGGACGTTCTATGCTGGTCAGATGGTGATTTGGTATAGCGCTCCACCCTTTATCTTTCTCGTCATGTCGCACGCTTCACTGCCAGTATGAAGAGGCAGTGTTTAACGGGTTTTGATGATACGATGTGGTTAGAGAGGTGAGTTCATGTGTACGAGTGGGAAATGTTAGTAATTGGGCTTGTGGCCCGATTATTTAGTCCCGCCCACATGGAAAATATATTTATATTATTATTAATTGGTTAATAAGTTTCCTAATCCAAGTGGGTTTAGGATTGACTTAACCTACAAGAAATTGGTTTCTTGGTAATAATATAAATAGGGCAACTAAGGGGGTAAAACCCTACATGATTACACGCCATTATCAGTTGGTCGCCCCCCTCTTTCTCTCTTTGTTCTATCTCACCAAAATACTCCCTCTAACCTAACCATCAAGAGGCTTGGATTTGCAGTGTGAACCAGTATTGATACTCGTGCTCTGTGATATCAATCCGACGAGAGAGACTTGTAGGTTTGTAGATCTTGGTATACGAAGATCGTAGCTCAAGTGAAATTCTTTCTTTAAGAGGTTCAAGTTCGCACAAGGTAATTTATGATTATTGTCTTGATAACGAACTTGTATCATATAGCCTAAGGGGTGGCGTGGTAGACATGGGGCCCATGAGAAGTGTGGTCTCGGGTTCGATCACTTCCACGCCTGGGAAAAAAAAAAAAACTTATATCATATATGTTTAGATATATCCTTCAGGAAAGCAAAAGTGGAATACAGGCCCAAGGCAGAATAATAAGTCCACAAAAGGCAATTGGGTGGTTCGCAGTCAAGGGAATTATGAGAAAGAAAAGGGCCATAAAGAGAATGGGTTGTGTCAATGGGTTTGTTAATCTGGGGCCTGGGTCCAGTGAGGGTGCTGGTGAGGAGGCCCAAGGTGATTTCGGGGCTGCACCCAAGGAAAAAAGGGTAGGAATTAGCCCAAGTCAGGAGAGGTTTTTGTCTCCTTCGATCCACAGTTTCACCAAGGCGGGGTTCGAAGTCAAAAGTAGTTCGAGATGATGTTACTGCTACAAAGCTGTCGAAGCAGAGGTCGTTAACAGGTGGTGTTTGCGCAAGTGACTCTTCTCGTTCGAGTGACTACGTTTCGGATGACGAACTTTTACAGTGGGTTTGTAATAGAGATAGGGGTCTGGTTGTGTTTGATTCACCGAGGCCAGGTTTTTTGGCAGAGGACGAAGAGCCTCCATTGACTTACGAGGCGAAACTGAGAGGTCTGTCGATGACAGAGTAGATGTAGGTACTAGAGTAGAGAGCTTGCGGTATCCTTTCTGTGAGGGTGTTCGTCCTGGTGAGGTATTGCAGTGTACTCCAATTTCGATATTTAAACCAAAGGAGATGAAGGAACTCAGGGCGGAAAATGAGGAAAGTCCACAACACATGTCTGTTTGGGTGCGCAACAAGGATAAAAGTCTGGGGAAGCATCTGGGTATCTCGAGCAAGGGGTTTGAAGGTAAAATAGAAGATTTATTGGTAGAAATGGATAAGGCTCGAAATGGAAGAAGCATGAAAGAAACTAACAAGGGAAAGTCTAAGGGGATGACCAAACGGGAGCTCAAAATTTTGTGTTGTAATATAAATTTTGAAGGGGCAGCGAGTAAGAAGGGAGGGGGCACCTCAGATCAGAATACTTGTCAATTTGTTTCAGGTTTTAAGGATTTAAATATCTTAAGTTGGAATGTGTGGGGGTTAAATGATTTTAAGAAAAGACAGGTCATTAAAGAAGCAATTAGGCGATGGAAACCTAGCGTTATTTGTTTGCAGGAGACTAAGATTGAGAGTTTAGATAATCGAATAATTGACAGCGTATGGGGTTGCAAAAAGGCTGATTGGGTTCATTTAGGGGCGACTGGAGCTGCCGGGGGAAGGTTGGTGATGTGGGATAGCAGTATTGTTACTAAGCTAGATCAAGTTCAAGGATCTAACTCTATCTCTTGCCTCTTCGAGCTGGTGGAGGATGGGATTCAATGGGTGTTTTCAGGAGTTTACGGGCCAAACTCGGATGCTTCCCGTATGGGCTTATGGACAGAATTATCTACAATCAGGTAGTGGTGGAATGCTCCTTGGTGTGTGTGTGTGGGGGGGGAGGGATTTCAACGTAGTGCGATTTCCCCATGAGCGCACGGGGGCCAGTACATTCTTGCAAGGCATGTCCGATTTTAATGATTTTATCAATCAAATGGATCTGATGGATTTGCCGTTAGAAGGGAAATCTTTCACTTGGTTTAGAAATGGGGAGAGACGTCAATGCTCAAGGATCGATAGATTCCTTCTATCTCCGAAATGGGTAGAGCAGTTTGGTGTTTTCTAGCAGAAAAGTTTGTCGAGGGTGGTGTCTGATCACTCTCCCATTCATCTTGAGTATGGCAGCATCATTAAAAAAAATATCTGTTTAGATTCGAGAATATGTGGCTTGAAGATCCAGGTTTCGTGGAGTGGGTAAAGATGAAGTGGGCTACCTATGCAGTTGATGGCAAGCCGTGTTTCAAGTTAGCCAAGAAGCTGAAAATGCTCAAAGAAGATCTCAAAGTTTGGAATAAAGAGGTTTTGGGCAGATTGAGAACAAGATCTGAAAAGCTATGAAGGAAATTCAGAGAATAGATGAGCTGGAGGGTGGGGATGAGTTGGGGAAAGACGAAGCAGAGCATAGAGAAAAGCTGAAAATAGAGCTCAGGAAACTTCTTATAAAGGAAGAGATATGCTGGAGGCAGAAATCTAGGGTTCTTTGGTTAAAGGAAGGGGATAAGAATACGAGGTTTTTCCAATGGATGACAAAGATCCGTAAGAGTAACAATCAGATCAGCCGCCTCAACCGCCTGAAAGTAGATGATGCAGTGATAGAAGACCCTAATCAAATAAAGCCAGAAATTGTCGACTACTATCAGAAGTTGTATTCAGAGGACAGGGGCTGGAACATGGTGGCAGATAGGGTTGCTTTTAAGTCGCTACAGGAGGAAGACAAGGTACTTCTCGAAGCATGCGTTCTCGGAAGCAGAAGTGCTGGAGGCGTTAAGAAGCATGAATGGAGACAAAGCACCGGGTCCAGATGGTTTCACAATTGCATTTTTCAAAAACTGCTGGGAGGTAGACAAAAATGATATTTTAGAAGTGTTTCAATCGTTTCATGAAGGGGAGACTTTTGAAAATAGTCTGGATGCTTGTTTTATTGCCCTTATTCCAAAGAAAAAGGGTGCGGAGGAGCTGAGGGAGTTTAGGCCTATCAGTCTCATTGGAGTTTGTATAAGCTGATTGCGAAGTGCTGTCTTCAAGGCTCAAAAAGGTGTAGGGAAAGTAGTCTCTAATTCTCAGCATGCTTTTGTGGGTGATCGCCAAATTTTAGAGGCAGCCTTGATAGCGAACGAACTTATTGATTCCAGAATGAGGGGTGGGCTTCCAGGGATTCTTTGTAAGCTTCATATAGAAAAGGCATACGACCATGTGAGATGGGATTTTCTGATGTATGTCTTAGAGAGAATGGGCTTTGGGGAAACGTGGAGGAACTGGATTTATTTCTGCATTTCAACTGTGAGATTTTCAGTCTTAGTAAACGGGGAGCCGGCTGGTTTTTCCCTTGTACGAGAGGTTTGCGACAAGGAGACCATCTTTCCCCCTTTCTCTTCATCTTGATTATGGAAGTCTTGAGCTGTCTTGTTGATAAAGCAGTGGCACGAGGCTACATCAATGGTTTCGAAGTTAGCAGACCTCATCTCCCTAGTATTACTGTTTCACACCTACTCTTTGCAGATGATACATTAATTTTTTGTGATGCAAACAGAACTCAGCTGGGTTATCTCCATTTGGTTTTGTTATTTTTTCAAGCTATGTCGGGCCTTAAGATTAATGTCTATAAGTGCGAGATTATTGATGTAGGGGAAGGGGTGAATAACATAGAGGATCTGGCTTCTTTTTTTGGATGTAGAACAACTAGCCTTCCCACGAAACATTTGGGACTTCCTCTAGGGGCTCCGTTCAACAGTACAGTTATGTGGAACTCGATCATAGAAAGGTTTGAGAGGAGATTGGCGGGTTGGAAAAGGCAATTTCTATCAAAAGGTGGGAGATTTACTTTGATAAAGAGCACACTCTCTAATCTCCCCCATGTACTTTATATCCCTATTCATGGTTCCTATTTCAGTGGTCAAGAGATTAGAGAAATTGGAAAGGGATTTTTTATGGGAAGGGGGCTCGGAGGAGCAGAAATATCACTTAGTGGGTTGGGAGTCGCTGTGCTCCAACCAGCGAAAGGGTGGTCTGGGCATAAAAACCTTGAGGAAATTCAATGGCACATTGAGAGGAAAATGGTTATGGAAGTACTTAGTAGACAAAGAAGCGCTTTGGAGGAAAGTAGTGACTGGGAAATACGGGGAAGACAGACATGTTTGGTTCCCTAAGAAAGTGGTATCTGTTCATGGATCTAGCATATGGAAAGGCATCATGAAATGGTGGGATGTCTTCAACCGTTTCGTTCCTTTTGAGGTAGGGAATGGGAATCAAATCAGATTTTGGCAGGACTCTGGTGTGGGGAAAATAAACTACAACACAGATTCCCCAACTTATACAACATAGTGAACAATCGGGAAGAACTGGTGAGTTCCATTCTTACAACTTATAACAGGGCAGACTCGTGGAACCGGGTATTTCGTCAAGATCTCCAAGACTGGGAGTTGGAGGAAGGGGTCAGCTTTTGAAAATTATGGATGCTTTCAAGAGGAAAGGTTCTGATGAAGACAAAGTGATTTGGAATGGTACTAAGGATAGAAAATTCTCGGTCAAGTTGTTCTATGCAAAGCTTGATGAAGATGTGAATAATCTTTTTCCCTGGAAAGTAATCTGGAAAGCAAAAGTGCCTAGCAGAATTTTTTTTTTTTTTCGCTTGGGAAGCGGCCAAGGAAGCTATCTTAACCGGAGAAAATTTAAGAGCTTGTGGTAAGATCTATGTCAACATGTGCATTTTGTGTAAGAAAGATGAGTAAACTACTAATCATCTGTTACTGCACTGCCCGGTAACGAGGGAGATTTGGAGCTGGCTTTTCCTCTTAGTATGTGTGTCGTGAGTGATGCCTAGATCAATTATTGAGTTTCTCTGAGGTTGGGCTTCAAATAAACGCATGAATAGGAATTTATGGTGCGCATATGCTCCTTTGGCGATTTGGTGGATCATTTGGAAGGAACATGGAGTCTGATGCTGCTCGAATTAAGATGGAGGTGTTTCAGACTCTTCGGTTATGGTGTTCAATAGTTGACATTGATGAGGAGAACTCTTTTGTAAAAATAGTAAACGGAACTCGACGCATCACCTGCTTTGACACTTTGATTTATATATTTATTTACTTATCAAAAAAAAAAAATGTGTTAGTCATGATGGTTCAAAGCTGATGCTTAAAATGTGTTAGTCATGATGGTTCAAATCCTTCAAGCCACTTGATTTATTTTTATTGCGCATTAATGATAAGTTTCTCATTTTGCTTCGATATCCCTGTACTTTCAAGGTTGCTGTCGAAATTCTTATGTTTCACACGCTTTACAGTTTAATCCACTATCAGCTCTGTTAACCCTTTGTTAGCCACATTTACCTTGGAATGTTTGACGGACCCTAATGAATTTTGACGAAATGCAAAGTGACAGATTTAAAAGACAAAAATGATACATTTTAAGATTAAAAGTGATATTATAAAATGAAATTTATTATAATTCTCATTAAAATATAAAGTGACACTCGTAATACTAAAAACTGACACTCTTAATACTAAAATGCAGACACTTTTAATACTAAAAAATGACACATTTAATACTAAAAAGTATCATTTTAAAACTAACGATAACTACCAAAAGTGATACTTTCAAAACTAAAAATTGACATTTTTAAAGTCACTAACAACTATTTTTATTTATAAAGCAAAATGATACTTCTAGGATTAAAAGTAACACATTTAATGCTAAACAATGACACTTTTAATACTATAAAGTGACATTTTAATGTCAAATGTAATGATTTTCATTTATATTAAAACAAAAATTTTCAAAATAAAAATACCACATTTAAAGCTAAAAGTAACACATTTAAGCCCAAAAAGTAACACTTTTTTAGAAAAAAAATTATAATTTTCATTAAAAATATAAAATAACACTTCTAAAGCCAAAAGTAACACATTTTATTATTATTATAAAATGACAATGTTAATAGTAAAAAAGTAACACTCTGCATATATAAACATAAGAAGTGGCGCTATAAACACAAAGGGTGACGTTGTAATTTCCAAAAATTAAAGTGTTGCATTAAGATTTTTGGATTTTACCACGAATAGATTCATCTTACGAATAAAGATCCATAAAACCGTCTTACAAGAGACCACCTCAACCATTTTAGGGTCACGACTTCCAAACCATACTTTATTCTTCTTCTCTTCTGTGTTAATTTACAAAACCCAAGTTGCACATTCCATCGAGTGCTTACACCCCAAACCCCACCTTTGGGGTAATAATCAAAATTACCAGATGTCTAGAAATGGAGAATCAATATCCAGTAACACACATCTTATATCCATAAACTGCAGAAAAGAAAAGAAAGAAAGGACAAAAGGGAGGGCATTGATTTCTATCAACTTAAATAAGAACTAGACTATATGCTGGTGTGCGATCTTCATACAAGAAAGGGAAATTAGTAGAGGTAGAAAAGTAAAAAAAAAACATCAACGATTTCGGCACTGACAAATCGCCAAAAAAGCACTTGCACATCATATCAAAAAGAGCACTGAGCACTGAGAAAGAATCTCCAAATTGCAAGGTCGCATGTCATTGTTAATCGCTCATCTCCACATCGGACTGCAGTTTTCTTACATACTTTGCAGGCACAGAATAATTACCTCATACCATACAAAAGCCTAATATCTCGAGCAGGTGGCATGTCTATAGGATACTAAGCTTGTTGCGGGAAACTTGAGGTCTTCTGCCACATGGGGTGGCCCAATATGGCCCTTCCATGGACAGCAAGATAAGCAGCATTTAACCTACAGAACAAAAGATCAGGAAAAAGAAAAGAGTAAACCTCTACGTATGATTGCTATTAGTTACTTGAGGTGGAAATGTGTAACTAGGAATCCAAGTATGAACTAGAAGAGATAAAGGAAATATATACTTGTCAAGATCAGGTGTTGCCAAGGGGTCATATATTTCTTCCCTGTTTTCTACCGGTGGAGCAGAAGCTGCCATAGCTCCCATATCTTGAGCACCTTCAGCCTGAACATATTAACACGATGTTCAGATCCAATATCGATAGATACCGCGTGCAACCGTCTCATTGATGACACCACATGAAATGTTTCAATTCAGACATTAGTAACATAAGATATATAGATAGATTTGTGCAAGCTAACAAAGAACCCTTAAAAACTTTCAAATCACAAGAGAGATCAGATAATGCAAATATGACTTATTACATGAGATTTATTGAGGAGATGGACGGAAAATCTGTAGCACAAAGCTCAAGAATGACTTTTGGATGCTATTTTAGTGGGCTAGGGCATAGTTTTGCAGCTTGATCAGTATGCAAAAGTCACCCATATTCTATCGAAGAATTTCTAATTGAAACTCAAGAGATTATATTCAGGATTTTATAACAAAATTAATCAGCATATGAAGTAAAATATGCAAAAGTAACATGAAGATTGTCTTGCCTGTTGACCATATTGTACATAACCAGCATATGCGCCATATGCATAAGGATCAGGAGTTGTTCCATAACCATAAGCATCATAGCCTTGTCCATAACCATAATATGCACTGCTCCATTGACTTGGATCAGCCTGCGGGGCCCAAGCTCCAGATATATCCTACAATAGAGTTTTAAATACGTTCTCAGGCTAGTTCGGCATGTTATAAATCATGGAAGTATGTATAGAGTACTCCCTCCATCCCAAAACAAGTGTCCTCTATTTCATTTTGAGACGAACAAAAATAAGTGTACCCTTTCTAATTTTAGAAAAATTCCTTTAGAAAATTGTCTACAGCACCCTTATTAATTATATTATGGAAGAAGAGGAGGGACCCATTGATTTGACACCACCAGGGGATACTTTGAGGATATTAAAGGAAATTCATATAAAGTCAATCACTTTCTCAAAACCCATGTAAAGTCAACACGCAACACATTATGGGATGGAGGGAGTATGTGAAAACTGACAAACACCACTAGGGGATACTTTGAGGATATTAAAGGAAATTCATATAAAGTCAATTTTCTCAAAAACCGTGTAAAGTCAACACGCAACACATTATGGGATGGAGGGAGTATGTAAAAACTGACAAAAATTGATCATCTCCTCCCCACACAAAAAAAGAGAAATATATATATATATATATATATATATATATATATATATAATAAAATGGCATAGCATAAAATCACAACTGAAGACAACACAGCATTAGGTATGGGAGAAGCCAACAGAATTGCAGAATAAACAGGGCAGTTGACTTCCAACACAGCTAGGTATTGCATACCCCAGTACGCTCAGCAACGCCATATCACATTGCCAACAGTATAGGCACATCTGAGTTCTACAATTTCCAAAAGATCAAATGAATTTTCTTTTACCCAACTTCTCCCTCTCCTAATTATTAGTGATAATGTTATCTTTTATCCATGGCAATTTATCAACAATAGTAACAGTTTGGTAATGGAGTGGCCATCTGAATATTTACATGTTGCCATCTATTACCACCTTTTCTGTATGCATCACTCTTTTATGATATTTCAGTGAATGTCTGCGGCGCGTTATGATTGCCGGCTCCTTTTGGCCCAACGTTTTACCTTTTGGTGCATGTTTTAGAATTTTGAGCTAGTAAGGCAAGAAGTTCACCTGTTTAATTGCTGGCCTGCCCCAAGAAAGACGGACCATTAGTTGACCAATTTGAGCTCCATTCATCCTCTGAATTGCTTCTTCAGCATATGTCCTGCATATCACACATCTAGCCGTATGAAAAACTAGGAAAAGGAGATGAAGATAACTGAAAAGCATAGACAAGAAATAACAAAATTGCGCAAGACTACATAACTCTTTTGATCATTATCTTTATGATACGGTTGCAAGGAAGAAAATTACAAGTTACATGGGGGTACTCGGGTTGATCATAAGTGAGTGTGAAGCTATGTCGGGGCGGGAAAGGAACAAGCAGGGGGGCCAAAACAGGAACTGCACGTTCGCAAACGGGGAAGGTTTCTTGGACTGTTTTGGGCTGGAAGAAGAGGGACCCGAGAACCACAAGGGGCTGGTCCAAGTTGGCTCGTGGAAGGGAGGCACTAACGGAGTTTGTACGTACCGTAATTGGCAAGTAGTTGGCCACGTTTTTCTTTGGAGGCTAAGCCGGCCACCTTGAGTCCTAAGGAAAGATAATTTAGGGAATTCTGCCATAGGATTTAAGTGGTTTGTTTCCTTATTAGAGTTGAATTCTTTGTTTAGGAAGTTTAATTTTAGTTAGGAAAGTAATTTCTTCTTTTCCAAGTTTTAGAATTTGTTTCCTTTTAAACGTAGGAGTGTTATTTTTTTAAGCCTTTTAAAAGGCATTCGTTTGGGAATAAACGGCAGAATGTTTGTTTTGAGTTTACAACTCGGTTGAACAAGTTTTGTTCTTCTCTTTCGATTCTTCTAACAAAGTGAGTGAAGCTTTGTTTGTTGGATCAAATGGATTTCTTTAAAACGAGCGAGTGAAGCTCGTTTGGTGAAGCCGAACTATCCTTTTCCAATCTAATTCTTCTTTTAATTTTATCTCAATTTTGGGGCTGTTTCGGGGCAGATTCTAGGTTGTTAAAAACTGTTAATAAAGCTGGGATTTGTCGGGTTAAACATTGTAAGGGAAGGTGATAAAAATCCGGGTATAGTGGTGAGGGTTATTGGCGGGTTGTAAGGCTGATTCGGTGCAATTGTTCAGCCAGGAGACTGCCCGAATTGCTGGATCAAAAGTTGCTCGTGATCAGATTTTTGTTGACACCGTATCACTTTACTCTTAACATAAGAAGACAGCCATCCTTGTAGCCATGAGACATTAAATACCCACAACAACCTTATCCAAAAAGGAGGAAATAGAAGGAACAACAGAGTATAAAAGCAAAACAACCCAGAGAGTACAAAGTACTTTTTTACAAAATTTCATTTATTGGGTTGAACTTTTGTGGAATCAAGAGAACTTTCACATAGAATACAAACCTGGCCGCAAACTGCACAAAACCACATCCCTTGGCTGCAGGGATCTTGACACTCAGAATCTCGCCAAACTGCAAGAAGATTTGCCTCAATTCGTCCTCTGTAACATTAGGGTCCAAGTTACCAACGAAAATCTGTAACAGAAAAGGTAGTAAGAATAAGAAACAAGCCCTATAAAAACACAATCTGAAATTTTCGACTTACTGTGCTGTTATTCATATCGACATCTCCAGTGGGCAGTTGAGCTTGAGCTGGGTATATACCTGGGAAAGGAAACGACGAGGGTAATTATTT
Source organism: Codonopsis lanceolata (assembly GCA_013146195.2). NCBI lineage: Eukaryota > Viridiplantae > Streptophyta > Magnoliopsida > Asterales > Campanulaceae > Codonopsis > Codonopsis lanceolata. Next base: position 45,827,200 of record CM028383.1, on the reverse strand, counting down.
TTGTGCTAGACCAAACAAAATTGTTGAATCAAAAACAGAAGTATTATGCATGACACACATACTACAAAAGCAGTCGAATGTCTACAGCACAAGCAATGATTCGCGCCAGATATATGGATGCCCCAAAACTAGTCTCCACTTAATACCATCTACTAGCTACGGCTACACTCTCTCTCTCTCTCTCTCTCTCTTATATATATATATTTTTTGAATATCTATTTTTAGATTTCCCTTTTGGCAACTTTTATAACAGTTGCTCATTGGTTTGGCACAGCAACTTTTACAAAAATACATAAAATCAACTCCAATGATCATTTCTGTGGTTGAACCAACAAAAAACTTTTGTAATTTCTGATAACAATAACAAAATATATTAGGAGAATGCTAAGTGAATGTAGCTTTAACATCCACCAAGAAAACAACATGGATGGGTAAAAGTGAAACTAGAAGTTAATAGATGTTTATTTAAATAATGCATTTAAACACCTTCAACTATGTAAAGCCAAAGAACAATTTTTTTCCTGGGAGCAAGGAGTAATACGTAAACATATCTACATTATGTCTTGAGATATATGAGAGAAGAAACGATTTTATATTCAAATACTGGCATTAGATACTAATTTGTGCACCGCAGAACCTTTTTGGGACTCACTTTTCCCCAACCCCATCATGGAGTAAACGTTGATGCCCAGAGGACGCTGATAATAGAGAAAACATTTAAAAACATAATATGTTTTTTTAAGAAAAAATAAACACTCCCTCCATTCCAAAATGAGTGTTCACATTTGTGTGTTTGAGGGGGGGGGGGGTTAAACAAGGCATGGAATTTAAAATGTACCACATGCACATTTAGATGTAATCATACAAATATTTCTTTTAAAAAACAATAAAACTCTTTGGCCTTCATAAAATAACCTTTTGTGGACACAATTTGGTAATATATTACCTTGATGTCTGTTAATTTGACTTGATATCAGTGGCACATTTACAAAAATATGCGGTTACCTTTTCAGGATCAGGGGGTGTAATAGTTAAACTGCTCCAGTCCACTACTAAATGCATTGCTTATGCTAAATTTTATCCTGCAATTGGAAGACTAATGGCATCTTGCATTGATGAGTATTGTTGATCAGTCATCTCAATTGCAATTTCAAAAGAGTAAGCCAGCATCCCTAATAAGAGTAATACTCCCTAATATATAAGTTCCCCACCCCACCCACCCCCAAAAAGAAAAAAATTAAGACCAACAAACGTCCTTTCTGGGATTTATTGCAGGCCTTAATAAGGGTAACCATATGCCCCAAAAGATAAATACCCACTTCCAATTCTATAAAACAGGTTTTATTCATAACGAAAGGGGAATTACAAAATGATGGGAGGCTTTAATAAGAGTAATCATACCCTGCAAAAGAGAAATAAGTCGGCTTCCAAACATCTACCCTATTAAACACACTCAACAACTGGATCCCAAAAGGAAATAATTTATAATTGCCTCCCAAATCATTGCCTCCCAAATCAAAGTACCAAGAAGCCATTTTGAAATCTCAATGTTAAGTAACAAGGCACACAAATCGACCAAATTAAGGAACACAAGCACACACTTGGACAAATTAATCTTCAGGCCCAAGACTCTTAAACATTTGAACCGAAGTCAGAACATTCATGAAACATTTAGAGCCATCAAAAAGAAGAATAGCATCACGGAAAATGGCAAATGAAGCATACACAAACCCTTTTCATCAACCACATAAACCTCAACCAAATCTACATCCTCTCCACTTGAAATCATCATACTTTGGACATATTAGAGCAATATCGATTTTATCCAATCCTTTACTACTTCTGCAAAGCAACCAATATATACATATACATGAATAATAACAAGGATTAGAAGAAGTGTACAACCTTTGGGTGCTACATATGGCTGTTGTACGCCGGTGGTTTTCTTTGGTGTTGCTGCACTAATACGCATTGGCCTAGTTGAGCAATAAACACCATTCATTTCTGTCATAGCACGGTTCCTTTCCATCTCGTCACCAAATTTAACAAAACCATATCCCTTGGAGCGTAAAGTGGTCGAATCAGTCACAACCTTTGCTCCTCTAACGGACGGATATTGAGCTCGGAAAGTCTCTTGCAACAAGTAATCAGTAACATCTGGTGCTAAATCCCCCACAAAGATAGAAAGATCAGGCCCTTCAACACGTCTCTCTCCGATCCCAAAAGATGCCCAATTTAACCTAAAAGTTAATTCAGTTCCAGGAATTTGGGATCCATTATATGATTGTAAAACCCTTTCAGCCGTTGCATGTGAAGCAAACTCTACAAAGCCATATCCCTCCGGCTGACCAGTTGCCTTGTTACGAATCACCTTTATTGAAAGCACCTGGATAGAGCAAATTTGACCATTAAAATTATGTAGCATTACAGTTGCTAAAAAGAGAGCCAACAGCTCAAAAGTAAACATCCTCTTCTCTTCTCTTCTAAACTTGATAAACATTCATTTTACTGTATCATAGCATTAACAAATATTTATATCCAAAACTCAAACAGCTGTAGCACTTTCAATGCTAAGTTACTATATAATTCAAGGTACACAAGTTCAACAAATTTGTTAACACGTTCCTTTAATCATGCAACAGCTTCTTGCACCAGAGCAAACAATCCAATGAAAGAATTTCGAATTAGTCCAAGTACATTCATTGGAATACATCTACTTTATGCATGCAGGTCAACACATTACTAGCCACGGTTTTACCCATAAAAGTAAAAGAGCACACTCAAAGAGCCAAATACCTGGATGCAACAACTTTTCATTTCTTTAAAAAGTGAAAATAGGCTACACAATAGGTGGTAGTCTTCTCCTTTCTCAAATTCATAAACCATTTCTCTCGTATATCCTCAGCCTTGATCTCCCAATCTCCAACTGAGGAAGTCAGTACCTGACCAATTGGACAAAATCTTGTGTTGAATACTTATTTATCCGCTGTTAGTGATTATTAATTTTATTCTTTATAAAAAAAACATTTGATTGATGGAAAGAAAAGGAAACAACTTTATTATCTAGTGGTGTATAGTTTTCTTAGAAGAAGCTGCCTGATTGAAAGTAGTTGAAATCCCATGTTGAGCACCAGAGATATTAGTGAAAGCAAGAGGCAAATGGTCATAATCAGGGCATACAGTAGGGTCTAGGTTGAAATGATGGTAGACCCCCAGTGAGGCTGGTTTTATACCTGAATACCTCAGACCCATGCCACTATGCTGGGTAGAATGAGAACTTTCATTGCTCCGGATAGGTATGGAGTTGCTTTTTCTCTATATAAAGACGAAAATAACTCTAGGACGTCCCTTTGTTTATACTTGATTAGAAAACTCTATACATGTTCAAAAGGCAAAAGCTAGCGCGAGCCATATAGTTTAAGCTTTTTGCTTTGGGACATTTTCAAGTTTTCTAGGACTGTCATGAATATCAATTCCTGGCAGAAGTTACTAATATTGGACCCTAAAGTGTGCCCTTGGGCAATATATTAACCAGACCCAAAAATCACCCCTTTTCTTGCTATAAGCTCAGTACTAGCTACTACCAGCAAGTATACGACATATTGTGACGTCATACAAGACAAGTTTATGTTTTAAGAAAAAGAAATTCATTAAAAGTGCCCTTAACATGTACAACTGCACTGCTACTAGTTATACCCTATAAACTTCTATTATTTTTCACAAAAATAAAATAAAATCTTTCTATTCAAGAACACAACTTTTCTAATAGGTATCACACAAAAAAAAAAGTTGCCATATTACTGCAATAAAAAGTTTGACTAGTCTAGTGGACTTCTTTTTTTTCTTTGGAACCGAGGGAATATATAAAACAAGCAACCCCCATTTATTTCACACCAATTCAAAAATTCTCTTTTGAGAGTGAGCACCCCAACAAGTTACCCCCAAGTTACCCCCACAGGCCACATTTGAAAAGTCAAATATCAAAAAGTTGCCATACTCCCTTAAAAAAATTGTTATGCTCCAAATAGAAGTAAAACTACAATTATATATAATCACCTTAATTAGTTCATACATTGTGCAAATTGCAAGTTTTTAAATATTGCTTTGACCTCAATACATTGTGCACAAGCTTGGTGGGACCGTGGGAGAATTGGTTGTATATGGACAAAAATTGCATCCCAAGCATTGAGACACTCCAAGTGAAAAGTCTAAAAATTGAAAGTAGGACTCATTGAGCAGAATAGAGAGAAAACCCAGTTGTGCTTTTACTCAATTTTAACTACTCCCTCAGTTCCAAAAAAATGCTCCTCTTTCCCTATAGGAAATTTAACCTTGAACAATATCAAATTACTATTCGGCATATATTTATTAATCCATAGGTTCTTAAAAAAAAAAATCAAATCTTTTCTTTTTGAGTCTTTATTAAAAAAAAAAAAAAGTGTTCACTTTCTAATCTTTCCTTTTCTTAATGTTACTTATACCATTTACCCTTGATTTGATTCCTATTTAACATGGGCATCTAAAAAACATACATAGCCTTAAATACAATAATGGAGTCAATTACTTTTTAATAATCTATGCAAGGACACTTTTTATGAATGGACGGAGTATTTTAAGTTAAAGGATTACAATTATCGAAAGAATATTATTAAAAAAAACATCAATAATATTTTTTCAAAATTTCGTAAAAATAGTAAATTTTCACAAATTTTGGTTGTAAAACCCTACAAAACAAATAAGATAGGCATACAGACGTTTGTGTGTGTGTGTGTGTGTGAGAGAGAGAGAGAGAGAGTGGGGACCTCGTTGGTGGTGGAGAACCAGGAATGGAGGTAGGACTCGTCTGCCCAGTAAGGCAAATCCCCAATCCAAAGAGTACGGACTTCTTCTAGGGAAGTAGCCTGGTGATACGGAGGCTGATACGACGTCGCCGGCGTTGGGGTTTGATGATATTGTGGAGGTTGTGGCTGCGCGCTCATCATCCAATGCTGCTGCTGCTGTCCTCCTTCCATCTCTCCCTCTTTTGATTTCCCTCTGTATTCTGTTTCAATTTGTGCGCAAACGAATTGAATACTGCTATTTATAATTTTATACCGAATGAAGCGACGTCGTGATTCATAATCGAAGAGGGCGAATAAAATTTTCATTTTCATTTAAAAGTTGGACCATGCTAACCACACATGTGGATATACTTTCTACACCCCCATCAAAAATAATTGTAAAAATGTAATAGCATAAAATGATAATATAGCTCACATGAACGATATGAAAATCCTTAGCCACACAAGCTCGAGTGTGTGCGGCAGCTCTCAATCGCACATCTCTTCATTTTTTCAATAAACTAGAGGCGCAACCCCCCCGCCCCACTTGTGCAATTAGTCATATCCGCATAATCGTCTTTCCCTATTTCAATATGTAGACAGGCTTCATCGTAGAGGGAGAGAGATGATATGAACAACCAATTCATAGATGGGGAGAGAGAGGAGATGAAGAGGTATGGAGGGGAGGGAGATTCCCCTCAATTCACAACATATTATTAAGAAGCTATCAAGAAGGCTGATGAAGGCAAGGGGAAGACAACTGTTGTTGCTTCTGAAACTCAAAGCATCGGAAACAAGGGGAGAGGAGGAGACATTGGTTATCGTGTCTCCATCTCAGTCAATTAATAAACAACCATGCATGTTGAAGTCTTCGTCTACTTTTTTTTTTTTCTCCCATCAAGCGCTGAGAGATGGTGGAGACATAGGTTTTTGTGTGTTGGGAGGGAAGGGTAAAATAGGTAAAGGAGGTGGTGTGTAGTGAGTAGCGTGAGAAATTTAATAAAATGGTATGGTGTAGATAGAATTAGGATGTAGAGAGTATAATGTGATGTGTGGTTAGCCTCACCCTTAAAATTTTGAAAATAATTAAGATTTTAAGTCATATTCGCTTTGATATCAAACACTTGTACATGATGTTCTTATAACATACTTCTTCCGTTTTGGGCAAATAGTCTATTATTTTATTTTTGGATGTTTCATTTGAAGAGTCTATTTTCAAAATTAATGCATAAAGGTGTTATTCCTCGGTTCTGGGCAAATAGTCTACATTTGAAAATCAATTTTTTAAACAAAATAACATTTTTAGTAGTTCGTTAATCATTAATAATAAAATGACATTTTTATGTCTTAATTTCTGAAAGTGAACTTTTTAAGTGAAACATCTCAAAATGAAATAATGGACTCTTTGGTCGGAACGGAAGAGTCCAGATCTCCTGTATCACTTGTGTGTACCACTTTGGATGCAATGGTGGAGATGAAAAGTGGTACACCAGTGGTACACATAAGTGGTACATGAAATCTGGACTCGGAACGAAAGGAGTATTTTATTACTAATGAGTTTCTCATTATGTTTCAAGCAAAGAGTCAACTATACCATTTTTGGATGTTTCACTTAAAAAATTCATTTTTAAAAATTAAGGCATAAAAGTGTCATTTTATTACTAATGTGCTACTAAAAGTGTCATTTTAAAAAAAAAAAATTGACTTTTAAACGTGGACTATTTGCCCGAAACGATAGGAGTATTAAAAATATCATTTTCTTAAATAGTTTGACTTTCAAACGGGAATTATTTACCCGAAATAGAGAGAGTAGTATGATATATATCCAAAAAATTTAAAGATTTTTTTAATGTTCAATTGATGAACTTTTTAAAGTTGAAGTGTTTAATTGTCCAATAATCAAAGTTGATTTATTAGACAACAATATATATAATTTTTTGTGATTTGAAAATCACGTAAAATTTCATTTACTACAACATCTAATACATATCACTGAGTTTTTAAACCATTTCATTCCACATTGGTTTGATGAATGGTTTAGTTTAAAATCATGTAAAAATGGTAAAAATATTATCTTAAAAAAAGTTTCAAATAAAACAATTATTTTAGACCGATAAAAAAGAAAAGAAGATAATAATTTTGAGACTAATGAAAATATCAAATAACACTCTAAGAAAAAGATTAGACGCCATTTGTGAAAACTTAATGGAGTATTCTAAAAAAGTTATCAAATTAAACCCAAATCCTATATCCCCTAAAATCTAAACATTAAATCATAAAAGTCTAACACCTAAAATCTTAAACACTAATGTCACGCCCCAAATCAACCCCTATGTGGGACTTAACTTAGAACATGATCAATCGGTTGTTTTCACAGTTAAAACATGTCATTACTATTTAAAACAAGAATCTTTAGAAAGCTCAAATTTTTATACATAAGTTTCTAAGAGACTATCAAAAGGTTACAAAAGTTAACAACTTTGAATGTTTTACAACAAAAGGAGACTACATGTAACACCAAGGAATTTTTTCAAAACTAATTCTGATATGATTTTGTAAATTATTGTGATGATAATGTATTTGAATTGTTAGTGTTAAAAATAGGTGTCTCAAATCCTAATTGGAGAAGGAATAGTATTATATATACTAAGTGTCATTTGATTAGGAATATTAATTCTGATTAGTAATGGATAATACAAGTGAACAGGACCTATATATAGGTCATGTCGTGCATGGTAAAAAGGGATGAGAGCCGAAGACAATTGACATAAATCGGAGACAGACGACCTGTAAGTCCAGATGGCAACAGTTAAGGTTAGAGGGGGGGGTGAATAGCCTTTAAAAACTTTTGGGGATTGATTTGAAAATCATAAAATATTGGCAATGAAAACTTTATCTTGTCACCAAGCGAAGAGTTGGTCAGCTTGGTCGACACTTTAGAAGTTCCTTAAATCGAAGTGAGATGGTCATTGGCGACACAACAGCTTTTCAAAAGAAATTTGTTTTGAAGTTTGATCACTGAATATAGAAAAGAAATTCGAATCACAATTTAGCTAAACAAGTAAGCAAACAAGTGTTGTTAGTTGGCTGACACTTAATCAGTTTAATAACTTCTTAAGTGTTAAGTCAGTTAGCAGGGATGTAAGAAATGGCTGACAATTCAGTTGAAGTGGTTCACAGATAAACTGCTACGTCCACTACCAAGTTGGTCAGACTTGGATTTTTGAAGTGCACTAATTTTATTAAAAATCTAATTGATCTCTAATGGATCAGTGTACAACAAAAGACCGGTGTTTGGGAGAATGATTGATAAACAATCAAACTCGTGAGACAAACTGACTGAGTTCGAAATAAATTGAAATGAAGTACTCAGTGTTTTGCCTAAACAATAACTAGAAAGAAATTTTCAATGGCAAGTATCTAGCTAAAGTTTTTCGAAGACGAAGACTGAGAGTTTGTAAGTGGAAAGTTTCTTGACTTGAAAAATTCTTCAGATTCGTTGTCTTCACCAATGCTTCCAATGGGTATATATAGATAGTCTTTGCGAGCAACCCGTTAGGAACACATTTGAATTTTGAAAATGTGTTATGACAGATGCAAGATCACAAAGGATCTTGTGAGATATTATTTGGCAGGACATCTATCACAAACACAAAGTGGGAAAGAGTTAGTACTAGAGTATGTTTAAACAAATAAGGAAAGATAAACTCATTCTATAGCAGCGTATAGATCAGCTGAGAAAGTTGGCTGACAAAATAATATTCAGCTGACCAATTATAAGCTACTTGTCCTGGCTGACAATCAAGTGAAATGTTTTTAAGCAAATCTCTTAAATTTTAAGATTCAACAATCTCCTCCTATTTGCTTAAAACCATTCACTTGAAAGCAGAAAGCCAAGAATTTTGAAGTTCCTGCAAAAATTTTCGTTAGAACCACGATGTAATGACTGAAATCATAAAAGTAGTGCCCAAAGTAAGGTACAAGTAAAACGAGAGTTTAATGAAGTTTGATCATAGTAAAGAGAGAGAGAGAGATGAAATGTTCAATAAGCTGATGTGGATCCTTCAGTTGTTTTGGACTGCTTCAACTGATGGACCAACTTCAGCTTCATTTTCAGTTGCCGCAACTTCAGCTTCTGCTGCAACTTCAGCTTCTTGAATTTGTTCTCCTTCAGCTTCTGCTTGAGTTGCTTGTGTTTCAGCTTGTGCATCAGCTTCTGCTTCTTTTTCAGCTTCACCATGTTCTTCAGCAGTATCAGCTTCAGGAGTCACTGGCTGATCAGGCATTAGCTTCAGTCTTTCCCTAAGAATCTGGTTTTCAGCCCTGTAAGCATCAGCTCTTGCTTTCTGCTTCTTCTCCTCCTGAATGGTTTGAAGCATAGCAGCTTCAGCATTGAAAGCACGATTTGACCATTCTTGTTGATAGAGCAAGAGAGTCCTCCAGTCATCCATATGAGCTTCACGAGGAGCACCAGCAGCAATGGCAGCTTGCACCTCGGTGGTAATGATCTGGGTGAGGTTTGGGAGCAGAGAAGCAACTTGTTGTTGAATGGTAGAAAGCTGATGTGTATGACGAGTGAGGGCTGACTTCATATGCAAGTGATGAGCATAGAGAAGGTCGAGCTTAGCTGACAGAGACATGGAACCAGAAGAGGTAGAGGCTGGAGCAGGTGGTTGAGCTGGCTGAGGTGCATCGGAGAATAACTGATGGGTGTGAATATCAAGATCCTCGTGGTCGGTGGGGAAAGAAAACATCCATGGGGTAGGCCGATTTGGGCTTCGTGCTCGTGCTCGTGAAGGGGTAGGCATGTCTTCAGGAAAGACTATTTTAGTGCCAGTAGGATGGAGTAAAGCTTTGGAAATAATTTTGCGTTGTTGTCTAGCTTTCCTACTGGCTAACTGAGAGGGAGAGAGAAGAGATTCGTCCTCGGAAGTGGATTTGGAGGAGTCAGAGAATGAATCCATGATGGTCTGGTCCAGAGAGTTGTCAGGGGAGAGAGAATCAGGATCATCTTCTAGGAAAGGTTCGGGATCGTAGTTTCAAGACGTAGACTGGGCTAACAGATAGGGTGTGGGAGGTGTGAAGAGAGAGATCAGGCAGAATGAGCAGTGGAGAGGCTTGGTTTGGATGAGTAGGCATGTCAGTTGGGGGAAGAGAAGCAGCTGCAGTGTCAGCTGAAGATATAAGAATGGCAGCTGAAACCACAAAGAATCGACACATGGGAAGAGGGGCAGGAATAGTAGCAGACAAGGGAGGAATGGATGTAGTGACTGACATGAGGGGAACTGATGGAGGAATGGCTAAAATTTCTGGAGCAGAAGAGGGAGTGGTACATGTGGGGCAAGGCCGAGGCATGGCCGATGTGATTGATCAAGAGTAGGAGTGACTGGTACTGGTGAGATGGAAGGCAGGGTGACTGACATGGTTTGAACAGGCTGAGGGACTGACACTACTGGAGTTGAGGGAAGAAGAACTGGAAGAGGAACTGAAGGTTGAAGAGTTGGGACTGATATTGGTAAAGTGGGGAGAGCAACAGTTGTGGTTGGAATGGACGATGAGGCATCAGTGACTGGAGTGAAGGATGGAAGAGAGATGGGTTGCGTGGTTGAAGTGGAAACAAAGAATTTGTGAGGGAGACGTAAAATGTATGGTGGTGGCTGACACTACAAATGGAACAGCTGAAGGAGTGATGTGAGGAACAGTGGGTATTGATTCAGTAATTAAGGGGGCTGGCTGACTAGACATAGCATCAGGGAAGGCTGTGTCCATGGAAGCTCCTCCTGGCATGGAGGCCATCCGTCTGTGCAACTCAATGTAGGCTAGATTAGCAGTGTTTACGGCATCCTGAACATACTTATTGGCCGCTCTCTGGATCCTAGCTAACTTTTCAGGCTCAACCGAGGGTTGTTCCCAGCCTTGGTTGTTCATCATCCTCAGCAGTGCAGTGTCCGCCAACGAGGAAAGGATCATTTGGAGGGAGAGTCGGAAGATTGTGGACTTTGTCAGAAATGGTCCAGCCAAGTAAACAAGCTCATCTTGGACAAATCTATCATTTGAGAGATAGAATCTGCTCCAGCAGTAGGAGAGGGTCAAAGTACTTGCCGTAGTTTGCTACCAAGTCCTCTTGGCTAAGATTTGAGTGGCAGGATACAAGACATGTGGTCTCCGCTTCAAATTGTGGTCTATGTATTTAACCTGGTTGACAGGGGCTTGTCTTTCTTCTCCTCATGAAAAGAGAGGAGAAACCGAACAAAGTAAGGTAAGTGATCAATGGGAAAGACCCATTGAGGAATGGGAACAGATTTGCCTCGATAGTAGGAATGCCTAGATGAAAGGTAGGATTCCTAATGGGAGGGAAAAACTTGATTGAGCAAAGGTTTGGTGATTTGGGATCGAAGGGGGGAGAGACGGGAGCAGATCACCGCAAGTGGAAGTAGAGAAAGGGACAAAGGTACCTGGATTCAGCTCAGGATTCCTTCTAGGCCTCTTTGCAGCAAAGATCGCCGCTGTCGGCCTCCTCCTTCTGGTTGCCACGCTCGCCATTTCCTTCGGCATAGCACCGGCCGACCACCTGGCCGACCGACCATTTAGCCGACCACCGACCGACCCCTGGTGGCCGAACTCGTGTTGGCCGAACACTTGGCCGAAAGCAACTTCAATTGCCGACCATCATCACCGGCCGACTAGATGACACAGCCAGAAGGGCTTCGAGTCCTTGTTCGCCTTGGTCTCTCGCTAGACCGAAGCCGGCCGAGGCTCCTCGACCAAACCTCGCTAGAAATACTAGCTCTCCTTATATCGCCAAAGAACATATTTCTTGATCTTGATCGTTCAAGATCACCAACATTGATGAATATGTGCCAAGAGTGGGTATGGATCGAAGGAATTGGTTTATAATCGTGGTGAGTCAGGGTTCCCCCTTCCATGTTATCCTTATACTTGGCAATGTTTACCTTCACGCATTCTACCGTAATGGCTCCCCAATTCATTTCACGCTTTTCCACTATTCCTTCCATAAGGAACATTTGGGCCTCCGTAATCTTGTCATGACCCCCAGACTTGATTATCAGGCACTTATCGAGCACAGTGGCTAGGGCATAGTGAAGAGGGGCAAAGCGGTGCTTGTGCCTGTCGTATGCAAGCTCCACTGGGACCTCACCTCTCATGGTAATCCAGCCAGATTGCTGGGTTTCATCAGGAATGGTGTAGGTTGTAGAACCGTCGTCATAGAGACCGGGGAAAGCAGCGGCAATGGTCTCCGAGTCGAACACGACTGGAACACCTCTGATATTGCCTATGAGAGAAAAGGGATCAGCTGGGTTTTCCTCCATTCCCATAAAGAATTCCTCGTCAGTTGACAGCTGTAGGTTCGAATGCTGAAAGATAGAAGGGCATTAACCCATTTGCTGTGACAAGATGAATCAACTCGAGCCCTAGAGGTTCTTCATTCAAAGAAACAACATCAAGAAGGCATCCAATAGCTGTATTTAAAGCCATCTCCTGAAACAAGAAACGCACAAGTTAAGAACTTGTTAAAAAAACAAAAGAAAGAAGAGGGATTTGAGAGAAGTAGAGAGTACCGAAAGAGTTTATAGAAAAATAGGGTAAGAAGATTTTCGACAACCAAGCACGTGGCCGTTGTGTTCTCCGGTGATACCACACTCTGTTCAGAGTGTTTTTACGAGTATCAATGGAGTTTCCAGCCGATATACTTAGATTTTAGGGTTTTGAGGAAGAAGAAGAAGGATTTTAGAGAGAGAGAGAAGGTAGTAGAAGACTTTTAGTGAGAGAGAAGGTAAGAGAAAAATAAGACAATGAGTGGGTTTATAAAGGGGATAAGATACGTACGGATGCTTATAGTGGGTTTTAAAAGCGAAGATATGTAGTGTAGTGATAAAGTACACATAATTTTGGTTTTTGTGATAAAAATAACAATTTATGACAGATAGTCATTATCACAATGATGAGCCGTTTTTGTGAAACCACGTCAATTCAACCGCCAGAGTTGGTGGGTTAGTGGAAAGGTCATTTTGTCTTTTCAAGAAAGTTTTACGAGTTCCAAGGAAAATAAATGGCGGGAAATAAATGAGGAATTTTTTAAATAAATTAGAGATTAAGTCTTAGCTGAGATACGATCGCCTTTGACTTAGGTTTAGAGACTACCCGACAAGGATCGTTAATCACTACATTATATGTCGGCTAGACAATTTGTCAGTTAATATGTATCAGCTGTGAGTGTTTGTCAGCTGCTGGCTGACAAATTCAATCAAGGAATGGAGATAAGTATTGTCCGCTAACGTTTGTCAGCTGAGAGGCTTTGTTGTACAGGAGCTTCATGTGTCAGCTACTGGCTGACAACTATTTCCTTGAGCTACTGACTGACCATTTGCATGCTGAAATAAATTGTCAGCTTGAAGCACAAAAACTGAAGTATACCCTGCATAAGTTAGTCAAGCCAAATATATCGTTTCTATGATATTACAAGCATTCCTAATTCTCCTCTTAAAAACTCAAATCAGGCTTTTGTAAAAATGTCAGCTAATTGGAATTCAGTAGGAACATATTCTAATTGAACATTTCCTTTTTCAACATGATCTTTCAAAAAATGATATCTGGATGTCTATGTGCTTGGTTTTAGAATGCATGACAGATTTTTAGAGACTGAAATGGCAGAAGTATTATCACAATAAATAGGACAAGTTCCCATGGGCATTTCATAATCCAAGAATCGTCAAGTTTCATCCAAAGAATTCGAGAGCCTTCCAAAGAAGAATATATTCAGCTTCGCTTGTTGAAGTTGAAACCGAAGCTTGTTTACATGCCCATGAAACCGCCTGCTTCAAGGAACCGACATGTTCCATCGGGTGCTCTTTCTATTAACTCGCAGCCGCAAGGTCAAGATTCAATATCCCGTTAAATTAAATGAAGAGTCTCGATACCAAATGCCAAACTTTTCAAGATCAATCAAATATCTAATGATTCTTTTGGCTGCAATCATATGAGATTCCTTAGATTAGCTTGAAAACGAGCACATATACATACAAAGAAACATGATATCGTGTCTACTAGTCGTTAAATAAAGAAGAGATCCAACTATACCTCTGCATTCGCTTGTATTAACCGACTTACCCTTTTCATCGCTGACTAAATGACATTCAACTCCCATCGAGTGTTTGCTGAATTTGCTTTTGAAGATTGTATTTTTGATCGCTTCTCTAGTGTATTTTGATTGATGAATGAAAATTCCTTCCTCAGTTTGCTTGATTTGCAAACCTAAGAAGTATGTCAGTTCTCCCATCATACTCATCTCAAACTTTCCTTTCATGAGATGCTCAAATCTTTTGCACAAAATTTCATTAGAAGATCCGAAAATAATATCATCAACATAGATTTGGACTAGTAAAATATTACCTCAGGCTTCAAAGAGAAAAGAGTAGTGTCAATTTTACCTCTTTGAAATCCTTTCTCCATAAGGAATTTGGATAGAGTTTCGCACTCATGCTCTTGGTGCTTGCTTAAGACCATAAAGAGCTTTTCTTAATTTGTATACGTGGTCCTTCTTTTTGAGGTCAATGAAACCAGGAGGTTGTTCAACAAATACTTGTTCTTGAAGGTCTCCATTTAAGAATGCACTTTTCACATCCATTTGGTATACCTTGAAGTCCTTGAAAGTTGCATAGGCAAGAAATAATCTGATGGCTTCAAGTCTTGCTACAGGAGCAAAAGTTTGGTCATAGTCAATGCCCTCCTCCTATCTATATCCTTGGGCTACCAACCTTGCTTTATTCCTTGTAACATTTCCTTCTTCATCCAACTTGTTTCTGAACACCCATTTTGTTCCAATGACTTGTTGATCTGTGGGTCTAGGCACAAGTTCCCAAACCTTACATCTTTCAAACTGATTCAGCTCTTCTTGCATGGCCTCAATCCACTGGGGATCTTCCAAGGCTTCATCAATCTTTTTGGGTTCAATGGAAGAGACAAAAGCATGAGAATCAAGAGTTTCATTTCTGGAGCTACTTCTGGTTCTTAGACCAGCAAAAGGGTCTCCAATGATATTTGAAATGGATGATGTCTAGCTTCCCTAATTTCCCTAGGAAGATCGCCAGAGGCCTCTTTTGTAAAGGTAGAGGTGTGTGTCGCTTGACCGAATGGCTTCAGACTAATACGTGTGTCACCGACCGATCTATTGTAATAGGATGAGGATTGTCACCGGTCAAGGGTGTCTCCGTCTGCTTAGGTTCATTTTGAAGGTTTAGAGTTTCGTAGTAGGAGTTGAAGATGGAGGATTATTTTGAATTGAACTCGCATCAAGCTTTCCCCTCGGCCTCAAATATTTCAAAATTGTTAGTAACATCAGGAGTTTCAAAATACTCAATTAAACTTGATTCATCAAAATTAACATGCATAGATTCAACAATTACTTGAGTTTTTCTATTATAAACTCTATAGGCTTTACTATGCTTGGCATACCAACAAAAATACCTTCATCGCCTTTTTTCATCACCAGTAGTCTCCACCATTGTAATGAATGAAGCATTTGCACCCAAAGATTTTAAAGAAAGCAATATTAGGTGTTCTACCTCTCCATATTTCATAAGGAGTCTTACCATGAAATTTGTTTATAAGAGATCTATTTTGAGTAAAACATATTAATGTTTTCTCGCCTAAAAAGTATTTT